>JAWHQI010000221.1:4425000-4774057 GCA_033032865.1 Dactylorhiza incarnata
TAGTATTTTGGTGGATCTGCCTCAAAATTTTGACTCTCAGTTTAGGTTATTTTTTTTTTTGGAAAATTGTCTTTCACTAAATGCAAGCTTAATATTCTATGATGTAGGATTGACTTTGACAAAGATGATTCAAATTTTTGGTAGTTATATTAGGTTAGCTATAATTGTTTTTTTTTTGTTATATTTTAATATCTCAAACACATTCCCAGTAACGATTTTTATTTGCATATCATTTATTAGGTACTGTTCGAGTCATTACTGAAGAAATGTGCACAACTATTTCTACTATTCACCCCATCATGCATATCAGATAAGTTGCGTGTTCTCTCTTCTGGAAGTGATCAGACAAAGGGACATCTCAAATCCAAAAAATCTCAAAACTGATGAAGGTTCGAGGATGAGTCTCATAGCCTTCATAATTTTTGGATGAAGTTTTATCACAACAACAGATTTCCATCATTCTACAGCTTGGATTTCCATCATTCTAGAGTTTGGATTTTCAATTTAATGGATACTACCGCTTATGTGGATAGATTTTGTATGAATAGATTATGTTTGGGATGCCCAATGTTTCATTTGCTTGGTTCAATTTAAAATTATTTTTGTGCTGGTTTGACATTTATGTGGATGCCGACCCCATTATAGTGGGATAGAGGCTTCAGTGTTGTTGTTGAGTGTTGTTTTTGACATTGATGCGCATAGAAAAATTAAACTGCAGTATAATCATTCAGTGCAGATTTCTGCACATTGCAATGCTGAAATCTGCACATTGTTGTGCAGATTTCTGCACTGCAGTGGCACATTTAAGAGAGCAAGAGAGGGAGAGGGGGGAGGTAGGCTTCCTGTGGGGTTCAGTACATTTATACTTTGGACATAAGCATAGATATATTGATTTTATCTCTAATACTTGTGACTCATTTATTTATAGATTTTGGTCATGAATCCTTTTGGTCTCATAAGTGTTACTTTTTCTCCGCAGAGTTCTGATCCCATGATTTGGCATGGGAAGCAAGCAATTAGCAGGGAATGTCTTCGTGAGGGAGCGTCAACAGATGATGATGAAGATTTCATAAAGCGAACTGCAAACATTTTGGGCTATGGGTGTTGAAGATGATTCTAAATCATGGATTTGCTAAGGGGAACAAAGATAGCATTACTTGGTTGAAGTATCCCTTCTAGATCCGTGCTTTTACTAATTCAATGCTCTTCGTTACCTGTAAGATCCACATTTCCTCCTTTTCATTTTATGATTCAAGTCGTACAAAGAGTTATCGATTATTTTGCTTTTCATAAGTTTGAGTTCTCACGATTTGTATTTGTGGATGTTGTCATTTGTTCCCAGGCCAGTTTGAGGCTCCGTGTAAATTGGTGGGTAATCAGTTACCAATTAATCTATAGCTTGCTTAGCATTCATAGCTTAGAAGTTAGTTCTCCATTTCAGTAAATTGGCGGCGGCTCCCCTTTGTGAATCCATTTCCCATGCCGACTCCGCAGAAATCGCAAGAATGTGCATCCATCCTCCGGTGGCGTGGCATTTCTCCTCTCGCGACCCTCATCCCAAGCGGCGGGCCGACGATCGGTTCTCCTTCCCGAGCTTGATGATCGGTTCTCTCCTACCAAACGGTGTGCCGCAGGCATGGTCTCTCCTATGTCTATATTGTTTCCTTGGGCAGATTTTAATTTTTCTTATGTCTATATGTTCAAAATGTTGACTTCTTTACGAGGGCATAAGACTGGGGGCTTGAGTGGACCCAATACACTAGCGGATCCTAGAATTTAAAAATGCCATTGTCAAAATATTAGCATGAAACTTCTTTCCAATCGACAAGCTGTGCTTTCTATTTATTTAGTTACTGTCCTGCAATTCATTCTTTTGAATCCAATTGTTTTTGGTTTCCAATCGAATCATTTCCAATCCATCTTTGCCATCTAATATGAATAAATCCTTGGAATTCTTTGAATGTAGGTTGTTTTACTCAAAATGCTGCATCAATGCTCTGGATTAAAAACATGTATGCATAAATACGTAGGATTCGTTGCAGGTAGGTTGGCTTGATGGATAGATTTCACTGTGCTTTAATGATGAGTTTGGATTTGCGCTCTTTTAGAAATTGTCGGTTTCATCTGCCGCAGAAGCAGATGTATGGGCAAAAAATGTATCTTTTAATATTTCTTTAGTATTCATTGCAAAATCTTTATCCTTCATATAATAGTTAGGCACAATAAAATATTCTCAATTTCTAATGTGATTTTGTAAGATATATGCAAATATAAGTCTGTAATGAATTTATATAAATGATTTACATGTGGCCGTGATATTGGTTTTGTGTTAGGTATGGAACTGCAATATGTCGTGTGCTTCAATTTCACATCCATGGATCGAGAACTGCAATAGAATTTGATTTACACACTTCCTTGCTTCTTCTCACTTTTGATGTTACTCCATGAAAGAGAACTTTTTAATGTGATCCTGTCACCTAATTTTTAGTTCATATATATTGTTTAGTACAAATATTGACTTGATGTTAACATTGTCAGTGCTAAGCTGAAAAATGTTTTCTATTTACAATCCTTCATGCAAGATATTGTTATCCATTGCCTGCTGCACTGCTGATTTGGCACGGAACTGCTCCATCTCTGATTTGGCATGAAATATCCACAGGTACATGGCCAAAGAGTGACAAATTGATAGCGACGTTCGCGACATGTTGAATTTCTTTGGGAAGAATTTCTATGATTGTCTGTTTTTTCTTAATGCATCTCTTGAAAGTTGGAGAGCTGTTGTTGCGATGCCCTATGTCGGCGTGGAAATGACGTTAGGAGTGATCTCCTTTTGTCTTAACTGAGTTGGTGCAGTTTTGTGCAGAGAATGGAGGAGGTTTACTTATGTTGTTCTATGGAGTAGGAGGGGAAATATCACGCCGGCAGCTGTTGTTGGCGCATCCCTCTTGGATGTGGCGAACCCCTCCCGAGAGCATCGGGAGCAGTGAATTATTCACAGATTCATTTTTATAACTGCAGCAATTATTGTTAGTTTACAGTTAGCAGTTTCTGGCACTGATATATGTCCATATTTTCTTGGGACTTTGGGTATTTCTGGTTTTCTGCTTTGTCTATGTCTGCCATTCTGCTTTGATTACTTCTTAGTTCTGGTTTTCTGCTTGGAGGATGTAATTTGGATGATTTTTTATTTAATGAACATGGTGTGCAAATACAGGATTTCCATGCAAGGACTTTAGAAGCTTTTGTTATATTATTCTTATAATTTTCTGCTCTGCAATAGATGAAAGGGCACGTCCATAAATCATAGTAAGTATCTGTACTATCCAATACAGAATTTAGGGCTGCTACAGTGCATATGCGCCGTACTCCTCCTCGCCCCTCTGGTAAGTCGGCGTCCCCTTCACTGTTGTTCTTCCGCGCCTCGGTCCTCATCGCCGCACTCACAAATATTCAGTCAATTTGTTGCCATGTTTTAAAATTGTCTTCCAACCACGTAACCATTGTTAACATTACCTGATCAACACAGGTTTCATGAGTGCATACCATTGAGCGGTCCATGAACATAATGCCCATCATTTACTGTTTTCGGGATTTAGAACAGGGATGTTTCAGCATATGAGGAAACCTGCTGCAACAGCTCTCTACATTATAGCAGGAGGTACTTTTGGGTTTTGATTCTCTTATTTTTATTCTTTTAGTTATGTGGTTACTAATGATGAATATAGTTTTTGGGCTTCGAGATATAGGCTGCCGGGTAATTTAGAGCTTTGCCTCTTTTGAATTATGATGATTGAGATGTGTTTTAAATTTTATGTAGGGTTTGAGAATTCCTGTGGGGAAGCATTCTTTATACACATCTCTTGGTGCTATTCGACCATCTGCGGTAATCGTTTATCCGATGTCTTTATTTTTATGATCCATTTTTTATTTTTGCAATCGAGATTAGAATAAATTGCTCGCAAACGCCATTTTTTATATAATTTGGAGTCTTCAATCAACCGTTTCTGAGCATTTGGTTGACGACAGAGCATTTGCCAGATACAGCTCCTGCGTATTTTATGTATGGAAAAGCCTGTTGCAGGCTTGATGTTTATGCCTTTGGAGCGGTTCTTTTGGAATTGCTAACAGGAAGAAATCCTATAAATGATAAACAGACCCAAGGGATGGAAATGTTTGATCATGTGGGTAAGATCCTCTTCAACTCTATATTATTTATTTTATTCTTACCCTTTCTAAGAATTACGGATGCTAAAAAAATTTCAAAGCTCTATGAAATTCATTCAACTAGATTTCATGCTTCACTCGCATCTTCAATTAGCGCTTACTTTTCTCAACATTTAAATGATTCTATTGTGTACAGATGAAATTTAGCATTTAATTGATAATGGTTGTTTGTAGACGTCTTCGCTTTATTAGCTAAATAATGTGAGCCCGGCATATTAATGTAGAGCTTTATTCTTTATGGCGTGCGCAACCCGCTTGGATGCATGCGCACGAACTTGCTCATTTCATGAGTTTTTAAGCTTGGTCGTTTCATGGTTTGAACCTTCACCTGGGTTTTCTGAATCTCTAATTTCAAATTGACGTTGCTTTCGCAAGCTAAACTGGCAATCTTTTGTTGCTGTTGTAAGCTATCACGCACGAGGTGCAGGAAATTTGACGGCAAACAGCAGAACGCTGCACAACTAGCTGCAGTTCGTTTGAATGAAATAGATATTATTTATGCAAGATATCGCATGATCGTAGCACCACGTCAACGAATTGTACATGATTATTTATGCAGGTTCTTTATATGGAATAGTGTAGCTGGTTAAACTCTTCATAATGAATACGGTTGACAATACAAAATTATAATTTTCATGATTTACATTATTTTTGCTTTTGTTTCTATCTCTAATGCTAATAAAAAATTTAGATTTCAAGAAAGTCATATGATAATTATTTTTCTGCTTAAGTGATTTTTGGGCCATTCAATCGAGACAGCTGTCAAATGCAACCATTAAAGCTTTCAAAATAACTGTCATGATTGTTGTTATTATTAATTTGTTTGTAAAGCAAATAGGCAAAAAAACATGAATCATGAAATTCATTTGCCTGCAAATTTCTTTCTTAACTTTTACCAAAATAAAATAATATTTCACATTTTATCTATCTATATTACTTTTAAATTAGAACTAACATCCTCTTCAGATTAATTTCACAAAGTCGTTCAGTGTGTGCGCGTGACAGAAGGTTATGTTATTTTGGATTTACTAGCAAGTTTATATAGTCACCACTAGGTTTCTTCTTGCATGCTGGTGCAACCCACCCGCATCAGAGCAACCCTCTTGCATTTTACATGCAGCCCGCCCGAAAGTACTTGAGCACGAGCATAAAATGTTGCACTGCTAAGATGCAAGTACAACCCGCTTATAGGCCGACGAACACTCCGAACAGCTTCGGGCACAAAAGTAGCCTGCTTACAGGCGGGTGAAGCCTGCTAAGAATATCGAGCATGGGCGAAGCCGAATTAAACCCACCAAATAATGTCGTCTGCCTAATGTTGCTGCCCGCTTACTGTTGTCGTCCGCTTACTGTTGCCATCCGCCAAATGTTCGTAGCAGTACGGAATACTCTTGAGAATTTCCATGTTAGCACGTCCTGCTCATATGCGGGCGTTTGCAAGTTGGCGGAGCGCCGTCGCGCCGGGAGGGCCGTGTACAGCGGAGTTGGTCTACTGCGTAAAAATAGGGGACGCTCGCTTATGTGCGGAAGCACGGGCGAAGCCCGCCTGGATGCAGCCGCAGGCCGCCTGAGAGCATCGAGCACGGGCGAAGCCCGTGCGAAGATGCTCGTATATATATATATATATATCTCAAAACTACACACAATACGATAAAGCATGGTCTCAGTCTCCTCCACGAAAATCCAAAAAAAACTAATAAAAAGGCGTTAGGAGTAAAAAAAGGGCACCCTAGCTTTGGAAACCACGATTAGTCTCGGTCAACGCCTCACACAAAGTCTTACAAGGCCCCTTTTAGCTGCAGGCTCCACCTGCAGCTAGCATTAATATAGTACTATAGTGTCCAACTATCCCTATTATATCAGGATTAGCTAATAACAATATAAATATATAATTATAAAGCCAAACTTATGGCCATTTGGCGATATTTTATTTTTAAAATGAGGTCAAACGGGTCTTAACTAAGGCTTCATTTGGTTGAGCGGTTGCGGTTGTAAAAGGAGCTGTTGGAAATGCAGGTTTGTAAATGGAGCTGTTGGAAACTTGTTGCTGGAAATGGAGTTCTGTTTGGTTATTCTGTGTTTGCAGAGCTGTTCTAAACAGAGAATCATTTGACAAAACTGCGGTGGCGTTTCGTACATTTTTTTAATATAAATTTTTTTATTAGATATTTTTTTAAATTATTTTTGAAGACTATATGTAGATTTATTTTGGAAATAATTATTTGGAAAGTAAACCTCAAACATACAGGAACTATGCAAACACATACAAGAACTCATAAACACATATAGGAACTCAAAAAACGTTCAAGCTCGGTGTAGTTGATCAGCAATGGAGTCACGCAATGCCACCATCTCATCCACCCCTACTCGAATCCCTCTAACATGGTCTCCACTTGAGCTTTCATTTCTCTGTCCTGTTCTTCTCTGAAGGCCCGCCGGGTAAATGAAATGCGCGTCTTCATCACAAGCACGAAAATGATTGTCTGAGCGGGATGGGTGTCTGCGAATATAATTATGCAAAGTCATTGTTGCAATCACAATGTCTCGTTGCTTTGTCAAACTGTATGGCGGCATATCTCTAAGTATTTTCCACTTCTTTTTCCATACTCCGAATGAACGTTCTATGACGCTGCGCAAGGACGAGTGAGCCTGATTGAATATTTCTCGGCGCCCTTGTATAGGCCGACTGCCCCTTCTAAAATCTGGTAAATGATACCGGGTACCTGAATACGGTTTTAGAAAACCACGTTGTAGTGGATATCCGGCATCTACCACGTAATATTTGCCTGCAAAATTATACAGTGCAATATATGTGTGAGTAATAGCGATCATAACTAATAATCTTACAAATTTCTTTAATCAAGAAGTGAAAGGCTAACCAGGTGGCGGGTACGGGAAATTGTAACTGGGGTCCATAAGAGCACGCTGAAATATACGACTATCATGAGTAGAGCCCTCCCAACCTGCTAATGCGAAGGTGAAACACATGTTGAAATCACAAACCGCCATAACATTCTGCGTTGTTGTGCCATGCCGGCCAATGTAGGATGTATGTTGATCAGCAGGAACTCGAGCATCCACATGTGTTCCATCAATAGCTCCAACACAGTCTTTAAAGAACGACATGTATCGAGCGTCATTCAATATTTGGGGAGGAATATCATTGAAAAGGGGGTCTACAGGGGTGATGACATCAGAAGATAATCTCTTTATAGCAGTGATACCCTTTGCAAAAAATCTACTAATAGTTTCTGTAGAGTGTTGGAAGCGTTCGCCTGCAATTTGCATTGGTACATTATGGCCTAAAGTATGCAATGTAACTGCAAGCACTTCTCGTGCTAGAGTTCTCCTGGATCCTTGCAAGCCATATTGTTGTGTGAGAAGTGTAAGCAGATCTGCAAATATTACCTTGGACATTCTAAACGCGCTGAAAAATCTTAAAGGGTGTCCATCGAGTAGTTCACCAATCCACCTCGCTTCGGTTTGGCTTGATGTCATGCAATGTGTATTAGAGAAACCACTAGACCCGGTTAACTCGCTATTCGCTGCTAATATAAATTGTTGTCCACTTAGTGCTCTATTACGATAAAACCAGGCGGTTACTTGCTGCTCAGTCTCCTCACCAGAACTGCTATCATCCGAAGATAACATTGTAAACCTGCGACAAGTACACTACATTATTTTCCAAATAATATAAATTTCCACCTAGCTCATATAACATGTTCAACAAGAAGATAAACATAAATAAAGTGTCCGATTCGATCACATTGATACCAACCGAAGATAAAATGTTCAACAAGAAGAAGAAAGTAAATAACAGTACAGAAGATAATTGATGGGTTCCCCCTCTACTTATGGAAAATACCGTAACCACCGCACACCGGATCCCATTCCCGCACGTCAAATCCCATTACCACACACCGGATCCCGAAAACCACCGCACACCGAATCCCACCTTCGCACACCGGATCCCACTCCCGCGCGGCGGATCCAAACCGCCACGCACCGATCCAAACCACCTCGCGCGGGATCCCAACCGCCCCGCGCGGGATCGCAACCACCGCCAACCGCCGTCCGCCGACCGCCGCCAACCACCGGCCGTCCGCCGCTGCCGGCCGGCCGCCGCCGCCGCCCGGCCGCCGCCCGCCGCCCGCCGGCCGGCCGTCCGTCGGCCGCCGCCCCCTTCATGGCCGGCCACCCATGGCCGGCCACCGCCGTCGCCGCCCTTCACTCTCCACCGTCGGATCTCTCCAAGGCCCTCGCGGCCCTCCGATCGTCTCGCGCGATCACGACCCTTCGATCGTCGCCAACGATCTCGGCCCTCCATTTGGTGGTTATCCGCGATAACCACCGTAACCACCGTAACTTCCACTTCCCAAGCCTATAAATAGACCCTCAAGGGTCTTCATTTGAATCCAATCTCTCATTCTCTCCCAGACTCTCTCTCTCCTCATTTCCTCCTCTCCTCAGAGCTTCTCTCTCTACACTCCGCCATCTCTTTTTACTAACTGACAGGTTCTTCCTGCGAACGCCTCTTACTGAGGAAGAAGTGCTACGCCGTTCAAGACGAGCACCCCGAACCCGAGCAAAAAAGTCAGGGCGCTCTGTGAAGTGCTCACCCAGCAAGCGCGCAGCCGCACCAGACGCACATCAAGGCAATCAACTCCTAAGTGGTGGCCTGTCACCCACGGAGTTCTCTCTCTCTCTCTCTCTCACAATTGTAACGAGGCGCGACCTGTCACCCTTGCATTCTCCAAGAAAGCCCTGTAACAGCACAACATAGTGGATTTCGGCCAGCACCGTCCCGGCCACGTGGTTTTTCACCCTTTGGAGGGTTTTCCACGCTAAAGATCTGTGTGTACCATTTTCAGCATTTTCTCTCTGCAACATTCTGACTGTGTGCGCACTCGACCGCCCGGGCTAAGACGGACCGAATTGAAACCGGTCTACCGAGGGCGTTGAGAAGCCGCAACAGTTTGGCGCCGTCTGTGGGAAATGATTCCCAAAAACCAAGCAAAGGATTCCCGAGCATAGCACCCGTTTCTCCGGAGTTCACAGAACCAGCAGAAATGGACACCTCCCCCGGAATATCCGACGCATGCAGTTCCTCAATCCCGGGGAGCCCGGCAAAAAGAGCGCTCCTCGCTACTCCCGTCCTGCCCACGTGGCTTGGATCAACTGACAAATCGGCCCCTCTCGCGGCAGGGCAGGAGCGAAACGATGTCTCGCATCAGCAAAGGCGATCCCCCCTCTCCAAATCAATTTTGGAATACCCAGTTCCGTCATGGCTAAAGCCCTCGTACAACGAGGAGTTCCATGGAGCGGAAGATCCATACGAGCACGTTAGTCATTTCCTGATATCAATACGGAGGCTCGGACTTCCCGACCCCATCATCTGCAAAATCTTCGCCAAAACACTGTGTGAAGGCGCCCTCCGCTGGTATCAATCCTTGCCAAACGGAGCGATCCACAACTTCACCGAGTTGTCCCAAATGTTCGTTGAACGATATGAAGCACGCTCACCAGGGATTCGTGAAGAAAAGCCTAGCACGGGCGAACCGCCCCGCCTAGGGGGGGGTGGAGTGGAGCAAGCATCAAGAGAGGATCCGCGCAAATATCCACCAGGAACGTCCCTGTGCATGGATGGACTTCGCCTTAGACGCAAGCATAGGCAGTCCACCCTGCGAGCTAAGGAAAGCGTTGATAACACATCGCATCTCCTTCAACCTCTTATTCCTAGCTGCCATAGTACGGCTCAAACCCCTGAGCGGGAACCTCAAGCTCAGGGCCAGCAACGCAGAGCTCCCCGACGGAACTATGGTACCCACCGTAGGAATCATCACCTTTCCGGTCCAAATAGGCAGGCACCCGGAACCAGTCCAGTATGACGTTCAGTTCATCGTCGCAAACGCCGACTCCCCCTACGACGTGATATTCGGGAGCCTCCTGCTAGACGCTCTGGACCACGACATTTCCATGTCCAGGCACGTAACCAGCAAAGGGAACGTCCTCAGGGACGCAATACATGGTTTTGATACACTCGACTCCAAGCTCCCTTGGGTCAGCGATGACCAGTCGCCAGAGCCAAAGTCTGAAAGACTAAGCGCACGGAAGGACCGCGCAAGTCTCGCGTTGGCAGAAAGAGCCAAACCTCAGGCACCGACGAATCCGCAGCCAATCGATGCGAGCCGCAAAAGAAAGGGCCGACAGCAGCAATCCGAGCTGCTTACTCAGAGCCGAGCCGACCGCTCCCAAGGGCTATCAGGACAAAGCCCCCAGGGTTACACTCCGTTAAACACCTCCCGAGAGCACATTTTGTCCATAATCTGTAACAGCAGGGTCATCAACTGGCCCAAGCCGCTCTCCCTGCACAGGGGAGATCAATCCCAGTTTTGCCACTTCCACAAAGGCAGAGGACACCGAACGGAGCACTGTGCAAAACTGAAGGAAGAAATTGAACGTCTCGTCCAGTTGGGACACCTGAAGGCCTTCCGTAAAGAAGCACAGAAGGATGCCACCAAGGATCGGCCACCGGGTCACAGCCGCACGCCATGCTGAACAAGCTCGGACCAGAGAAGCGCTACGAAAGCGCAACATTACTTCTTCCTCTCGTAAAACTTGTATCAAAAACCTACAGGCTCAAAAGCCGCAGGATTGCACTTACGCATGTATCAATGTTCTTTTACTAGTTATCCTCAAACTGTACCACCGCAGGAACCGCCTTGGGGCCCTGCCCCAAGGACTCAGCACCTGCCTCCGAGCAGGGCGCTAATAAACAGCACCTGCCTCCGAGCAGCGCGCTAATAAACAGCACCTGCCTCCGAGCAGCGCGCTAATAAACAGCACCTGCCTCCAAGCAGTGCGCTAATAAACAGCACCTGCCTCCGAGCACCGCGCTAATAAACAGCACCTGCCTCCGAGCAACGCGCTAATAAACAGCACCTGCCTCCGAGCAGGGCGCTAATAAACAGCACTTGCCTCCGAGCAGCGCGCTAATAAACAGCACCTGCCTCCGAGCAGCGCGCTAATAAACAGCACCTGCCTCCGAGCAGCGCGCTAATAAACAGCACCTGCCTCCGAGCAGGGCGCTAATAAACAGCACCTGCCTCCGAGCAGCGCGCTAATAAACAGCACCTGCCTCCGAGCAGCGCGCTAATAAACAGCACCTGCCTCCTAGCAGGGCGCTAATGAACAACACCTGCCTCCGAGCGTGGCGCTAATAAACAGCACCTGCCTCCGAGCAACGCGCTAATAAACAGCACCTGCCTCCGAGCAGCGCGCTAATAAACAGCACCTGCCTCCGAGCAGCGCGCTAATAAACAGCACCTGCCTCCAAGCAGGGTGCTAATGAACAGCACCTCGCCTCAGCGTTGCTTGGGCACATCGCCTCAGCGTTGCTTGGGCACCTCGCCTCAGCGTTGCTTGGGCACATCGCCTCAGCGTTGCTTGGGCACCTCGCCTCAGCGTTGCTTGGGCACATCGCCTCAGCGTTGCTTGGGCACCTCGCCTCAGCGTTGCTTGGGCACATCGCCTCAACGTTGCTTGGGCACCTCGCCTCAGCGTTGCTTGGGCACATCGCCTCAGCGTTGCTTGGGCACCTCGCCTCAGCGTTGCTTGGGCACCTCGCCTCAGCGTTGCTTGGGCACATTGCCTCAACGTTGCTTGGGCACCTCGCCTCAGCGTTGCTTGGGCACATTGCCTCAACGTTGCTTGGGCACCTCGCCTCAGCGTTGCTTGGGCACATTGCCTCAACGTTGCTTGGGCACCTCGCCTCAGCGTTGCTTGGGCACATTGCCTCAACATTGCTTGGGCACCTCGCCTCAGCGTTGCTTGGGCACATTGCCTCAACATTGCTTGGGCACCTCGCCTCAGCGTTGCTTGGGCGCATTGCCTCAACGTTGCTTGGGCACCTCGCCTCAGCGTTGCTTGGGCACATTGCCTCAACGTTGCTTGGGCACCGTAGGGGCCTGCGCCCCTTACGGCCAAGCCGCGAGCCAGACTCGTGCAAAAAGCCGCGAGCCAGACTCGTGCACCGTAGGGGCCTGCCCCCCTTACGTTTACCCCCGGTTCGAATATAAACATTCACCGGCCAAGCCGCGAGCCAGACTCGTGCACCGTAGGGGCCTGCCCCCCTTACGTTTACCCCCGGTTCGAATATAAACATTCACCGGCCAAGCCGCGAGCCAGATTCGTGCAAAAAAGCCGTGGGCCAGACCCGTGCACCTATTTTATAAAAGCCGCGAGCCAGGCTCGTGCACCTATTTTAGCCGCGAGACAGACTCGTGCAAAAAATCAGCGTGCCAGATCCGCGTACCTATTCTATAAAAACCGCGAGCTCAAGCCCGCGCAAACTCATCTGTAACTTTGAAAATAATCAAACTATGCAGATGCTAACAACCAGACTAACAAGATCGTGCAGATGACAAGTATGATAAATACAATCAAAGAGATATAACCATATCCGGCAAACACGGCTACAAGCAGCTAAAGAAATCACTCCTCATCAGGGCTAGGGTCCTCCTCCTCTAACAGGTCATCAAACCCGAGGCCACTAACATCATAGCCCCGCTTCCGGGATACCATCCTAAGAGCCTTCGACACTCCCTGGCGAAGAGCCAGCTCTCGTGAATCCTCCAGATGAGGCTCCACCTCCTGAGTCCAGATCGTGTCTCGGACCTCCTCGGCAATCAAGCAGCGGTCCCGCAGGTAATCAACCGACTCCAGATACTCGGCCAAGCCAGCCGCCTTCAGCTCAGTCTCCCGCTCCACGGAAGAAAGACGCGCTACCTCAGCCCGGCACTGCTCCAGCTCTGCATCCCGACACACCACGTCACCACGGGCTGCCTCTAAGGATCGCAAGGCCTCCTCCAACGCCGCCTTCTCCGCACCGAGACCGGACCTGGTCCTCTCCAGCTCTTCCTGCATCTCTGAGCCAATCCGCTTGAAGCGCGAGATGTCGCGATCTCGCCGTCTCTCCGCCTCCACAAGGGCGCTCCTCGCCTCCCGAAGCTCACCCTGAATGGTCATAAACCCGTCCTTCAAGCTCACGTAATGATTGTTCCATACGTGCGCTATCGATGCCTGAGTCTCCATCTGCAAAAAAAAAAGGGTTATAAGTCAGAGCCGCAACCACAGAATGATGCTATACAAGAGGAAGTAAGAAATCCTGCTTACCGCTTGGCTCATGGCCTCCAGAGAGGAAGAGACCCTCTTTCCTTCCGGCACCTTTCGAGCTGTGCCTCGCTCCGGAGAAGCCTGGGGGGCAGTAGATCCCAGGACCTCGACCTCCTCATCAGCCGGCTCGTCATCAGCTCCAGATACACAAGGAGCCGCCTCCTCCTGAGGAGCATCCTGTACCGGTGAAGGAGCAGGACCTGGCTCCTCCAGACCTTTAAAAACAAACTTCCTCTTTCTGTCTCGAACAAGAGGAACAGCAGCGGCACGACCAACATCAACGGACAGCCCGCATAAAAGCAGGCGCTTCTCGTCTACGAACAGGGAAATACTGTGCAGAATATTCCCCAGCTCTCGAGCATCTGAAAATCCGAGAACAGGAGAAAACTCCCGCTCACGCCCTTTGAGGCGCCGACAACGATCGGGTAAAGAGTTCCACACCTCCGGTAGTCCCTCCGGGTTCTTGACATAGCCAAATAAAGTATTCCCGTGACGGCGGTCCACCCGGGTCTCAAACTTCAGCCATCTCTTGTTGCTAAAAACTTCAATACGACCTCCGGCATCAACCTGCACCTCACACCACTCCTTGAAAAGGCCCAGGGAGAACTTCGCACCATGCTCTCGGAAGAAGGCAATCAGCCCCATGATCCGCACCATCCCCTGAGGCGTAAACTGTGACACGGGGACGCCGCAAAATTTCAGGATCTGGATCAACTCCTCGCACACTGGGAGACGAAAGCCACTCCGAAGTGACGACTCGCAAAGGGTCGTCCAACCCCGAGGCGGATTCTGTACTCGCTCCTCAGGACCTGGGATTCGAATCTCCAATTCGGGGGGCAGGTTGAAGCGCCTCCTCCATATGGCGACATGATCGAGAGTAAGACTCGAGCCCAGTCGCATTGGGCGACTTTGCCCACCACGCTGAGAAGCCTGAAAGAAAAGGAAAAAGCGTCAGTACAAACCACAGACAAATATAAGAGAAGTCCGCCCGCGAGACTAACCGCCGCGCAAACCTCGCACACAGGTAAGCCCCAAGAACACACGCGCAGCAGACCCCGCGGAGCAGCCCGCACGACTGCCCCCACGCTGCCGCACGAGCACGCGCAGGCGCGCGCGCCCTATCGCGCGCAAGCACGCGCGGGTGCGCTCGCCCGGATGCGCGCGAGCACGCGTGGGCACGCGCACCCTGCCGAGCGAGCACGCGCGCGCCCTGCCGCGCGCGAGCACGCGCGAGCACGCACGCGCCCTGCCGCGCGAGCACGCGCGCGCCCTGTCACGCGCGGGCGCGCGCCCTGCCGCGCGCGCGCCCTGCCGCCCAGGCGCACGCCCGGCCGCGCAAGCCCGCGCGGGTGTGACCCGCGCGCAGCTCTCCGCGCGCACACGCGGCGACCCCGCGCACGCGAGTGCCACCCTTCCCCTCCGTGCGACTCCTCGCGCCTCTAGCACGCCGTTCGCCCGCCTTTTTTGGAAATTAAACCTTTGGACCTCATGCTCACCTTGGCGCCGCCGTCACCGTCGCCGCAGCCAACCTCCACGCTAGAATTCGCTCCGGCCATCGCTCACAGATGCAAGTCTCAGGGGAAAATCCAGTTGTTCTCCGTGCACTCCAAATAAATGGATTTGGGGGGCAAATGATGGGTTCCCCCTCTACTTAAGGAAAATACCGTAACCACCGCACACCGGATCCCATTCCCGCACGTCAAATCACATTACCACACACCGGATCCCGAAAACCACCGCACACCGAATCCCACCTTCGCACACCGGATCCCACTCCCGCGCGGCGGATCCAAACCGCCACGCACCGATCCAAACCACCTCGCGCGGGATCCCAACCGCCCCGCGCGGGATCGCAACCACCGCCAACCGCCGTCGGCCGACCGCCGCCAACCACCGGCCGGCCACCGCCGCCGGCCGACCGCCGGCCGCCGGCCGGCCGCCGCCCGTCCGCCGCCGGCCGGCCGGCCGGCCGCCGCCCGTCCGCCGCCGGCCGGCCGGCCGGCCGCCGCCCGTCCGCCGCCGGCCGGCCGGCCGGCCGGCCGGCCGCCGCCCCCTTCATGGCCGGCGCCCATGGCCGGCCACCGCCGTCGCCGCCCTTCACTCTCCACCGTCGGATCTCTCAAAGGCCCTCGCGACCCTCCGATCGTCTCGCGCGATCACGACCCTTCGATCGTCGCCAACGATCTTGGCCCTCCATTTGGTGGTTATCCGCGATAACCACCGTAACTACAACTTCCCAAGCCTATAAATAGACCCTCAAGGGTCTTCATTTGAATCCAATCTCTCATTCTCTCCCATACTCTCTCTCTCTCTTCATTTCCTCCTCTCCTCAGAGCTTCTCTCTCTACACTCCGCCATCTCTTTTTACTAACTGACAGGTTCTTCCTGCGAACGCCTCTTACTGAGGAAGAAATGCTACGCCGTTCAAGACGAGCACCCCGAACCCGAGCAGAAAAGTCAGGGCGCTCTGTGAAGTGCTCACCCAGCAAACGCGCAGCCGCACCAGACGCACAGCAAGGCAATCAACTCCTAAGTGGTGGCTTGTCACCCACGGAGTTCTCTCTCTCTCTCTCTCTCACAATTGTAACGAGGCGCGACCTGTCGCTCTCGCATTCTCCAAGAAAGCCCTGTAACAGCACAACATAGTGGATTTCGGCCAGCACCGTCCCGACCACGTGGTTTTTCACCCTTTGGAGGGTTTTCCACGCTAAAGATCTGTGTGTACCATTTTCAGCATTTTCTCTCTGCAACATTCTGAGTGTGTGCGCACTCGACCGCCCGGGCTAAGACGGACTGAATTGAAACCGGTCTACCGAGGGCGTTGAGAAGCCGCAATAATAATCATAGATAAAGATCAACATAAAAAAGTGTCTGATTCGATCACAGGAAAAACATAGAACCAACTACTCTAATTTTTTGACAAAACAATCCTGCAACCATGGTAGACATCGCTCGGTCCGAATGCTCATAAAAGTTTCTCGATTCTGCTTCTGTCTCAGAAACATGAGGCAGTAGTGGTATAAGTCCACGTTCGAATCATCCATAACCTCCGGAATAGTCTCGAGCTCTGCAACAGTCTCAGGAATGGTGTATAACGATGAAGATATCTGAATGCGAGGAGGCTCCAACATGCACTTCCCAATAATGCGCGATGTTTCAGCCATGTCTTCTATCGCCGAACTCCTAGACTTCTTATTACTCATCTTGCTTTTTCCCTTAGCCGTCCATTTATTACTTGCATCAGTAGAAGGTGTCTCGTTCACGTTTTGTGTGTCATCTTCGGCTAGGTCATGTTCGTCAATCGACTCATGCTCAAAATTTCTTGAATTGGGAGCCCAAGCAAGATCTCCTGTGGCTACGACCTGACTAAACATCATAAATAACTTTTCTTCTAACTCAAGGGATATGCCAGCGAACTGAAACTTTTTAGCCGTCGGAACAACCTGGGATAGAATTAATAAATATGTTATAACATGCTGCAAAAAATATTAACAAGAAAAACAAGAACCTTTAAAATAAGTACATACCAGGATGCGTTCTTTCCACCAATCTTCTGAAGCGGCAATAGTTTTGCGAATTGGATCCCAGCTCAAACCCGTCTCACGGCCCTTTAGCTCTTTCCATAACTTCCAATTTTTTTTTAGTTGATCCCACTTGTTCTTCATCTGATTTCGATCATACATCTTTCCCGTGCGAGCAAAGAAATTTGTTGTTAGGTTTGCCCACCCATCCCTGCTAAAGTGTGTGGTTGAGCGATTACCCAACTCTATTTCTTTCAAGCACAAGTCACAGAAAATCATAACATCGTTGGCCTCCCAATTTGCGCTAACACCACCTTCTTTATGTTTACCCATAATGACTGAATGTACGAAAAAACAAAAACAAGTAAAGTAAACACAAAAAATAATCAAATAAGCACTACACACACACATCCACCATACACATAAAACACACACACACACACACACAACCACACACACATCCACCATACACTTAACACACATACACACATACATCCACTTAACACACATACACACACACATACACACATAACACACATACACACTTAACACACATACACACACATCCACTTAACACACATCACTTAATACACATACACACACACATCCACTTAACACTTAACATACACACACACATACACACTTAACACACATACACACACACACACACAGAACAATGAACACACATTCACACTCACATATCAACTTAACACACACACAAATACAACCACACACACACATCCACAAATCAACTTAACACACACACAGAACACTTAACACACACAAATACAACCACACACACACATCCACACATCAACTTAACACACACACAGAACACTTAACACACACAAATACAACCACACACACACACACACACACACACACACACACACACACACACACACACACAAATACAACCACACACACAGAACACTACACACATCCACACACACACACACACACACACATTCAGACACACAACAATCACACAAATACACACACACACATCCACACTCAACTTAACACACACACAATACAACCACACATGCATAAAACAATCACATTCACACTCACATATACACAATAAAAAAAATTTAGCTCAAGGGCATACACACATAAGCCAAATCACCAAAAAAATTCAAAAGCTAATGGTATACCTGCTGGTGTTGAATGCTGCAGCTCAAGGGCAAGATCGAAATGCCGCTAGGAGAAGATGCCGCCGGAGAAGATCGGCTAGGGGGAGATGACGCCGGAGTAGATCTGCTAGGGGAAGATGACGCCGGAGTAGAGATCTGCTAGGGGAAGATGACGCGAGCGCTGGCCTCTTCTCCTCCTCCAAACCCGCTCAACCGGTGCTCTCGCTCAGGGTGTCGATGGGAGAAGATCAGATCGAAATGAGAAAGCCTTTGGAGAAGATGATCGCACGCAGTCGTGGAGCCGTTGGAGACGATGATCGCCCGCGCAGATGATGCCCTAGCACGCGGCCTTCTCGATCGCCCGCGCAGAAGATGCCCACGCCGCAGTCGCCAGCCGTTCCCTAGGGTAAACGCGTAAGACTGGAGAAGATGAGAGTAAAGATCTTAAAAAGAAATATCGGTTTTGGGTCCATGGCAAGGTAAATAGGAACTCCATGGCAAGAAAATTGAGACAAAAACAGATCACAGCCGTTCGATCTCAAATCAAATCAGAAAAAAGGCCTGCGAATAGCCAAAATTTAAAACCTCCCTCCCTCACTCCCAGCCATTTCCCGTGGTGCCCCCCCCCCCCCCCCCCCCCCCCCCCCCCCCCTCCCGTGCCCCTCCTCCCGCCCCGATTTGGGCTGCCGCCGCAGGCGTGAGACCACCGGCCTGTTCGCCGGTCTCCGGCGAACCTGCCGGTGGTACTCCGGCAGTGATCCGGCAGGGCCACCGCGGCGGCAGCCCAAATCGAGGCGGGAGGAGGGGCACGGGAAAAATAAAAATATATATATAATAAAATTTAATAAATATATAAATATATATAAAATAAAATAAAATATATATATAATTTCATTTGGAAACCACGACTACACGCAAAAGTACACACAACACGATAAAGCATGGTCTCAGTCTCCTCCACGAAAATCCAAAAAACTAATAAAAAGGCGTTAGGAATAAAAAAAAAAAAGGGCACCCTAGCTTCGGAAACCACGACTAGTCTCGGTCAAAGGCCTCATACAAGGCCTCCTTTTAGCTGCAGGCTCCACCTGCAGCATTAATATAGCACTAGAGTGTCCAACTGTTCCTATTAATTATATCAAGGATTAGCTAATAACAATATAAATATATAATTATAAAGCCAAACTTATGGCCATTTGGCGTTATTTTATTTTTAAAATAAGGCCAAACGGGTCTTAACTAATAAGACTGCTTGGCTTTATTTTTGAGGCTGTCGATAAATAATTATTCTCCGGGCACATCCACCGTCTATTTAACCAACTAATTCCGCAAGTCTGTTCCATAGAAAGAGCTAGAGCTATGGGCTCGTGTTCTGACCCGGTGCAATGGGCGGAGGATGATGTATCCTATCTCGCAACCCCGCGGCTGCTCTCCCTCCACGGAGTGTCCATGGCCGTCAAGGCCGCCATTGACCTCGACATCTTCAACATCCTCGCATGCGCCGCCCCAGGCGCTCTGCTCGACGCCGGAGAAATTGCGGCAATGATCCCCAACTGCATTGATCCCACCGGCGTTGCCCCCCGCCTCGACCGCGTGCTCCGATTTCTCGCCAGCCAAGCCATACTGCGCTGCTCCTTCGTCCCGAAGACGGCGACGTCGGAAACCGTCCAACGCCGGTACGGACTGGAGCAGATATATCGCCCACTCCTGAAGAATCAGGACGGCGTGTCTCTCGTGCCCTCATTTTTGTTCGGTGGAGACAAGGCTGCCCTCGACAGCTGGTAAAACGCCTCGACTCCTCACTTATCATTTTATCATAGAAAAAATATCTAATTTTGTATATAAAAGTGGACGAAGTTTTTTAGGTGAGGTCCGGGTTCATGAACGACGGTTCATAACCACTGTCTGTATTCATGTACGCACGCCACCGCCGTTCCAAATAAAGTCTACACCTTATAAGATATTTAGATCATTTATTTAAATTAATACTCAATGAATGAAATAGAAAAAATCAAAATATTTATATCATCTAAAATTTAAAATTTTATCATCATTTCATTATTTATTATATTAGTAAATAAACTTTTATCATCTTATCATCATTTATTGTATTAGTGTATAAATCAAAGTTTTCAAAAAATGGACGTGGTTGAACCCTATCATCTTATGGCCGGACGCATCATTAATGACTATGAACAACCAACAGTTATGTACACAGCCCAACATCGCTATGTATAACTGAATTTCACTATATACACATTAATTGTTAATTGTTAACCAACATTTTCAAAAAAGGCTATTTCAACATTCAATCAATTTTAAAAAATATTATTTGTAAAAATTAACATATGAAAACCGTTACCATAACTATTTTAGTCCAAAAATAACATGTGAAGTCCGTTATAAAAATAATTTGAGTCTGAAAATAACATAAAAAGTCAAAATTCTTGTCTTAATCATCTGCAATGAAATGGACATTCAAGTGATAGAATTAGCCTAACTCACTTGGAAAATCGGCTTAGCAGGTGAGGGTTGCTGAACCATATAAACGGATCAGAAAGGAGAGGATTGGCAGTGTGAGACTATTATTAACATCAAGCACCCGAATAATCGAGGGGGCTCTCAAAATTTGAATTAAGATATTTTAGGGTGGTGTTATATATAGATCAACCATATAAAAATCCTAAAACCTATTTTTTAATTCCATTTGAGCCACTCCCAATTTTTTTCTCTCAGGCGTGTGACACCCGAACTCCTCTCGCCCCTTTCTCGCGTGAAGCATCGCCGGCAGAAAACAGAGCTTGACGACTCGATCCCTTTTCAGTCCACCTCCCTCTTCTATTCTATCTCTCACTCTCTCCTTCCGGTGCGCGCCAGGCCCAGGGGCGGATCCAGAGGGGGGCCCGAGGGACACGTGCACCCACATTATTTTTCAAAATTGTTAGTGGATTTGGATTCCTCTCGTCGAGACAATGAATTTTGACTATTTATATGTCAAAAACGGTGGCCAGATGAGGAAGAAACGACTCCGATAAGATGGAAGCGTTCTCACGTCACGTAACTAGTTGTTTTGGGATAAATATTGGCTATTCGCGGACCAAAGTTGGCTATTTGCAGACCAAAGTTGGCTATTCGCAGACCAAATTTGGCTATTCGCAGACCAAGTTCAGCTATGTGCACCCCCAAAATTAATTTTCAATATGTGACTCACGACCCTCCTACTCACTCCGCTAGCATTTGTGTTTTGAAATTTTTTGTGCACCCCCATTTATAATTTTCTGGATCCGCCACTAGCGGCAGCGATGGGGGATTGGGGGCCAGTGTTCGTGGCAATGGTGTTGTTCGTCATCCCAGGCAGGAATCGGCTCGCCGAGTTCGCCAACATGCAAACGTCACTGGCATTTGTTAATTGGTTCTATGTTGTGGCTGTATATTTTTGGAGGTTTCAATCTAAATGCACACGTCACTGCCATTTGTTGAAAATTTGACCTTCATTTGCTGATCTTTCATATAGAAATACAACTTTCTGAAAAAATATTCTGAAGTTTCGTTCTAACATTAGATTAATCTGTATGTAAACATAAGTTGTTATGCTTAGATCTGAGAGTGTTTGTTTCAAAAATCAATGAAAATCTTAAAGATGAAGGCTTCGTTTGGCGCGGTGGCGGCGGTCGTGAACGCCGTGGTCCTAAACCATCATTCGTGAACGCCCGACCTCACCTAATAATTCATGCATTTTATACTCAAAATTAGTTTATTTTCTTTATAGCGGTCGTAACCTTTGTCTTGCTAAACATACTTTCAATGATAATGACGTTTTTGGCCAAACTCAAGCCGAAATCAAGTGTGTCTAGATACTACTACTCAAGCTCTTCTCATCGGAATGTTCATCATCTTAAAGATGAAATCATGCTCTTCTCTTCTGTTTTTGATGGTTCATATTTGCCTGCCCTAGTGAACATGCTGCCACAGTGAACAAATCTCTCCCGCGAACACACCGCTCCAACGCTCGCCCCCATGCTACGCTGTCCGCTTCACACAATAATTTTAGGCAATTGTTAACCGCACCCCAGTTTTGGCTATCCGCAATCCTTTTATATGAAGTATTACGCGTTTTTTTTGGAAATACGCCTTGTCAAAGCATTTTTAGGAAAAGTATTCAACACGAAAGTTGTAGATATCTTCGAGATCTACAACTTTCGTGTTGAACATGTTTCCTAAAAATACATGCACAATGCGTATTTCCAAAAATTCGTTATAGTTACGCCCATGTTTCAATTCGAGCGGCAATACGTCTTGTGCGTGCATTTTTAGCAAAAGTGTTCAACACAAAAGTTGTAGATCTCGACGATATCTACAACTTTCGTGTTGAACACTTTTCCTAAAAATGCTTGTACAAGGCGTATTTCCAAAAAAATACATAATACTTCATATAAAAGAGTTGCGGATAGCCAAAACTGGGGTGCGGTTAACAATTGCCTAATTTTAGAGTAACTTTGAAACTATGCTCCTACAATTGTTATGTATCACACATTTCAGAGTAACTTTCAAACTTTAGTTTTAGCTATATTTGTAAATAATAAATATATATATTCTATACATTAAAAAAACCTCATTTTAAAAATTTAATGTATTTTATGCTCAAAACTAGTTCATTTTGCTTGGGTAGCGATCATAACCTCTCTCTTGCCAAACATACATTCTATGATAACATCGTTTTTAACCAAACTCATCGGAGCAGATAAGCCGTGCCAAATGATGCCAAAGTCACCTGATGCTAAAGCATAACACCCACATCTTTTATTCATAGTCTTCCTTTTGCTTATAAATTTGCCAAATTCCTTCTCAGCCAGCTGTCACATTGAGTGGTGTAGATTATGGGTACAATTCGGGTCGATTTCTCTTAAAACCAAGAATCGATCCGTGTTTGTTCGGTTCTGTTTTTTGGAACTGGAACCGACCAATGTACCTAAGATATTTCGCTTCGGATCCGGTTTGGTTTTCGGTTCTACCAATACTTCTTAATTTTTCACATATACTCGTTTATCAGTAAGTATTACATGCATCTTATTGTGAGTAATAATTGATAATGCAACTCATCCATTCAATGCTTGTTCAATGAACAAAACTTGCTCAAAATATGCATTTGAAGTAATAAACTATCAATCATCTTATTGTGAATAAATTGCTAGCAATAACCGGTTCCGACTTGACTCTAAAATTCAAAAGTCTAATTTTAATAATAGGTTCTGATTCTGTTCTCGGGTACCTGATGATAGAACCGAGCTGAACTACTCGATTCTATATATATTTTTTTTTTGGATCTAGAATCGAACCGAGATCCATGAGAACCGACCCGAACCGCTCAATTCGGTTTCGGTCCGATTCTCGGTTCTTCGGTTATTTTGCACGTACACCTCTAGTACAGATGACATCCGGGAGGTCAGGACCAATGATAATGCATTTTGCAGTTGAACTGTGTTGTGGACTATAAATCATTGTACGGACTTTTGATTTATATTTTAATTTCTGTGAAGGAATTTTGGCATGCAGTCGAACAACATAACAGTTACTTCTAATTTCTTTTCTTTAAAAAGTTATTTTTTGTCTATCCGAATAATAATATTCCAATTCAGGATAATTCCAATTCCCATGAAAATTGAAATTCTGGGGTGCTAAAATCCCGGGAAAATTGAAATTGGACTGAATTCATATTCTTGGGACTCTTAATGTATAAATATCTCGCATGTAGCTTTTATATCTCTATATATATATACGAGCATCTTCGCACGGGCTACGCCCGTGCTCGATGCTCTCGGGCGGCCTTCGGCCGCATCTAGGCGGGCTCCGCCCGCCCCCGGCAGGCTCCGCCCACTACGCCTATGCTCGATGCTCTCGGGCGGCCTTCGGCCGCATCTAGGCGGACGGAGCCCGACGGGGTCACATATATTATGCCTCGGCAGTGTCCTGGCGCACCGCCGCTCCCGCCGCTCCCGCCGCTCGCGAACCACCGTGCGCATTGCTCCCCCATCCCGATTTTGTCGTGCGCAGCAGGAGTTGGAAAAAGAAATCTGAAATCATTTTGAGGGTCCATGTTAACATAGACCATCAAACCACCTCACAGTTCAACACAAATTGACTGAATGGGGTATCCAATGCATCAAAAAATGAGTAGGAAAATAAGGAAAATCGCTAGGGCCATCCCTATTACAGCATGTGACATATTTGGAAAGAAATATGTATAAAAGTATGCGAAAGAAAGTCCATCAATACTCAATACATCATCAAACTCATCGAAAGAGATTTAAATTTTGGACCGAACTCTATGAAGGTCGAATACACACAGTCATGTTGAAATTTGACTGATGAAATTCCTGCACATTCCATACAATGGCAACAGAGCTAGGACTCAAATTGTGAAACGGCATAATGATCATGTACATAGGTCCTCTTTTCCTACATGGCTGCTTCTTTTCCAACATGGTTGCTCCATAGCATGGAAAATCTCACACCATTAAAGCCAAATCCAATAATGATAGGAAGAAAATGAAAAGTTTCTTAGCAAATGTTTATAAAGAACCCAATCCATTGTAGTACAACCATTGATTCCAGCATGATAGCACATATTTATGTACATGCAGGTACTGGAAAGCTTCTTAGCAATATTTATATAAGAATAAACCAATACACGTATATGAAATCTTTTGTTGATGCCAGAAGAAATGACAGTGGTTCTTCTCAAATGACTTCAATAAAACAATTTGCACGTGTTTCCATAACCATGATAAAATTAGCTATAATACCTGACTTCATAAATATTGTAGAAAATTTCAAATATTAGTTCTACTCTACGTAGATTGCAATGTGTACTAAACCCACGCGTGGGATTGAACGACGGGTGGCATGCTCAATTAGCGGTGCTTTTGTAGCATGTGTTCGTAGGTCTCCACATGTTCCGGCTAGCATTGACCGCTGCCGAGAGTACATACAACTCGGCCTCCTCGACGAATCCCTGCAATCCATTTATTTTCTCAAAATGAATGAATAAAACTAAATCAAAACATGATTTCCATCGAACCAATAGCCGAATCCCTGCAATGCATTTATTTTGTGGCATACTTTTTTTTAGCAAATAGATCCGAAAGAGTCTTAAGAATCCTTGGTGATGGCGGCGTAATCTTCATCGACACTCAAAATTGGTTGTGAAGTAGTAAAATCAAGTGATACTAAGAAATAAACTCAAATTATTGAAACATTTGCTTAACCATCAAAAACACCCTCAAGTGAAAGGTCCATAATAAAAATCAAGTGATACTAAAAAACATAACTAAAATTATTGATACATCCTTCGTGATGGCTGCTGAAAGAACAATTCTCATAGCTTCAGCAAGTATTTCAATAACATCAACATCTTCAAAAATTACCAAATCTTGTACAACAACCTCTTCAGCCCATTTTGTAGATACCAAAAACCAGGGAAATTTAAATAAAATTTGATTTGAAACCTAATCGCAGGATAATCTTATAGTTTGATGTGGCAATGTACATAGGATTGAAATGATATTTATCATGCCTGTACATAAATCATGAGATAATCTTATATTATTCCATCCTGAGATCTCCATTTAGAGCCTGTACAGTGAGTTTATCCTGGATAAATTTCAATTCCAATTATGGATGCCTACCACTTTAAATCAGTGTAGAGCTTCCAAATCTGTCATTAATTGGAATTGTCATACATGCTTGTACATAAATCTGGATGCCTAATTGCATGATAAGACATAATTCTGGATGCTCACAGCTTCTGGATGTATTTGTCCAGAATTTTAGAAATAATGATTATCGACATATTGTGCAGGTACAATAATGATTATATTTGATGTAGCATTGATGTTTCATATATTTCTTTTATATTGAATATATATAATTAGCAAAACTTCAAGCGGCGTGAAGGAATCCTGGAAGAGAACCGAACGTGGACTTCAAAGCAGCCGTGGTGGTAGATACGCTAAGTCCACTGAGCAACACGGAGAAATAGTAGTACTGACACATTTCAGGCGGGACATCTTGTGTGCACGCAACCTCATCGCGTTCTGCGAGCGTCATCTCTGACAAAGATGAAGGAGCTGACATCGAGATTTTTGAGAAAATTCAGAGACAGCAAAGCGGAGGGCGATGCAAACGGCAGGCGCACAAATGAATGTTGGCGTACGGGAAAGGAGACAACGGAAAGACAATGTTGTTTATGTATAGGGAGCTGAGGATGACAAAATAAGAGAGAGAGAGTTAATAATTTAAAGGAGAACATGTTTTTATGTACATGACATAACGTAATAGTAATAATAGAAGCACTGTAATGAGTAGTAGCAGAAACTGTTGATGAGCATAAAGAGATTGAGAGCAACGAAAATGCAGTGGCGGGTCGGCGAGAAAGTTTAGTCGACCTACCGGTATGTAAGTGAATGTGTAATAGCAGAAGAATTTTTCTCGAAGCTGCATGTCGCCAGAGGGGGTCGTACAATTTTTTAACATCAGACAGCTGTTGTATGAGAAATATTATAGGAAATATCAAATAACGGCACAGTAGTAGGCGTTGGTAAAAGAACCTGTACAATAGTTAATAATGTAGTGATACGCACTATGAGGCAAAATTGTAATGACGAAAATTATAATACCTGAGGAGTTATCACAGAAGCAATGATCGGCATTTTGAGTGCATGCAGAACTTTACAGCGTAGAGTGTCATTCAGTGCAGATGAATTTGATTAAGTGTGTTGAGACTGTGAAGGTAGGAATCATGTGAACAAAGCAGAGTAGTACTAATATACATGTAGAAGTACAGAACAGTAGGAAGGGGGCAAAGCGAGTGCACCTGTAGTACAGCTTTGGAGAGCAGTTCCTTAAATACAACATTCGTAGTGTAAGTGCCATGATGTCCACTGAGGGCACCATTTCTCACTAAAAGTTTTGTGTTTGATGCAGCAACTCCCCGCGATAAAGCCACGTAAAGTTGGCCATGAGTAAAAACAGAGGAAGGTAAGTAGATACCAACTTCATTGATTGTCTGACCCTGAGATTTGTTTATGGTTAAAGCAAAGCTCAAACGGATTGGAAATTGCTTGCGAGTTAACTCAAAAGGCATTTTTATATCTTCAGCATTCTTCAGGGGCATACGGGGAAGGAAAACTGATTTCCCTTTATGTTGTCCCGTAAGTATTTCTGTTTCAATGACATTGTGTGAGAAATGGCGACAGAGCAGACGTGATCCGTTTCAAAGACCAATCCGAGGATTTAAATTTCGGAGTAGCATGACGGGCGCACCTTTTTTCAAGGATAACTTGTGCGGTGGCAGATTGCCCGGTGATATGATATTCAGAAACTCTTCTGGGTATAGATTATTTGTATCGTCGTGAACAGAATCAAAGGAGTAGTATGTGACCTCATCGCCTGGGAAGAATGTGAGGCAGCGCTCATTTAACTGCGTAACATCATCGTTTAATGGTGTCAGCAATGCTCTGTTTGCCTAGTAATTAGGGATGTGCATGTGGTTCGTAATGTCTGAGAAGATGGTGTTGATTAGAAAATCTATTGAACGTTCATCATCCCATTGAATAACCATTGAATCAGGCAAACGAATCAGATCGTCCTGAAATATTCGCTCGTCACCATTCCCAACTCGAAGCAAAAACTTAGAGAAAGCTAGATCGGATGAAGCGCGCATATTTTCAGTTAATGACAGTAGTTTGATAGTTGACTATAAAGGTGAGTCAACAATGCACAGTCGAGGAGAGAGCATTCGTTGAAGTAGAGGGGTTACGTGGAGTATGCAGGGTGACGGGGCGGAGGCAGAGGAGGTACAGTAGAGAAAACAATGTATAGATTGTAGCGGATTGTTTGTTGAAGTAAAAGTCAGGGCACCGACGTGCTCTGGAGAGCCAAGATAGTAGAAAGAACGCAGGGAGAGACGGTCCACAGTAGTAGTGAAGATCTTGAAGAGCACAGTACAGAGGAGGACGTCAGTATGCGTAAAGCAGTGTGGACACGCAGACAAATAAGCAGAAGCGATGATGCGTGAGAAGTTAAGTGTATTACTAAATGGAGTAGTACAATGCACAGTCGAGGAGAGGGCAAATATTGTAAGGAAGAAGAACAACATATTGTGGGCTGTGTACACGGAGGCGTAGGTGGGCACATCAACTGGACTTAGCAGACGCAGTGCTGTGTGGAGCGGGTGACAGATGTGTTGTTGGTGCAGCAGGAAGCGTACAGCAGAGAACGCAGCATAATTACACCTGCAAAAGAGATTGATGAGTATGAGGAGCAATGACATGTAGGGTGAAGGGGAGGCAGAGTTGAAGTGGCAGCGATGAAGTAATGGTGGGCAACAGTTTAATTGTAAGGAGGAAGAACAGCGTATTCCATGCGGTGGAGGCAGATGCGTACGTGTACACATCGATTGGGCGTCGGAGACGTAGCGGTGTGTGGAGTGGGCAGTAAATGTGTTGTTGCTGCAACAGGAATCGTAAAGTAGAGAAGAGTTTGTAAGTACACTCGTAGAACAGAATGATGAGTATGAGGAGCCGTGGACTGTAGGGTTAGGTGGAAGCAGAGGTGAAGCGGTGGCCATGCAGTAAGGGTGGAGGTCAGTTTAATCGAAGCATGTATACATTAGGATGAGATGTTGTAAGCAGTGAGTTGACACTAAGGCGCAAGAGTATTTGACATGTATACAATATTCTCGCGAAATATGACAGATGTGACGTGATATTGAGGGCGAGAGCTAATGAAGTAATGTGGGAAGGAAATGATAAGGTAATGAAGTATGCAAATTTCTGCAAATCAGTACTCACCTAATAATAGGAACCCAAACAATATTTATGTAACTACTATGTGCTGCTAAACATGAGCAGAGAAGTAAGCAAATAAATAACAGAAGTGTCAACATATCTGGAAATAAAAAGTGGAGCACAAAAATGTCAGCGAGCTGTATAACAGGAGCACAAACTGTAACAACTCGAGTAGTAACAATCATTTTATTTCAGCAGTGTAAGTCAGTGTATGTCAAAAGTGGAGTATCAACATTCAGCAGTTGTCAATTAGATAAAACATTGAAATGGAATTACTTTCATAAGATATGTTCTCAGTACGCCTATATATGTTATGGTTTCTCAAAGATTTCTATTGGTCTTCTTAGAGCAGGTGAATAACTTGATGGTACAATTTTTTTCAAAGGGCTTAATACTACTGGGAAGCATCAGTGGCCTAGAGATAAGAAAATTAGTAAACCAACAATGTAAATCGCATTGGAATTTAGAGTTTATACATCTTGTTCATGTAAGTAAATGTTTGAAAGTAAAAGCAATTTGGAAGTAAATAGCTGAAAATCTATAAGCCCCGCCTCTCTAAGAAGCCAAAATATCAAAAAACAATAGCACACTGACTGTGTTTCTCGTAATGTTTTAAAAATTTGTCGCTGGAGCCGGATTCATATATGTAAAAACATTTCTATTGCTAATACAATATAGTTGATTAGTAAAGAGTAAATCTACTATTGGTATGACAATTTGATGGGAGTCGTAGTTCTCGAACGGGCAAACCCGTATTGGATTGGGAACATACGATATGTTGATTTTCATTGTGCGTTTTTTTTTCAAAGGGCTTAATACTACTGGGAAGCATCAGTGGGCTAGAGATAAGAAAATTAGTAAACCAAGAATGTAAATCGCATTGGAATTTAGAGTTTATACATCTTGTTCTTGTAAGTAAATGTTTGAAAGTAAAAGCAATTTGGAAGTAAATAGCTGAAAATCTATAAGTCCCGCCTCACTAAGAAGCCAAAATATCAAAAAAAAATAGCACACTGACTGTGTTTCTCGTAATGTTTTAAAAATTTGTCGCTGGAGCCGGATTCATATATGTAAAAACATTTCTATTGCTAATACACTATAGTTGATTAGCAAAGAGTAAACCTACTATTGGTATGACAATTTGATGGGAGTCATAGTTCTCGAACGGGCAAACCCGTATTGGATTGGGAACATACGATATGTTGATTTTCATTGTGCGATCAAGAAGAACAACAACAACAGTCAAGCCTTTATGTGAGCATAGTGGGGTCGGCTATATGGATACGCTATCGCAATTAAAAACGGAAGAATGGTTTACAAAAATAGCGGAAGAGACACGCAGCCCCAAGGTTTTCCTCCCTCAATCAGCACCGGATCCACTCATATTACAATTGAGCAACAGAACATTAATGAGAACATGTTTACCTGGAACTGCAGCTTGAAGTTTGATGACCATAATCGCAGTAGGATGCAAATTTAATGATATAAAAACAACATAATCGCAGTAGGATGCAAATTTAATGATATAAAAACAACTCTTTCAATTTCATATCAACGACCATGGTGATAAAGGCACGTATGCATAAGGAATGATGAACGCCAATTAATTTATAAATGCAGGGCTGCATAGATAAGACGCCATTAACAGATGCGTTAAGTATGCAATCGGCATGACGTTGGCATTGAGGAGGGAGTACAAATCATTGACGAATAAAACGTTAAGGAAATGTAAATAAAAATTGTGAGGATAGTAAGAAGTTGCGTAATGATTTGGGGCTGGAGCAAAAAATAAAACACTGAGAAGCTCAACACACAAAGAACTGTACTGGTATAATGACCCCAAAAAATAGGATGTAATTGTGATGGTCGGTGGAACTGTTTATTGTTATTGCTATTAAAATTACACCGGTATTATATTTGTCCTAATGATTTAGTGTTGTAGGTTGTTGTAGTTACATTTATGGTGGATATGAAGCAGTGCATAATGGATGATAGTAAGTGTGGTAGGCAGATTAGTTTTTTCGCAAGACATCATTTAATGGAGAGCAGTAAATTAGAGCAGAAGCAGTAAAGAAGTAGCAGCAGAAAGCAGAACACAAATGTGTAGATAAGCTTATGAGCAGCTGAAGCACATAATATTTAGCATGGCTTACTATTGAGCATGTAGTAACAGTCATTGATGAGTAGAACGTTGAGGAAATGAAACGGAAATTGTTAGGATATTAGAAAGTTGCATAATGATTTGGGGGTGGGGAAGAGAAAGTGAGAGATTGAAAGTAAGGATGTGTAAAAAATTTCTGGTCGAAGGTAGCAGGTCAGTAGAAATTGTAGGCTAGAAGGTAGCTATAATCTGTGCGGCATAAATTATCTTGGGCCCAAAATCCTCCGAAAAGTAGAGAAAGCTAAATTGAAGAAGAGGAGACAATGGGTATACCTGGGTATGTGAGGAGGTGCTGCAGTGGCGTTGAAGATGAAGAGCAGCAATAGAAATTGTAGGCTAGAAGGTAGCTGTAATCTGTGCGGCAGAAATTATCTTGGGCCCTAAATCCTCCGAAAAGTAGAGAAAGCCAAATTGAAGAAGAGGAGACAATGGGTATACCTGGGTATGTGAGGAGGTGCTGCAGTGGCGTTGAAGATGAAGAGCAGCAACGGGGCAGCTCTGTGGTCAGCCCTGAAAAAAAAAACAGAAATTAGGGAAGAGGAGAAGAGGGGGGGGGGGGGGGGGGGGGGGGGGGGATGAAGAACGGCAACGGAAAACAAAGCGACCAGGGATGAAGATGCGAGAGCAGGATCTTACCGGATGACCGATTCGCAGGGAGGAAAGCGAGCGATTGGGGGTCGATGTCGCCGGAGGGGATAGCAGCAGGGCACCGTAGGGGGGCGAGGCGAGGGCGAGGAAAGCTGCGGAGGCCGTGAATGGAGAGCCGGACGAAGAGCAACGGCGACGATGTGAGTGCATTGAGAAATGGAAGATGGCCCGGAAGAAGTAATGGAGAGTACAGCTGGCGCGAAGAAGAGCGGTAAGCAGGTTGGTGTCGCTGCTACAGAGGAGGCGGAAGCGGCGTCGTCGAAGAAGAAGAGCGCTGCAACGCGTTGTACTGGTGACCAGCGCGTCTCTCCCCTCCCTCTCTTCCCACTCTCTCTCTCCCGCTCTCTGTCTTCCCCGCTTGGCGCATGACCTTTTTGTCTTTTACCTAAAACGAAAGATCTTTATTAGATATAGATATATACGAGTGACAGTGCACGGGGGCCCCCCGTGCCCCGCGCGACAGTACCAGCCCTGCGGCGTGCTTCGCCCGACCCTAACCGGCTTGCTTCGCACACCCCCGAACGGCGGGCTTATTTTAAATTTTTTGTTTAATTTATTTTTTTAATATTAAATTTTTTAAAATTATTTCAGTTTTTTGCATTTATTTTTAATAATTTTTTTTATTTTTTAAATTATTTATACATTGTTTTATTATAATATTTCAAAAAAAAACTTTGCGCAGGTGGTCTGTGAATAGCCAACCGGCGCAAAACTGTTTGGTTATTCGCAGACTTCGATGGTCTGCGAATAGCCAACCAGCGCAAAACTGACAGGCTATTCGCAGACCACCTGCGAATGGATATGATCGTTAGAATCTTGATCGGAGGGTTCAAATTTGCCTGATGGGCCTCCATGTTACACCGAAAGAGGCTTTCATACATCTTTGTATATATAGTATAGATAAAGATATAGAGTTATTTTAAATTTTTTGCATTTATTTTTTAATAATTTTTTTATTTTTTAAATTATTTATACATTGTTTTATTATAATTTTCGAAAAAAAAACTTTACGCAGGTGATCTGTGAATAACCAACCGGCGCAAAACTGTTTGGCTATTCGCAGACTTCGATGGTCTGCGAATAGCCAACCAGCGCAAAACTGACCGGCTATTCGCAGACCACCTGCGAATGGATATGATCGTTTGGATCTTGATCGGAGGGTTCAAATTTGCCCGATGGGCCTCCATGTTACACCAAAAGAGCCTTTCATACATCTTTGTATATATAGTATAGATATATAAAGAGATAAAATCCTTCCACGTATTATAGGATATTTTAACGAGATATTTTACTTTCCAAATATTTCTACTTACGTACGTATTATATGATAAAATCCTTCCACGTAACGAATGCACTAACGGCTTCCAATAATATGCCATCTAGGCTCCGTTTGGGGGGACTTATTTTCACCGGTCAAGTGGTTACGACCGCATAAACCGGACCTTAATTAACGCCCGGTTCATGCGGTCGTAACCGCTTGACCGGTGAAAATAAGTCCCCCCAAACGGAGCCCTAATTTAGGCAATTGTTTATCCGCAGAACAATTTTAAATTTGAGCAGTTGATATCTTTGTTCTCCTGGGCAGGGCTCGACAACAAAGGAACATCTCTGTGGACCTTTTGAGCACTTCAATGTGTGCACAAATCGTGATTCATAGAATAAATGTGCGGATAGAGACCGAGTTGAGGAAGAAATACAATTTCTTCGTTGTTCATGTGATTTCGGTAGGGTTTGTTTGGGAAGATTTAGATAGTTAGGGTAACTTTCTTCCATTGGTAAGAAAGGCGAAGAGGACGATCAAATTTTTTTTCTTCACTAATATGCGGATAACAAAAATATCCGCGAATAGACAAAATCTACCAATAGACAAACACGATTTGCGAATAACAACTGCCTTAATTTATTACCAAATTAAACACTTTCTAATTATATTTTTTTAGAAAAATTATTATTATAGTTTTTAGAATTTGATATCCGCATGATATGAGAATATATATTTTCAATTTTGTATCCACATAGCATGTGCATGCATTTTTAGAACTCATATTAAATTAATGGCAAAATACTCAAATAAGTCCATTAACTTTGGGCCTAATTTCAAATAGGTCATTTAATTTTCATTTGCTTCAAATAGGTCCCTTTACTTTTGGTCTGATTTCAAATATATCCTTTAATTTTCATTTGCATCAAATTGATCCCTTAACTTTTAGTCTAGTTTCAAATAGGTTTTTTAATTTTCATTTATTTTAAATTGGTCGCGAAACTTTATATTTTATTTCAAATAAGTTCATAAACCACCATTATTCATATTACTAATTATGACGAGATATTTGTGTAGTGTTGATAAATCGCTTATGTGACAATAAATATTTTTTTGGTAATTATCTAATAAAAATAATAATAATTATTTTTTATTATAAAAGTCAAAACGTCATTGAAATGTCAAAATAATGATTTTTTTCAAACGTAGCATTCTCGATAACACTTATTTATACTAATTATTATTTATTTTATATATTTTTGTGGAAATAAGTGTCACATAGATGGTTACATTTTGAATTTCTTTCATTTTTGTATATTTCAATTTTATGATGACTTTTATAATCACTATTTATTGTTATTTATTTCTAATAAATGAATATATATTTATATCGTGTTGAAAAAATAGTAATTATTTTTATGAGATAATTACAATAAAATAGTTTATCAACAATTGAAATAAAGTTAAGAGACTAATTTGAAATAAATGAAAATTTAAAGACTCAATTTGAAAGTATGTCCAAAGTTAAGGGACCAATTTAAAGCAAATGAAAATTAAATGACCTACTTGAAACCAGACCAAAAGGTAAGCAGCCTATTTGAAACAAATGTAAATTAAAGGACTTATTTAAAATTTGACCCAAAGTTAAGAGACTAATTTGAATATTTTGCCTAAATTAATATAAGAAGGAAATTATGTGAATGGTAAAATCCCTATAAAATATAAGAAGGAATTATGAAAGAAGTTTTTTTTCAAACCCAGGAACTAACGAAAAATAAATATAAATGAAATTTTTTGTAGAAATTACGAAAGAATAGGGAATTAGAGCTCAATATCGGCGTATTGGCGAGAAGAATAGGGAATGCAGAAATCCGGAAATTAGGGCCCAGTAGCGGGAAGGCGGGAATTCAGCCATAAATTTTCAATTTTAGACTTCAGGGGCGGACCACCACCGTGCAAATTCGCAAAATTTTCAACGCGGGCACGTGCCCGGGTATGCCTGCACGTGGGTTAAAAATGCTTCAAATTTATGACAATCTAATTACAGAAGCCACGGATAGGTAACACTAGGGGTGTGTTATTGTATACATGTACTTAATTCATTGTTATAAGTGAGAAGAATGCACGGAGATATGTTTTTTTTTATTATTAGCGTAAGAAAAAAGGGCAATGTTATAAGTATTCGTATAACAATTAAATCCGGTCCATTGATATTCGCAGACCACTAAATTTAAGTGTTTAAGAAATACAAATACCGTTTTAGATATTATGTGTCTAAGCTTTTTACTCAATGCAGGGGTGGAACACGTGGCAGGAGATTTTTTTGTCAGCATTCCAGCTGGAGACGCCATTTTTCTCAAGGCAAGTCATTATCAAGTATTTTTAATTTAAATAAAAGAACTTTCATTATGAGAAAAATTGATTTGAAAAAAAAGTGCTGCTATTAGCACTGCATTTTTGTCTATTAGCACTCAAAATTTTAAAATTTTAGGATTTATTAGCACTCATTTTTTCTATTAGCACTCATAAATTTAAAATTTTAGGTTTTATTTTTAATAGCCGCAAGCAGCCCTTTCGCCTTAGACGCACGCCCCTACACATCTCTCGCGGAAACGACGACGTTGGAGTCGGCAGCGACGACGATGGCGTTGGCGGCGACGACAATGGCGTTGGCGGAGACGACGATGGCGTCGGCTTAGGCGACGATGGCGTTGGAGTTGGCGGCGACGACGATGGCGTTGGCTTATGCGACGATGGCGTTGGCGTTGGCGGCGGCGACGATGGCGTTGGCGGCGGCGACGATGGCGTTGGAGTTGGCGGCGACGACAATGGCGTTGGCGGAGGCGACGATGGCGTTGGAGTTGGCGGCGACGACGATGGCGTTGGCGGAGGCGACGATGGCGTTGGAGTTGGCAGCGACGACGATGATGTTGGAGTTGGCGGCGACGACGGTGGCGTCGGCGGCGGCGACGATGACGTTGGAGTTGACGGCGTCGACGATGGCGTTGGCGGGCGGCGACGATGGCGTTGGAGTTGGCGTTGGCGGCGATAGCCTTGGCGGCGACGGCGATGGCGTTGGCGGCGATGGCGTTGGCGGAAACTCCCCCGACGCACCTCCCGATCCATCTCCTGCACGTCAGCGTGTGCGGAAGCAGGCGGCCGAGACTTGACTTTAAGATGCATGCAAGCCCTTGTCCGAGTTCAAGCACGGATTCGTGCACGGCGAGTGGATATCTTAAAAGAGGCAGAGGTAATCCGCACCTAAAATGTTTGGTAAAAATGTCTGGCTGGTTTATCCCATTCCCTCACCTATATTCATTTGTGCTTTTTGTTTTCTCACCTATATCTTTTAAGTGCTCTTTGAAGTGTTCTTTTTGGTGATGTTTTTATTATATTTAAAAATAGACAAGAAGTGCTAATAGTAATACTGCATTGTTAATAGACATGTTGAGTGCGAATAGACAATCACTTAAAAAAGCGCTTGCTAATAGCGGCGAGTGCAAATAGACAAAACCGCAGTGCTAATAGCAGCGCCAAAATTAGGCAAAATTGAGAGTTCAATATAAAAAAAATTAGGCAAAATTGAGAGTTCAATAGCGGCACATTGTGGTCTTTATGCGGGCGAAGATGCAGTGAATTGTTCCTTCGTCCAATCGATTCATTTCTTATTTTTGCTTTATTTTAAAAAATTGTTTTGGAGCCTGGGGAATGAGAGCCGTGTGCGGCGAGAATGGAGGGAGGGGTTGCGATGACATTGAAAGCTAAAAATGACGTTTTGACAAGGTGGGGATGAAGCATGTAGATTTACCAAACATCTATTTTAAGCGGCAGAGTTTTTTCCCCCACCAAAAATGAAGAAAAAACACTCAAACAAACAGAGTCTAAGGCTCCATTTGGGAGGACTTATTTTCATCGGTCAAGTGGTTACGATCGCATAAACCGAACCTTAATTAAGGTCCGGTTCATGCGATCGTAACCGCTTGACCGGTGAAGATAAGTCCCTCAAAACGGAGCCTAAGTCTTTAATATTGCGAAAGATTCTATATTATTATTGGACATCATTTTACTGAAATGAAAATATATTGAACTCCTGAAAGCATTATCACGCATCATTACTTTCACACTTATAATACTTTCTTTCCTAAAAACATTTATAATGCAAGATCTCCTATGCACAATGATCTCCCCTTGAGTCTGCATAATAATTAAAGATTGCACCTCTCTTATATTTGAAATTACAAAAATTTCCCACGTAATTGTAAGTTTACATTTGATAGCATCCATGCACAAAAAGTAGTCGTGCCCTTAATAATCAGGCCTGGGGGCCGGCCCGAGCCCAGCCCGGCAAAAGCCCAGCCCAAGAAAAGCTAGCCCGGCCCGGGCCAAGGCCGGGCTTGGGGGGCCTTACAGGGCCCCCATATGGGCACCCCGGGCCAGGCCGGGCAAAGCCCGGGCGCTGGGCCTAGCCTGGGCCCGGCACCCAGGCAGGCAGGAAATCCCGCCTCACGGGATTTCCATGGAAATCCTGCCAGCTGGCGGGATTTCCGCCAGCTAGGCGGGATTTCCAATAGGAAATCCCGCCTGATCGCGGGATTTAGGCTAGGCGGGATTATATCCCGCCTAATCCTATTAGGCGGGATTAAATCCCGCCTATTAGGAAGAAAATCGGACTGGGCCTGGCCCAGCCCGGCCCTGGGGGTCTAGGCAGACCCCCTTCCATGGGCGAAAGCCTGGCCTGGCCCAGTTGTCAACAAGGCCCGGCCCCGGGCCCGGGGGCTTTTTGGTCAGGACTAGTCAAAAAGACATCCAAAAAATTTTCTCCAAGAGAATGTTTTTGTGCATGGATGCTATGAAATGTAAACGTATAGGTGAGGTTTTTGTAATTTCAAAAGTAAGAGGGGTGCAACCTGTAATTATATGCTAACTTCTGGGGGGAAGTTTTGGTAATTATTCCATGATTGTTTATAAGGGCATTCCTTATAAGTTTGTAAAATTACAGGCTGCTCTCCATATCTTTAGAAATTACAAAAATTAATGTCTAATGTGAGTTTTCATTTCATAATTCATAGTATGCATGCACAAAAATTCATGATTATTCGTCGAATCTCTTCTCTTTCGTGAAATTCATGTCAAGCTACATTCCTCTGCCATTAGACTATTCGTCGAATCTCTTTTGTGACATTCATCGCGTTCTTTCGTGCAAGCTAACTGGCTTGCCTTCACTCTCTCTCTCTCTCTCTCTCTCTCTCTCTCTCTAAAATGACTGTTATGATCACTTCATGGATCTTTGCATGATGGTATCCCTCCACCCCGCCAGGGAGCGAACTGAGAAGGAATTTAGAGCTCTTGCCGCCGAAGGCGGCTTCACTGGATTCAAAATTGCTTCCTCTGTCATGAATTATCTTGTGATGGAGTTCATCAAGTGATGCAGACTTTCTCTGTGGAAGATATTTAAAATATTATCTTTTATTTATGCTGAATGTAGTTTATCCTAAATAATGTGAGTTTTCGTAATTTCGTGTATGCGTTTGAGGTTTGATTACCCCGCGCGTGTGTGGACACCATATCCAAAAGAATAAGTTAGATTTTGAAAAAGAGAATCTCATGCTTTTTCCGCAAACTTGCTCTTTTTATTTAGCATAGCAAGCTCGTCTAATAGAAAAGTTAAGTGACACATGATCTGCACACGACAATTTGCCCCCTTTCACTCGCATCACAATCAAATATTTTAATATTAATGAAGAGCAAATAATAAGAAAAATTGATATGTGATTAATTGGTTCAGACCAAAATACATAGGAGAGACTAACATTCAAATATTGTTCTTTTGATTTTAAGGATGCAGAAACCACCAATCCATACTAAAGGACATGAAAATATGTGAGAAAGCTAGAGAGCAAATTTAAGATTCTTCGGATTCTAAGCTCTCTAGAGATTTTTCATGCATTTATTTGTGCCGGATGGGGACGAGGCGTTCCTTGGTATAGGTCTTTTTTGTTACGTTTTTTTATTCCTTTTGGTTTGCTGCTCTTCAACGTACTCATTTTCATATTGTTGTTCCCCACAACATCCGAGTTATCTAACCGGATATCAAAATCTTCTTTTTGCTCCTCTTAAGATATCACTAATCGACATACTAATAATCTGAACCAAGGCCTTCAAAGTCTTCACAATCATGCACCGCATAATCAGATATGAGATCAGCCAATCGAATTGAAGGAGCCCGGAGACTGTACGGTCCTGACTGAACCCATCGATGTCTGTGAGATGCCTGGACTTATGGCTTATTCTCAAAGATGCTATCCTCGACTCTCAAATTTGAGAGGGGAATTGCCCCCGTCCATGACCTGAGAAGAGCTCTCTCAAGTTCAAAATGAACATAATACAAAATAACTTAATTAATGCCACTTCGGTTGGTTAAAATTGAAATTTAGTACAATTAATATACCTGAACCCTAAACATACATGTAATTTGGAGTTAATTTATGTACTGAGTTTTTGCATGCGCTTTTAGAGTTATTGTGTCACTATTGAGTCATGTCACATGAGTCATAGGGTCTGTTTGAGACAACTCTGGCAGATGAAAAAGTTTTATTCCAACCATCAGAGCTGCATTTTAATTGTTTGGAACAACTCCTCGTAAAGAGCTGATAAAAAATCTAGCGTTGTTTTATGGATTTTTGAAAATCTGCCCAACCCAGCTTTTACCCCGTGAAATCACTTTTCCCTCTCAGCTTTTCGCAATATCTGGACAGGCGCTTCTTCCCCGACCTTCCCGATAGTCTCCGCGCATTCTTCCTGACATGCGCTTCTTCTTCCGATCCACGCTCTTCTTCCTTCCGATCCCGGCGGTTCTTCCTTCCGATCCCGGCGCTTCTTCCTTCTGACCCAGGCGATAGCTTCTTCCGCCCTTGCGTTTCCTTTGTTCACGCTGGTGTTCGTCCAATTGACCTTGACGAAGGTGTTCGCACGTCCTCGAAGAATGTGCTCTTCTCGAGATCACCGTAGCTGCCAGATTTTTTTTAAGGAAAGAAAACAGAAAATCTATAATTTTTCCTATTCCAAGGATTATTCATGCCGGATTTTTTCCAACTGTCGTAGAAAACAACTATTAGAGATCACAGAGATTTTCTGTTTTCTCCAAAAAGAAGTTATTCTAAACAGCTTCAATTGAAAAAAATACTATTCGATCATCACTTATGCACAGACCATCAGTCTGCAGCTTTTTCAATACTGTTTGTCAAACAGTTCTATTTAAACAGCTCTATTCGATCAACAACTTTTCCATCCGTCATAGCTGGCCCAAACAGAGTCATAATGTGTAAAATTTCAACACAATGTCCGCTAGTAAAACCCACTATGGAACTCCGGATACACAGTACCAGTGATATTAGAGAGCAACATCACACAATTAGCCAGAGCAAACTAAAGCAGAAAAGACTACAAAGTATATAAAAAGAGCTGGCAAATAAATGAAATAGTAGCGGTGCATTACAAATAGAAGCAAAAGCATAGTCCAAAATAAACCATGTCCACAGTATATACGTAGATTGGTGGATATTGGGGGTTGCAGCATGGTAGTAAAGGGAGGCGACCGGTAGGAATTGATGTTGGGTGAGGGAAGTGAGGTAGAGAGGGTTGGGATGGGGTTGCGGGTGCATAAGAGTGAATGGAGGTTGTTCGATGGTGGGGAAATTAAGGAACATGAAGGGAGAAGACGGGAGCAGTGTCAATTTGTGATGGGGAAGCCGGAGGAGGCTACTTTGTGCGAAGCGGAAGCCGGAGGAGGCTACCTTGTGCGAAGCGGAAGCCGGAGGAGGCCGCAGTTTGCGATGGAGAGGGCGGAGGAGACAGTGGTGTACGATGAAGAGGGCCTGGAAGGCGGTGGCCGCCTCGGTGTCCACTGACGGGTGTTGGTGTCTGAGTTCTTCAACATGTTGGAGAGGAGCTTGACAATTTTGCCATAATCTCTAATAAACTGCGGGTAGTACCCGGTGAGGCCCATAAATCCTTAAATGTCGTGGAGGGAAGTTGGTGTGGGCCACTGAAGAACGTCCATCACCTTGTCCTCGTCCATAGCTACACCCAGAGCGGAGATCGTGTGCCCAAGTAGCTGATTTTGGACTGATTGAAAATGCACATCTTGGGGTTGACGAGAAAGTCGTGCTCCTGGAGGGTGGTAAGCGTCGTCCGCACATGATGAAGGTGATCCTGCCAAGAGGATTTGTAGACTAAGAAATCATCAAAGAAAATAAAATGCACCTCCTCAAGGCCGACCAAAATAAATCATTCATGATCGCCTAAAATGTGGTTGGCGCATTCATCATGACGAAGTGCATGACGATGAACTCATAATGTCCGTCGCGCATGCTGAATGTCGTCTTCAGAATATCCTCCTTCCACAGCTGAATCAGGAGATAGCAAAAGCAAAGGTCCAACTTACAGAAGTTGGAGCCCCCCCCCCCCCACCGCAACTCATCCAGTAGCTCCTGGATGACCGGGATGAGATATTAGTCGGGAACGGTGACTTTGTTGAGATCTAGATAGCTTACGTAGAAGCTGCAACTGCCATCTTTTTGCTTACCAAGAGCATCGGGCTCAAAAAAGGGCTATCCACCTCGCCAATGATGACACACAGTTCCTTCAGGGGGGGCAGTCATGGGTTGATAAGTAAGGCTGCTTGCCGCGGAAGCAAATGCCCTTCGTACGAAGATCATGGTAATCCTGATTGCACAACTGTGGGTGTGCGAGGACACTTGGAGGGCGCGACAGTGGTCCAGGGGGGGCGAGGAGGGCGTGGGCCTCCATTTGCGATGGGCAGAACGGCACTGCGGGTCTGGGAGCTAGGCTAGGAGGGGCTACCGAGGATGGACGTCTGGTATCCATCGGCCTAAAGTTGAAGTCCCAAACAGGCGAGATCCATGACCTCAACAATGGAAGGCGGGTGCTGTGTGCGCGGATGGGCACATATAGGCGATATCAGCGCAGATATACGGTAACAGGCCATGCATGAAGAAGCTGAGGTAGCAGTCAGGAGGTAGACCCGATACATGCGTGGCTAAGGCAATAAACTCGTCAATGTTATCGTCGAGGGAACCCGTTTGGTGGACGTCACAAAGACGCTCCACCAAGATTCCTGAGTAGCGTACATCGTAACGATGTATAAAAATCATGTTGAAGGTCGGACCATGAGAGGGCGGGCTTGGATTCACGGAGCCAATGAACGCAGTGGAGGGCCGACCCCTCCGCGCCAATGAGAGCCGTGGCGATCTTGTGCAGCTCCGGAGTATGATGAATGTCGAAGAATTATTCCGCACAGGTAAAACACCTCATGGCGTCGATGTCGTTGAAGGAGGGGACGTCAAAATAGCGGTGTGGTTGAGGAAAGCCCGTTGACGGTGGAACGGGTTTCATGGGGAGTTTCAGAGGCACGCAGACAACCGAGGGGTCCTCTGCGTTGGAGGTTGAGGATGTACTCGGGCGGATAGTGAAGGCATCGATATTTGCATCCATCTGTTGCATGAGGGCTTGGATGAAAAGGGTGGATGTCTCGTGAGCATCGAGGCGGCGGGAGATGGTCGGACCCATAGGGGTCTGAGGCGCTGGCACATCTGAATACAACATAGAGCGGAGTCGAGGGGGAAAGCACGCAAGGGAGTAACCAGAACAGTAGCAAAAGCCCCGGGCGATGATCGCAGGAGGTAGCGGGAACGCGAGAACCCGCGGAATACAGGGTCGGCTGGGCTGGTTCAAGCGACGACAGAGAGCAAGACGCGTAGAAAGGAGATCGCGGCGAGTAGGATCCGACAGTGTGGCGACCGGAAGACGCGCAAGGGTGCGGTGAGCGTAGGCGGCGTGTTGATGATGGAGGGAGGGCCTCAAGCAAGATACAAGCAGAAATGTAGAAGCAACGGGTCGCAAGTGGAAAACAAACAAGATCATTGTATCGTGATCGGGCGGGCGGAAAACGGAGGTCGAACCAAATGATACGTAGCCGAAGAATTCCGAGAGAGAGAAGGGGGGGGGGGGGGGGGGGGGGGGGGGGGGGGGCGAAAATAGGAGAAGAGAGAAAACTCATAGGGTTCCAATTTCATTATACTTCCAATATAACTCTCATACAAGACAAGGAAAGTTTATATAACATCCTCTAGGGCTAATGGTAAATGTTAGAATGAATTAAATATGTTGTATTTCCCCCCCCCCCCCCCCCCCCCCCCCCTATATATAATGTTGGGGCTCCTCTATTGAAGGTATCACATTATTATTTTCCCACATTAACATGGAATAAAAGCCCGAGCCCTAAACACCGCCGTTTTCGCTCACCGCTCGATTCCCGTCGCTCGCTCGTTCGCCGCTTTCTCCTCCTCCAGCGTCGGTCCCCTCCCCTCTCCTAATCCTCTCCCCTCCAGCGCCGGTCCCCTCTCCTATCCTCTCCCCTCCAGCGCCGGTCCCCTCCCCTCTCCTATCCTCTCCCCTCCAGCGTCGACCTACACCCTCCCTCCCTTGCTTCCGCCCCAGCGCAGATTGCCTCCCGGCAGGTGCGTCGGCCAATCAGCCCTAGGGTGGATGGATGGTTCCTCCGACAACCCTCTGGCGGTCCGATTGACTCTAAACTTTGAAGAAAGATTCGCTTTGGCTCTCTTATCCTCCTCCTGAAGTTTTTCGTGATTCCATCGGTTGGATGTTTCGCAATCTCAGATCTCGTGTTTCCATGTTCAAGAGGAGGACGCCTCCTAACTCTCCAATGATCCTCTTTCTCCCTTTAGTTCCTTGAAAGGGTGTTCTTCTCTACTCCTCACCATTCTCTCGGCGGAGTTTGGTTGAACTTTTCTGTTATGCCGGATGACGTTGATTCCGGTAGCTCTGTGACCCCCGCTGGATCTACCCGGGCTGGTCAAGATCACAACTACTCTCAGATTACATTGATCCGACTTGATAACACCAATTATTTGTCTTGGTCCCGCACCGTTACTCTATCCTTAAAGAGTTGGTGTCTCGTTGGCTATATTAGTGGCACCACTGCCTCTCCTGCCACGATCTCTCCTACTTGCCCTCAATGGGAGTCAGAAAACTCTCTTGGTATGTCATGGCTTACTAATTCTATGAAGGAATTTATTGCTTGAAATTATCTTTTCCTCGATACTTCTGTGGAGATTTGGAAGCGTGCTGAGTCCACCTATTCCCGCAAAGGCAATGCGGCCCAGATTTACCAACTTCGCCGCAAGATTTTTCTTCTCTGACAGGGCGATCATCCTCCTGCACATTACCTTGAGTTTACCCAGCTATATCAGGAGTACGACCACTTTGACTCCCATGTTATGGTTTGCAACGAGGATGTGCTCTTGCTGAGGGGCCACGAGGATCGTAATCGGGTATTTGAGTTCCTGCATGTGTTGCACAAAGACTTGGATCAGATTACTGTCTGGATCTTGGGACGTGTTCCTATTCCCTCGCTTCCTGAAGTTTACAACATTATCTAATAGGAATTTGACCGGCAGTAGTCCTGACACACCACCGCCCTTCCGGAAGGATCGCTTTAATGGCTCATCAGCCCAATTTTGGGGGCCGGTTCCCCGTGATTTCAAGCCTAAACCTACAGATAAGGATCACCTCCCTTGTGATTATTGTGGCAAGCCTCGCCATACTCGGGATACATGCTTCAGTCTCCATGGATTTCCTCCTCCCAAGGACGGTTCGACTTCATGTGGCGGTCGCAGACGTGGTAGACTCTTGGGAGACCTTATCACTCTGCTCATCTCACTGAGACTCCAGAGAGCTGCCCCCTCATTCGTCCTCCTTCTCTACTGAAGAGATGCGGGCTCTTCGTCGCTTGATACACGGTCTTACTACTGAGCCTACTTTTGGCCATATGTCCTCTGCCCTTGCCCACACAGGTACTCCGGGCGCCCACTCTGCTACTACTACTTCTACACATTGGATTATCGATTTCGAAGCCACTGATCACATAACCGGTTCAGCTTTAGGTTTTGTTTCATATTCTCCTTTTTTTAGGCCAGAGATAAAGTGCGCATTGTTGACGGCTCCTCCTCCATTGCTGGAAAGGTCTCCATCCCTTGTTCCTCTCTCACTTAATCCTTTGTGTTTCATGTTCCAAATTTTACCCACAATCTTCTTTCAGTTAGTCATTTGACCAATTCTCTTCAATGCACAATTACCATCTTTCCTTCCCATTGTGTTTTTCGGGATCTGAAGACGACAAAGGTGATTGGCTCTGGTAGCATGCAGAATGACATGTACGTGTTTGACTACTCTTGTGGGGCTACCTCTCTGCACGCTCTTCACTCTTTGCAGACCTCCACCTTGCTTAATTGGCACCGTCGGCTTGGTCATCCCCCTGTTGCGACTATGCAACATTTATTTTCTATTTTTTCATCTACATATTTTAAAAACTTTGTTTGTGTTGTATGTGTTATTTCCAAACATCATCGTATTCATGTTAATCATGTTTCTTTACCTAGTACAACTCCTTTTCACATTGTCCATACTGATGTTTGGCGATCATGCCTCGTTGGTTCTGTTTCTGGATGTCACTGGTTTATTACTTTTATTGACTATTTTTCACGAACCACTTGGGTTTATTTGATGAAAAGTAAAAATGAAGTGTTCTCTATTTTTCAACAATTTCATAAAATGATTTTGACTCGATTCTCTGCTACTATCAAAATTCTTCGGAGTGATAATGGTCGGGAGTATGTCAATGCTCCTTTTGCTCACTACCTTGCAGATCATGACATCCTCCATCAAACATCAAGTGTTCACTCCCCGTCTCAGAATGGGGTTGCTGAACGAAAAAAACGCCACCTCTTGGAGGCTGCTCGCTGCTTACTCTTCACTATGCACCTCCCTAAATTCTATTGGGGCGTTGCGGTTCTGACGGCAGCCTACCTCATAAACCGTATGCCATCTCCAGTCTTGGGTCATTAGACCCCTCTAACTACCTTAGGGGTTCCACCGACCTCTATCCACCCAAAGACTTTTGGTTGTGTCTGCTTCTCTCATATACATTCTCTGGGTCAGTCTAAACTTGTCCCTCGTGCTCTTAAGTGTGTGTTCATTGGCTATTCCACTCAGAAAGGGTATAAATGTTATCATACCCCCGACTAGGCGGATTTTTGTCACGACGGATGTCACGTTTTGTGAATCCGACCCTTATTATGTGACATCACTTCAGGGGGAGTCCACACATACGGAAGAAGTGAGCTCCATTACTCTATCCTACTGATTCCTCCACCTTACTCCATTCCTCCTCATACTCCGCCTCATGATCCTCCTCATACTCCGCCTCATGATGAGACTCCCACTCAGGGGGAGCTTCCTCGTAAAGCACTGGATTTACAGGTGTACACTAGACGGAGTAAAGCTCCTAACACACAGGCTCATCCCACGCTACCAGCGCCAGTGCCAACCCCGTCAACAGATTCCTCAGAACCTCTCATTGCCCTTCGTAAAGGTATCAGATCTTACACCCAACATCCTCTGTGTGAGGCCCCCATTTAGACCCCACTAACTTTGTACCTAAGCTTAATACATTTATCCCAGGTTGAAGTAAGGCTAGTGAATAATGAATTAAAACACATAATAAAAACGTACCTTTTATTTGGTTGTCGTTGACGGGACCTTTCTTTTCTTATAATTTTGCAACTCCTTAGCATTTAAAGTCTTTTTGGATACCTAAACAAAATGAAGACGGGCTTAGTCATACGAATATGACTAAGTGAGGATGTACCTCTTTTCTTAGCCAAACAATTAGACATAAATATATATTTAAACATAGCAGTAATGACTTTATACCTGTACTCGTGTCGTGCCAATCTTTAACTGTCAGAACATGTTAGTCTTTAAACATTTGCAATTATTCATGCTATATAATATCCATTCAAGAAAGCTATGTACGGTGTAAAGAAATAAGTTGTAAAGACATGTACAGTAATATTCATATCCATGTTTCATGCCATCTGGTTATACGTTATATACTTTTTCATTCTCTTTCATTCATTAAGTAATATTAGGGGCGAGTGAATTCCTTTTTCCTCAAACATGTCCATGGTTACATTCGTGGATCATGTTTCATCTTTTGGGCCCACCCCGAAGGGTCATCAGTAATTACCCCGAAGGGTCATCAGTAATTACCCGAAGGGTCATCAGTAATTACCCCGAAGGGTCCTTTACCCCAAAGGGTCATTCATGTGCATGCAGTTCATTCGCCCGTAATAGAACCTCGTGTCGACACGTAACTTATGGTTTATTTATTAAGTTATCCCCTCAGAATATTATTCGCCTGTTTGCCTTAATCAGGGCCATACATCATAGCGAATTTCCTTTGTATCATTGATATAAAGAAAACCATAACATTTCATATAAGTGAGCAGGTATGAGGAGCAAGTAAAGTAATGCCATAAGAGAAGCTACTAGTAAAGCATTCAAGTAAAACATTAAAGCATAAGTAAAAGGAGTAGCCCTCACCATCAGTATCAGTGTTCATAGCATTATCATGTCTATTTTTGAGGTGCCATCCTCCGTGGTATCTGTATAAGCATCATGTCATTTAGGGTCGTTTATATCGGGGTTGCACCTCGCTATAGTTACAATATTAACTATTACGATAACATCATTTGGTAGCTACTTAACCGGCCCTTTTAGGTTGCATAACAATAAAAGAGACATGTGCATAATAATTTCCAAACTCAATCCCATTCACCACTCTTTATTAACCAAGTAACCATCTACTGTATTCTTATTGTTTTGAATAACAATTGCTGGTTATATCATTTCCCCAAAAGTTCCTTCCGCTAACTCAATTAACAATGTTCAACATAAACATGAAAGCAAGTAGTAACCGGCCAAAACTCCACTTAAAGACTCCCTCACCATTCGGCCAACCTGAACAAGATGTCCAGAACATGGAATCTAAACGTAGCTGGCAACGAGGTACAATTCCCCCCTCCATATTTTCCCATATTTGCATAACAATTTGTATGTAGAATTGAAGAAATAACAGCAATGAATCCCCTCCATAAGAAGTATAATAGCAGCTAACAAAAATAGAAATTCCCATAATATGCTGTTAACAGGTAAAGAGAAACCCCCCCATAATAGAGTTGTGTATTCATAGAATTTGGTCCCATTTCTTAACAACACTGCAATCCTCATTGGAAATAGGGCAATAACAGCCATCTATTAAGAACAAAAAGCCCCCAAAAATCTCATAAACCTGTAATTCTGATTGCCGAACAGGAGCTTTAAACAGCCGGCCAAACAAAAAGAGGATTAACTGGCTTCCAGAAATTGAAACCCCCAAAAGAGAAAGCGTAAAACCATAAGAGATCAGTATTAAAAGAGGAAGAGAGAGGAGGCTCACAGTGCGGAGATTTCAGCCCTTCAGAGCCAACCCAACTCAAACAACAACTTTATCAACTCTGATCCCAACAGCAGGCAGGAAATCCTTTCCATATCGTGAACGAGAAGAGAAGGAGAGAGAGAAGAAAGCTCCGGAAACCCTAGCTGAGACGGGAACGGGAGAGACCGAGAGTCGGCGGCAGTAGCGAATAAAAGGAAAGAATATCAGCTCGTCGCGATTTATTTCGCCCCCACCGCCTCAATCAATCCAATTATCATAAGTCATGTTACTTTAAGAAATTGCTATCAGCACACCAATCCAACCATGAGGGACCTCTATTAGTACAACCATTTTAGTTATTAATAACCGCATTCAACGCAGCGAATACGCTACTGGCACCCCAAGTATAATGAAATGTATCGTACTTATTTGCCAACATGTAGAACATAGGAAAAAAGTAACAATATAGGAAATATTCATATTCCCTTAAAACATTTCGGGTGCCGTAACACTTCAATAAATTCATACTCAACTTTCAAAACTATGCCAAGTTAACACTGAGTTATATTTTCATCATAGGGGACATATCAGAACTTAAATTGAGTTTTATATTATTTCTTTGCGTCACCTCATCTTTTGGGCCGTTACACTCTGTCTCATTATGTTTCCTATGACGCTCTAACTACTTCACATAGAGCCTTTGTCTCGTCTCTCCCATCTTTCTCTATTCCGTCCACATGGCAAGAGGCTTATGGGCATCAAAATTGGAAAGAGACAATGATTGAGGAAATGTCTGCCGTGGAAAAAAAATTGTATGTGAGATCTAACACACCTTCGACCCGGAAAGAAGACCGTTGGTTGTAAGTGTGTGTTTACTGTGAAGCAGAATTCTGAAGGCTTGGTTGAAAGGTTTAAAGCGAGGTTGGTGGCGAGGGGGTATACTCAAACCCTTGTGATTGATTATCAAGACACTTTTGCTCCTGTTGCAAAAATGAACTCTATACGAATTTTGTTATCAAGTGTTGCGTGCAAGGGTTGAGATCTTACCCAATTGAACGCGAAGAATGCATTCCTTCATGGGAATTTAGAAGAGGAAGTATATATGTCTCACCCCCGGGTTTTTCTCCTTCCAACTCTGAGGGAAAAGCGTGCAGGTTAAATAAGTCTCTCTATGGCCTGAAGCAATCTCTGAGGGTTTGGTCGGTTTCACAATGCCATGATCCCTCTTGGATACAAACAAAGTCATGCTGACCATACTCTATTTATAAAACGATGGGACAATGCTCTCATTGTCAATGTTGATGATATTGTCATAACATGAGATGATGTCAAAGAAGTGAAAGCGTTGAAGGTGAATTTGACAAAACAGTTTGAAGTAAAGGATCTATGGAAACGTAAGTATTTTTTGGGCATTGAAGTAGAGAGATCTAAACGGGGTATTTTCATCTCCCAGAGAAAATACATCCTCGATTTGCTGGAACAATCTGGTATGAGTGGGTGTAGACCTGCTGATACCCCTATGGAGGTCAACCACAACCTAGGAAGAAATGATGGTGATCCTATTGAAGATGTTATTGGTTACCAACGTCTTGTCAGGCGGTTAATCTATCTGTCTCATACTCACCCCGACATAGCCTATGATGTGGGGGTCGTTAGCCAATATATGCACTCCCCGAAGACGAGACATCTGGATGCAGCTCATAGAATCTTGAGGTACTTGAAGACCTCACCGGGAATAGGGATCCTCTTCACTCCCAATACAGATTTGAAGATTGAAGTTTATACAGACGTGGATTGGGCAGGCCCCATTGAAGACAGATGTTCTACATCTGGGTACTGCTCATTTGTTGGGGGGGGGGGGGGGACCTTGTTACTTGGAGAAGTAAAAAGTAATATGTCGTCTCAAGGTCTAGAGCAGAAGCTGATTTTGGAGCTATGACACATGTCATATGTGAGGGGTTGTGGATACGCTCTCTTATGTGTGATCTAGGTTTAAGTGAGCCTATTCCTATCCGTTTGTACTACAACAACAAAGCTGCAATCAGTATTGCCAACAACCTCGTTCAGCACGATCGCACCAAATATATTGAAGTAGACAGACACTTCATCAAGGAGAATATCGAAAAGAAGATTATCTATATTCCTTTTTTCTTCCAGAGGGACAATTAGCTGATATTCCTATTAAAAGTCTCGGGAGGAATGTTTTCTGTATTTGTATTGACAAGTTGGGTATGAGAAATATAACATGCCCAACTTGAGAGGGAGTATTAGAATGAAAATAAATATGTTGTATTTCCCCCCTTATATATAAGGTGGAGCTCCTCTATTGAAGATATCGCATTATTATTTTCCCACTTTAACAGTAAATATTTAGATTGCCTCAACATAAAGAAAATACATATAGTTCCAAATATGTGTGCGCCCTAATGGTTGTCTTCCACCAATATGTCATCGTCGTGCCTTTCGTGGCGCTCCCCCCCCCCCCCCCCCCCCCCCCCCCCCCCCCACACACACACACCAATATGTGTGTGCCTTTCGTGTGTGGACACTCTATCCAAAAGAATAAGATAGATTTTGAAAAAGAGAATCTCATGCATTTCCGCAAACTTGCTCTTTTTATTTAGCATAGCAAGCTCGTCTAATAGTAAAGTTAAGTGACACATGATCTGCGCACGACAATTTGCCCCCTTTCACTCGCATCACAATCAAATATTTTAATATTAATGAAGAGCAAATAATAAGAAAAATTGATATGTGATTAATTGGCTCAGACCAAAATACACAGGAGAGACTAACATTCCAATATTGTTCTTTTGATTTTAAGGATGCAGAAACCACCAATCCATACTAAAGGACATAAAAATATGTGAGAAAGCTAGAGAGCAAATTTAAGATTCTTCGGATTCTAAGCTCTCTAGAGATTTTTCACACATTTATTTGTGCCGGATGGGGACGAGGCGTTCCCTTGGTGTAGGTCTTTTTTGTTACGTTTTTTTATTCCTTTTGGTTTGCCGCTCTTCAACGTACTCATTTTCATATTGTTGTTCCCCACAACATCCGAGTTATCTAACCGGATATCAAAATCTTCTTTTAGCTCCTCTTAAGATTTCACTAATCGACATACTAATAATCTGAACCAAGGTCTTCAAAGTCTTCAGGGTCATGCACCGCATAATCAGATATGAGATCAGCCAATCGAACCAAAGGAGCCCGAGGACTGTACGGTCCTGACTGAACCCACCGATGTCTGCGAGATGTCCGGGCATATGGCTTATTCTCAAAGATGCTATCCTCGAAGAGCTCTCTCAAATTCAAAATGAACATAATACAAAATAACTTAATTAATGTCACTCCGGTTGGTTAGAATTGAAATTTAGTACAATTAATATACCTGAACCCTAAACATACATATAATTTGGAGCTAATTTATGTGCTGAGTTTTTGCATGCCCTTTTAGAGTTATTGTGTCACTATTGAGTCATGTCTCATGAGTCATAGGGTCTGTTTGAGACAACTCTGGCAGATGAAAAAGTTTTATTCCAACCGCCAGAGCTGCATTTTAATTGTTTGGAACAGCTCCTCGTAAAAAGCTGATCAAAAATCTAGCATTGTTTTATGGATTTTTGAAAATCTGCCCAACCTGGCTTCTACTCCCGTGAAATCACTTTCCCTCTCAGCTTTTCGCAATATCTGGATAAACGCTTCTTCCTGTGAAATTTTCAAGATCTATGGAACACTAAGACAAGTACACCAAGAATGAACAAAAAATACTTCTTTATTGCTTGACAAGTAGTTACAACAATTACAAGAAAATGGACTGAATACAAGTCGCATACAACTTGATTCACAACAGCCGAAAGTAAGGAACAACAATTGGTCGCAGACAGAGTCTGCTTCTCCACAACTCGCTAGCGCCTGGCGCTCGCGCTAGCGCCTGCGCTATCTCAGACCGCGCGAGCTCGTTGCTTGCACACTCTCCTGATCAGCCCGCAGATGCAGACCGCCAGATCACAACAAGCCGCTAGCGTCTGCGCTACCCGCTATCTCAGCGAACTCACACAACTCGCGCGCCTTGCTCTAGGTCGCTCCGAACTCACTCCGAGTTCACTCCCACTTGAGACCGCCAATTTAGACCGCCCAAGCTCTTCTGCCGAACTTACTCCAAGTTCGCTCTGACTTAGACCGCCAATAGAGACCGCCCAAGTCGACCTCTTTCTCTGATGCTCTCTGTAGGGGGATTGCCCCCCTATTTATAGATTCCGGAGCAGCCACCTGGAAGTTGGGCTAGCGCCGGCGCTAGCGCTAGCACCTGCGCTAGCTCACTTCACAATTCTCAACACTCCCCCTTGAAGTGAGCTCCGTCAACCACTCCGAGCAGCGAGTGGAGCCTCCTGAATGGCCCCGCAGATAGGGGCTTCGTGAAAATATCCGCTATGTTGTCTTCGCTCCGCATATGCTCCACCGCAATCAAGCCACCCAACACCTTCTCTCTGATGAAGTGATGCTCGATCTCCATATGCTTTGTTCTTGCGTGACGCACTGGACTGGTTACCAGTTTCAAAGCGCTCTCGTTGTCACCGCGAAGAACAGTAGGTCCGCTGACCTTCTCATTCACATCTTCCACCAGCCTCCTCAGCCAGACACACTCCTGGGCTGCTAAGCACGACGTCTTGTACTCAGCCTCTGTGGTGGATAGGGAGATAGAATCCTGCTTCTTGCCACACCACGAGATAGCAGCAGCCCCACATAGAAACACAAGACCTGAGGTCGACTTGCGATCATCAGCGTCACCTCCGTAATCTGCATCCGTGTACCCATGCAGCTTGAAGTCAGACTTCTCTCCATAAGACAACCTCATCTCAAGGGTTCCCTTCACGTACTTCAGAATCCCTTTAGCTTCCTCCAGATGAGGCTTCCGCGGCTCTTGCATATACCGACTAACTCGGCCGACGGCAAAAGCGATGTCCGGCCTCGTGATAGTCAGGTAGATCAAACTCCCCATCAGTGCCCGGAAGACCTTCAGATCAGAAAGAATCCTCCCTTCTTCCTTCCGTAGCTTTAGCCCAACCTCCAGTGGAACAGAGCTGCTCTTCCCCTCCTTCATGTCGAATCTCTCGACGATCTTCTCAGTGTAAACCCTCTGGGAAACGAACAGTCCGCCACTTCTCTTCTCAACCTGAAGCCCAAGGAAATGGTGCAGTTCACCAAGATCCTTCATCTCAAAGCGAATAGATAACTGATGTCTCAGCGTCGCGCGGGTCTTCGCCATCTCCAAAATTCTTCATAGGGAGTTTTTAATTTGTCTTTTATATTTTGTTGTACATTTATCCTTTGTGATTGTTTAGTGAATTCGCCGTGGTTGTTGGCGACTAGGTCTGTGTGCGGCTTAGGGGTAATTTGCCGCGGTTATTGGCGACTAGGTCTAGGAGATAGATCTACTGGGTGCTCGATACCTTTCTAGGATAGAAGGGCTAGAGCGGCTTGAAGCTGGATCTTGGGATAGATCGGCTAAATCTGCGAGAGTCTGAGTCTGAGTCTGAGTCTGAGTCATCATAACCACAGAACTGCAGGTACTCTGCAATCTTCCCATACCAGGCTCTCGGCGCCTGTTTCAACCCGTAGAGGGCCTTCTTCAGTTTGCACACGTGATGTAGGTGTGACTTGGACACGTATCCAGGTGGTTGCACCATGAATATGTCATTGTCAATCTCTCCGTATATGAATGCATTCTTCACATCAAGCTGCCACAGCTTCCATCCTCGGCACGCTGCCAGAGCAATGACCGTCCTCACCGACTTCATCTTCGCCACAAGACTAAACGTCTCCTCGTAGTCCTCCCCATATGTTTGTGAAAAACCTCGAGCGACAAGCCTAGCCTTGTACCGCTCAACTCCTCTGTTAGCTTTCTTCTTAACCTTGTACACCCACTTACAGGTGACAGGTTTGATGCCCTCCACCATGGGAACAAGGTCCCATGTCTCATTTTTCTCCAAAGCTTCCATCTCCTCATTCATGGCCACGTCCCACTCCTTGGTGCCAACATCATATTCAAAGCGGGCAGGTTCCCTCTCGTCGAGTGGTCGTGCGAAGAAGCAGGAGACCAAACTCACGAAGTTCCCCTCCTTATAGCGAGAAGGCGGGACGATGGTCCACAATAACATAGGAGTGAAACTACCCAGCTCAAAACTCAGAAAACACAGCGGAAATAAAACTTAAAACCACAGAGACTGTCCACAATAACATAGGAGTGAAACTGGCCTTAAGGCCTTACAAAACCAAAGTCCAAGACATCAAACATTCACCACAAAAATAAAATCCCAAAAGAGGGGGAAACTAGCTTCCCTAAGCTAGTTCGGCATGCAAGCCGGAACATCAAAAGATGAGTACGGGAAAACAGGAAAAACAAAGTAAACACTTCATGAGGCTTTAGACCTTTTTGGCCTGCGAGCTCGTTCCAGCCTGCGATCCTTGGCCTGCATCCAAATCACAAAGAGCGGTAAACGAGGGTCAGCTATGGCTGACCACAAACGGTGTAACAACACCCCTCCTCCCGGCCGTCCTAGCGGACCCCGGGGAACTACATCACCCTGCAAGTCAGCACTTCGTATGCACATGTATATACGGAAAGAAGCAACATAAAACAACAAGCATGTGTGTCACAAACAACATCCACGTTTCTATGTTGAGCAAGTAATAAAAGGGCCTACAAATGCGATATGAATGCAAACCCGGGTTTCACCCAAGGCGCCTTAGAGCGTATGAGTCTAACACATCATCATACATTATCAGCACAATCACGGGGTACAACACTTCCCCCAAAGGGCATCGTAGCCAAAGGCCAAGAACTCACGCTGAGACCCACCTCGCCTGGCTCTCCATGCCATCGGGCTTGTCAAACAGCTCACACGTTCTTGCCACAAACCATACAACCGATGCTAAGAACTCTGGCTTAGACTCCGAGCAAACGTCCCAAGGCCCTGGTCTTACCGTCGGGACAACGTCCACCGACTGCCTCGCCTGGTGACCGTTCCGGGCTCGTCCGTTAGCACAGCCGTTCTCGTCAGTTAACACCGAAGGGACTTGTCCTGTCGGGACACTCTCCCCACATGAATTCCAGCATTCACGGGATAGCCAGCCGACCACAAAGACCAAATCACACCTTCACACAACAATAGGCGTCACAAGCCTCACAATCCGCACATTAATTTCTCGCCCACAAACCAACGTTCGTTCTCATACGAAACTACAAGGGCATCACGACGACGAATTCGTCGTATTCGGATTTCTAGCAAAACCCCTAAAATGCGCGTCAAACAACATCACCGAATCGGACCAACGACCGCGAAACCGGCTTCACCCACAATGCCTAATCCGCTAACGGAGCGGATCTCTAATGCAAAACATGTCGGGGACAGACTCAATCAACCCGATGGTTCCTCTTGAACCAAGGCGACCCAGATCCCTCTCACTCGACGGATCCGGTGCCAAAATGCAGAAAGTAAAGGGATGTCAAGCACGCATCCTAAAGACCGGGAGGAGAAACGTCGTTACCTTTTGAGATCTCCTCATAGTCATGGGAACCTTGAAAAAGAATGGAGGAGAAGAAGCGCCTCGACGTCCCCTACGCGCTGCCGGTCTCGGATCGGCGAACGGAGCTCTGAAGCTCCAACAATGGCGGGATCTAAGCTTTCTTCCTCCTCCAAACCCCTTCTCTCTCTCAACCCTCAAAACCCACGATGGAAAGAAAATGAAGAGGGAAAACCCTCTCAACCCTACTTAGGGTTCTCCCACGAGCCCCTCACAGCCGTCCGATCAAGATCTAAACCAAACGGACGCCCAGATTTCGCTGTTTACAGATCTGTTTCCGTCAGTTTGCGAACGCACGACCGTGCGTAAAAACGCACAAACAAAATTAGAACACCATTTTTCCAGCCGAAGAGCACGCACGGGCGGATCGATCGTGCGTCAAGAAAAACGCACGATCGTGCGTTTAAGAAAAATCTGTCATTACGGCAGTTTTCAGCGAAGAAGACCTAACGCGCGGCGTTAACTCTCAGATCAGCAAAACTGGGGTGTTACAGCTAGCGCCTGCGCTACCCGCTACCGCCTGCGCTATCTCAGCGAACTCACACAACTCGCGCGCCTTGCTCTAGGTCGCTCTGAACTCACTCCGAGTTCACTCCCACTTGAGACCGCCAATTCAGACTGCCCAAGCTCTCATGCCGAACTTACTCCAAGTTCGCTCTGACTTAGACCGCCAATAGAGACCGCCCAAGTCGACCTCTTTCTCTGATGCTCTCTGTAGGGGGATTGCCCCCCTATTTATATATTCAGGAGTCGCCACCTGGAAGTTGGGCTAGCGTCGGCGCTAGCGCTAGCAGTGCTAGCTCACTTCACAATTCTCAACACTTCCCCGACCTTCCTGATAGTCTGCGCGCATTCTTCCCGACAGGCGCTTCTTCCTTCCGATCCACGCTCTTCTTCCTTCCGATCCAGGCGGTTCTTCCTTTCGATCCTGGTGCTTCTTCCTTCCTGGCGCTTCTTCCTTCTGACCTAGGCGATAGCTTCTTCCGCCCTCGCGTTTCCTTTGTTTCACGCTGGTGTTCGTCCAATCGACCTTGACGAAGGTGTTCTCACGTCCTCGACGAATGTGCTCTTCTTCAGATCAGCGTAGCTGCCAGGTTTTTTTAAGGGAACAGAATTGGAATTTGATATTGTAATTCGATATTAGGATTCGATATTTAGAATGAAATTGGTCTAATTCCTATTCCAGCGTTCGCCTAATAAACAATATTAGTGAATATGTGGAATTGATCAATTCTTTTGTTCATTTTTTAAATAAAATTCAATCTAAGAATTGAAAAATATTATGAATATTTTTTTTTGCATATATAATAAAAAATGCACCTACTGAAAAAAAATGCGCGCCCAGACACAAAACGCGTGTCCGGACAAAAAACACGCGTTCGGACGCAAAAAGCATGTCATGACAAAAAACACACCCCGACGATATTATGCGCGTCCGGGCGAAAAACACGCGACAGGGCGACAATATGCATGCCCGGGCAAAAAACGACCGCCCGGGCGACAAAACGCGCGCCCGGGCGACAAAACGCGCGCCCGGTGAAAAACGCGCGCCCGAACGAAAAACGATGTGCACGAGCGAAAAATGCGCGCCCGAGCAAAAAAACGCCCGCCCGGGCGAAAAACGGGTGCAAAACGGGCGACCGGGTGAAAAACGGGCGTCCGAGAGAAAAATTGCACGCCCGGGCAAAAAACTGCACGCCCGGGAAAAAAAATCGCTCCGGGCGAAAAACGCGTGCCCGGGCAAAAAACGGGGGCCCGGGCAAAATACGCGCGCCTGGGTGAAAAATGCCCGCCTGGGCCACAAAACGCGCGCCCGGGCAAAAAACCCACGCCCGGGCGAAAATACCCGCGCCTGAGCGAAAAAAGACGCGACCGGGCGAAAAACTAGCTCCTGTGCGGAAAACGGGCGCCCGGGCGAAAAATGCGCGCCCAGGAGAAAAACGAGCACCCGGGCGAAAAATGTGCACCCGAGCGAAAAAGCGCGCACGGGCGAAAAAAACACGCCCAGGTGAAAAACGCGCGCCCAGGCAAAAAATGTGCGTCCGGGCAAAAAAAAACGTGCTCCCGGACGAAAAACGCGCGTCCGGGCGAAAAACGTGCGCCTGAGCGAAAAAACACGCTTTAGGGTGAAAATATGCGCGCCACTGCTGGATCATCCGAAGATCGTGAGTCGTTACTGGAAAATGGAGGAGGAGCCATAGCGAGTCAGAATGTAAGGAGGAACAGGAAGCGCAGTTAAGGAGTCGTTGCTCCTCTTTTTTCATCGGGAGTAAATTGAGCGAGCCAGACTCGCCCAATTCCGATATATCCAGCTAGATTTTGTGCTTAGGCTAAAATCAATTACATGATATTCAACTCAAATTCCATTTATTAAAGCTACCTATGAACCGAACGACGTAATTGGAATTCGTCGTCGAATTCCAATTCCAAGTCTTCAATTCCGTGCAAACGAACGGACCCTTAGAGATCACAGAGATTTTTTGTATTCTCCAAAAAGAAGTTATTCCAAACAGCTTCAATTGAAAAAACTCAATTCGATCAGCACTTATGCACAGATCATCCAAACAGTCTGCAGCTTTTTCAATACTGCTTCTCAAACAGTTCTATTTAAACAGCTCTATTCGATCAGCAGCTTTTCCATCCGTCATAGCTGTCCCAAACATAATCATAATGTGTAAAATTTCAACACAATGTCTGCTGGTAAAACCCACTATGGAACTCCGGATACATAGTACCAGTGATATTAGAGAGCAACGTCACACAATTAACCAGAGCAAACTAAAGCAAAAAAGACTACAAAGTATATAAAAAGAGCTGGCAAATAAATGAAATAGTAGCGGTGCATTACAAATAGAAACAAAAGTCCAAAATAAACCATGTCCACAGTATATACGTAGATGATACTAAAATACTGACCTCGATCGCACCCACAATTCGGGTTCCTATACGAGCTCACTAAGTGCTAATTAACTAGACAACGATAAAGAAAGCAAAACCAAAGCAGTTACTCCCTCAAACAATGAGTCTCTAAACAGAATCAAGTACGACTACATATGCCTTCGTCGCTATTCTGTGTTTTGCGCTCTTGATGGGGTTGAAAATACTATCACCACATTGGCGTTCTTCCAAACATATAATATTACTTTCATATTCCCCGCAGCTCTGAAAACCAAAGTCATTCAAACAGTTATTAGTTATCATATTTTCTCGCCAAGGTTACTCACAAACTCATTCTCTCACAGTTGTCACCACTGATTTTGCGAGCATTGCATCCACCCCAAACAAAGTCTTAAGATCAATACGCTAAAATGTAGTTTCCTCTTTGAATGTACTAAGGTTTTTGTTGCGATTCATTAAGGCTATGTTTTTTTTTCGATGACAGCTTTTTTTTTATTCATCTTACATGAGAAATGAAAGTGTTTTGGTAACATTCACATTTGGAGCTTGGGTGAGGTGGGAAAGACAAAAAATTTTCCCAGTGAAGGGGTGAGCTCAAATTCTCACTGGTGGAGTTTCAATTTTTTTACTAAAGCTGCAGCCACCCTTTTCAAAACTGGCCTAAGTAAAACATTTAAATAATTCATCTGAAATTTATTTGAATTAAGCAAAAGAGATCAAGGATTCCATCAGTGGTAAGCTTAGTCTATCCCATCCTGCACCAGTGAGTGTAGTAATTATCTATTCATTTTCAACATAATCAATATTCGAATACTACTGAATTAATTTCTGGATATAAAGCCAGAATCCATAATATCAGCGCTATAAGCATACAAAACATCAAAACTTCATGAGGAACAATTCAGCACTACAAAACCAGAATGAACTTGTGTTATAAATGGAATATGGAAGAGATCTTGGCTTTATTCATCCCTTAGAAGCTAGCATCAATCCTTTAAATGTAGGGTCAATTTTATTCGATCTGTGACACAAAATCTTTTGAACCCGAATGATAACGCAAGCAATAATGCAAGTCATAATGACAAACAATGAAATAGATCATGCGGTACTTGAAAGGGACTACAATACTTGTTTGATTTATGGTGATGACGGTGAAAAAGAATGCATCTTAGCTTGTTATGTTGATGCTAACTTTGCATCTGATCTGGACAAAAGAAGATCGACAATGAACTATGTGTTTACACTTGCAGCAGACAGTTTCATGGAGATCGACATTAAGTCAATTATTGCCCCGACGACAACTAAACCTGAGTATATGGTTGCAGTGGAGTAACCCTCATACCTACTATCGTCGCAATAGCATAACACAAAATTGCTCGTAGGCCTATAAACAAACTTGCAACACAGAGATCGTGAGGGGAACAAATGGTCGATCTCTACAACATTGTCAGTCCTAGTAAATATGCTCTAACAGCCATTCCCTCAAGCAAGACAGAGTGTTATCATGACCCTTAGTGGATCCTCAACACCATCTCCTGCATGCTTTACATGTGGCAATCATCATCTTCAGCAGGGCGAGCTATACACACTCTCTGAAGAAGAAATAAGGATTCAGAATTTTTTAGGAGAACTATACATAGAGGAGGTTAAGAGAAGGAACTTTAAGGTTCTTGGGTCAGTTGTGAGTTCTCTGAGACTCTCTTCTTGCACTTTAAGGTTATGTCAATCTCTCTAAGAACAAATCTGGGTTCTGCAGTAATCTTTCACTCAATAATTTTCAACATAACATGACTAAAGCTCTTAACATCCATTCGTGTATCATAATAAGACGCAAATATTAGAAATGCACCAATGACTCTAAAATGCCGAACCAAAGTATTGACTCTACTCCAAGCTTCTTATGGGGCCTTACTCTTCACCGCCAATGTTGGACTACGATTCAACACATGTACGCCGAACTACTACTTTAGGCCAGAAGATATTCAGAATTTTCAATTTTCGAAAGCACAAGATGAACCATAGTCTTACTAATCTTATTTTCCATTATGAAACTTTGTTCTATGCGGTGTGTATGTGATAGGAAGGAGGAAGAAGAAGAGAGATCTAGAAGAGATAACTAAGAGACTTAGGGTTTGACAGAGGGAGGGGAGAAATACCTTGATAGATAATACTTGCCTGCCTTCCCATGAGAGCAGCCCGGGTAATTATACCCGAGCCACGGAGGGGCCGGCCGGCCCCTCCAGTTGGGACTGAACCCGTTTGGTTCAGCCCCGGCCGGCCGGTTCATTGGTTGGGGGCTGAACCGATTGGTTCAGCCCCGTTGGTAGACGCTCCCTTGCACCGCCGAACATAATGACGCCCCGTGAAGCGTAGCGGGGGCGTAACATTCCCCTCCCCATCAAGGACCAGCTTGTCCTCAAGGTGGTAGTCGGGGTAGAGTTCCTTGAAGTCCAGTAAATCCACCCAAGAATTGTGCGCTGTCGACAAATTCCGCCACTTGACCAAGAGCTCCGGCCGATAATCTGCGCCCCGGTGCTTCCATTTAAGCATTAACACATCCTCCGGTAGTTGGCGGAGCTCGCCCGCAGCAGTAACCTCAGGTAGAAGAGTACTCGGTTGGACATCGGCACCCACCTTCTGCTTGAGTAAGGATACATGAAAGGTTGGGTGAATGCGGGATCCCTCCGGCAAAGCTAACTTGTAAGCCACCGGCCCCACCCTGCTGAGTATACGAAAGGGGTTGTAATATCGAGGAGAAAGCTTCTGATTGCTCCGACGAGCAACAGATAACTGTCGGTAAGGCTGGAGCTTGAGGAAAACTTCATCGCCCACAGCGAACTCCCGTTCCTTGTTGTGTTTGTCCGCCTGCAGCTTCATACGGTCCTGGGCTAGCGGAGGTTCTCCCGGAGGGTAGCTAACATGCTATCCCGATCACGAAGAGTGCGATCAACCGCCGGTAGGGCGGTGCTGCCTGGTTCATAGCTACCCAAAGTCGGTGGAGGGCGCCCGTAAACAATCTCAAACGGCGTCATCCGGCTGACAGAGTGATATGAAGTGTTGTAGCAATATTCGGCCCAATGTAACCACTCCGGCCAAGTCCGTGGCTCATCCATAACAAAACAACGTAAATATGTCTCGACACCCCTATTGAGAACCTCGGTCTGACCGTCCGACTGGGGGTGATGTGCTGTGCTGAACTGTAAACGCGTACCCTGTAACCGAAAAAGTTCCCGCCAAAAGCTGCTCACAAAAGTAGGGTCCCGGTCAGAAATAATGGCACGAGGAAGGCCATGTAATCGGACAATCTCCCGAGCAAAAAGTGCGGCCACTGACTCGCCCGTGTACTGATGACTGAGAGCAAGGAAATGTCCGTACTTGGATAGTTTATCCACCACCACCAAAATCACTGATTTTCCTTTGGACTTAGGCAGCCCGTCAATGAAGTCCATGGAAACCGTGTCCCAAATATGTTGTGGAATCTCCAGAGGAACCAATAGCCCGGCCGGGGACGAAGTCTCGTACTTCTGACGCTGGCAGATCTCACACTGTCGTACGAACTGCTGTATGTCCCGCCGCATGCCAGCCCAAAAGACATTTGCTCGCGCCCTCTGAAGGGTCCGGAGCACCCCCGCATGGCCACCCGTCGGTGAAGAGTGGAACTCGTGCATCATAACCATTTTCCATGCTGAGTCGGAGGGCGCGACCACCCTGCCGTGATAGTACAGCCGGCCATTCTGAAGATGATAACCGGGGGCCACCGTCTCCCCCCGCTGCAAAGCCTCCACCAAGGAACGTAAAGTAGCGGTACGCATGACCTCCTCCTGAATATCATCTAATGAATCCACCAATGGTCCGGAAATGTGAGTGAGAGTACCCTCCGGTAGGCGAGAAAGAGCATCCGCTACCACGTTATCCTTACCCCTTCGATACACAATCTCGTAATCATAACCGAGAAGCTTAGTAACACACTTCTGTTGTAGAGGAGAAGAGACCCTTTGGTCAAGGAAATGTTTCAAGCTTTGGTGGTCGGTGCGGATTTTAAAATGCCGACCCAATAAATATGGCCGCCACATAACCACAGCATGAATGATAGCCAACATCTCCTTCTCATAAGTGGAGAGTCCCAAGGTACGGGGAGCCAGAGCCTTGCTGTAGAATGCCAACGGCCGCCCCTCCTGCATCAGAACTGCCCCTATGCCAACACCAGAGGCATCCGTCTCCAACACAAACTCCTTCGTGAAATCCGGTAATGCAAGAACTGGAGTGGTGGTCATGGCCTGCTTAAGAGCCTGAAATGCTGCCTCTGCTTCCTCAGTCCAAGAAAAGGAGTCCTTCTGCAGCATCTGAGTCAAAGGCCGAGCTATCTTCCCATAATCTCGTACGAATCGCCTGTAGTACCCTGTAAGCCCCAGAAATCCCCGCAAAGCACGGATCGTGACGGGCTGCGGCCATGACTGCATACTCCGAATCTTCCTTGGATCGGCCCTGACGCCTTGGCCGGAAACCAAGTGTCCCAAATACTCCACCTCCTCCTGACCGAAGGAGCATTTGGAACGGTTGGCATAAAGCCGGTGACGGCGAAGTATGGCCAAAACCTGCTCAACATGGCCCACATGGTCCTCCCAATTGGCGTTGTAGATAAGAATGTCATCAAAGAAGATCAACACAAATTTCCGCAGGAGCTCGCGGAAGGTCTCATTCATGTTCGCCTGAAAAGTGGAGGGACCGCCAGTCAGCCCATTGGCCATGACTAAGAACTCGTAATGGCCATCATGTGTTCGGAAGGCCGTCTTATGGATGTCCTCCTGTGCCATCAAAATCTGGTAATAGCCAGAACGTAGATCGAGCTTAGTGAACCGTCGTGCGCCATGTAGCTCATCTAGCAACTCTTCCACCACCGGAATCGGGAAGTTGTCCTTTACCGTGGCGCTGTTCAGGGCCCGGTAATCCACACAAAACCTCCATGAACCATCTTTCTTCTTTACCAAAATGACGGGAGCTGAAAATGAACTTGCACTTGGCCTAATGATGCCTGCCTCCAACATCTCGCGGACGCTACGCTCAATCTCTGCCTTCTGAATATGCGGGTAGCGATATGGTCGGATATTAGGGGCCTCGGCGCCCGCCTTAAGCTGAATATGATGATCTCTGAATCGAGGTGGTGGTAATGTGTGTGGTTCCTGGAAAACATCATAATATTCCATCAGAAGAGACTGGAATTGAATTGGTACCTCAGAATTGGCGGAATCAGCCGTTTGGACTTCCCGAATGACGGCCATCATCCTTCCTTCCTCACCCAACCGCTGCATGCTCCGAAGAGAGATCTCCTTCACTGGCGAAGAGATGATACCCTTCAAACAGAACTGCTTCCCCCGTGGAGGAACTCCATCCAGTCGAACGTTACCCTCTGTAACTGGCGCAGCCACTGCACTCCCAAAACGATATCCGAGCCCCGAATGGGTAATAGGTAGACGTCGGTGCACCCGCTATAGCCCTGCATCCGTAGCTCCACACCCTTCAGCACCCCCTCACACTGCAGCTTGCTGCCATCCGCCACCATAACATGGAAGGCAGCCCCCTTATCGATCCTGTGCCCCACTCGCTGTGCCACCTCTGGATGAATGAAATTGTGGGTGCTCCCACTGTCCACCAAAACAGTCACCTTCTCGCGGGCAATCCGTCCAGCAAGACGCATACTAAGCGGAGGAGGAGCGCACCCCTCGAGAGCGTGTATGGAAACACCGAACTCGGTCAAGTCCAAGTCCACCTCCAACTCCTCGTCCGGAGCCGACTCGCCTTCCACGTCCTCGTGAAGCATAAAAACTTGTATCTTTTGGCACTTGTGGCCCGGCACGAACTTCTCATCACAGTTAAAACACAACCCTTTTTCCTTTTGAGCGGCCAGCTCACTCCAAGAAAGCCGTGTCACTGTTGGTTTGCTACCAGTTGGCGGGTCCCGCCGTGCTGCTGCCGCTGCGGCCGCAGGTAGCCTAGTCGTGGTACGGTTTCTCTGTCTGTTGAACCGCTCCTCCTGAATGCGAGCTAAACTGATGGCGTGGTTCAAACTCCTTGGCATATAAGCATGCACCTCATCCTGCAATTGCTCCTTCAACCCCAACACAAAACAACTGAGCAGTGTCTTCTCCTCCCAATGTACCCAGTTTGCCAACCTCTCGAACTCTGTCTGATACTCAGTCACGGTCCCCTTCTGTCGCAATTTCTGCAGTAGCGCCTCAAAATCTTCGTACTCCGGGGGCCCAAATCGGGCGGTGAACCCTTCCACGAACTCAGTCCATGGCACATAATCTCTACCTCTTAGGAACCACTGAGTCCACTGAAATGCGTCGTCCTCCAGATGGAATGATGCTAATTGCACCCATTGCGCCTCCGCGATCTCCTGGTAACTGAAGAACAACTCTACCTTCTGAACCCATTCCAGTGCATCCCCCCCCCCCTTGAACTTGGGAAAGTTCATTCGTGTCAACTTGGGTGGCATGTACGCTCGAGGCCCCGCTTGTCCTTGCCAGCCCTGTCTATTCTGCCCCTGCCCGTTCCATGCCTGACGCCCCGGGCCCATATGACCCTCGTACGCTCCTGGGTAGCCTAGAGGAGGCTGAACCTGATGAGGAACGTGCTGCCAGCCCCACGGAATGTGGCCTTCGTACCCGACGGGAAGAGCACCGCCACCTGGGTTAGGAAGAAGGCCACCCGTACCTCCTGGAGCCCTCACAGCTGCTCCCAGCCCTCCATCAGCCCGCTGCCACGCTTGCCGGACCCAATCCGCAGGAATAGGCCCGCCGGAACCGCCTCCTGGACGCCCAGCTTGCCCGTAATCGGTCGGCATAGCCGATCCAGGCGGAAAGACTCCTGCTGCCGCCGTCCCAGCCCCAGCCGCCCCCACGCCGTCGCCGGAGGTCCCGCAATGCGGGAGGACCCCACGCCAGCAACCCCTGCCGTTGTCGCTGTTCCGATGCCCGCACGACCCAGATCGGGTGTTTCCGATCGATCGGCGGACCGATCGGGTCGTCCGCCGTTCGATCCCTCCTCGACTGTGCTCTTCCCTTTCAACAACGCTTCAGTTCCTCCATACGAGCGTCGATACGCTCCTCCAACCGTTGAGAGGACGCGCGCATCCCTTCCTCGAGCGCGGCTACCGAATCCGCCAAACCACCGTAGTTTTCCTCCAAAGTTTCCAGACGGGAAATGTCTTCTTGTGTCCGCGTGGTCACCATCGCCGGAGGATGAAAGCTTTGATACCAAATGATAGGAAGGAGGAAGAAGAAGAGAGATCTAGAAGAGATAACTAAGAGATTTAGGGTTTGAGAGAGGGAGGAGAGAAATACCTTGATAGATAATACTTGCCTGCCTTCCCATGAGAGAAGCCCGAGTAATTATACCCGAGCCACGGAGGGGCCGGCCGGCCCCTCCAGTTGGGGCTGAACCCGTTTGGTTCAGCCCCGGCCGGCCGGTTCACTGGTTGGGGGCTGAACCGATTGGTTCAGCCCCGTTGGTAGACGCTCCCTTGCACCGCCGAACATAATGACGCCCCGTGAAGCGTAGCGGGGGCATAACAGTATGCAACTATCAACAGTCTTGCATATGATATGAAGACGACTCCCCGGGCCTGCCCCACGTCCCCTAATAGTATATGTAGCCCTAATGACATTATCGTAATTTTATGTATGCTCTCTCACCTATATAAGGGAGTGGGGGAGAGTTATTTCTTTCATCTTGCTCATTGTCTAGGTATAGGCTCTAACAGGAGAGTTGGCTCTTAGAGGGATCCTGCCCTCAAAAGTTGGTATCGAGCATATCACGATACGCTAAATCTCGTATTTTGATTCACTTGTTTGTCAACAATAGCCAGAGCTATCAAACTAGTTCAACCTGCATCTCACTTAGAATTTCCGTCAAAACCCTAATTGGATGTACTTCTTTGTTCCAGCCAACACCTGGCCAATTCCCTCATCTTCCACCGGCCTGGACCCTAATAGCTCGCCGCAACCAAACCCTAAACGCTCAGGATCTCCCTTGACTCATTTACCTCACTGCACATGTCGTTGTCTGCGCACGTCGCACCGCTATTACCGAATAACTTATTGATGATGTGAATGCAGTTGAACAACCTGAATAAAAAACAATAATTAATTGATTAAATAGGGTCTATTCAAGAGGGTGTTCACTAGAAGAAATTAAATGGAATAACAAGTACAAATTCACATACACTGAAGCGCAAGTATTATCAAGTGCACAACGACTAAACCCTTCAAATTATACAATTTCAAAGACCAAAAACATATGATATAACCTCCAATCAAATATTGTCCAAGTACACAATAATAGGGGACAAAAAAACCAAACTACGACTTGCATGCGTAGGCGAAATCTGGCGTTATTAGAGGGAGGAGGGGGGATGGGTGATGTTGTGGGTGCGAGTTTGAGGTGGCCTGGGCTGGATTGGTGGATGTTGGGGGTTGCAGCATGGTAGTAAAGGGAGGCGACTGGTAGGACTTGATGTTGGGTGAGGGGAGTGAGGTAGAGAGAGTTGGGATGGGGTTGCGAGTACATAAGAGTGACGGGAGGTTGTTCGATGGTGGGGAAATTAAGGAACATGAAGGGAGAAGACAGGAGCAGTGTCAATTTGCGATGGGGAAGTCGGAGGAGGCTACTTTGTGCGAAGCGGAAGCCGAAGGAGGCTACCTTGTGCGAAGCGGAAGCCGGAGGAGGCCGCTGTTTGCGATGAAGAGGGCCTGGAAGGCGGTGGCCGCCTCTGTGTCCACTGACAGGTGTTGGTGTCTGAGTTCTTCAACATGTTGGAGAGGAGCTTGACAATTTTGCCATAATCTCTAATAAACCGCGGGTAGTAGCCGGTGAGGCCCAAAAATCCTCAAATGTCGTGGAGGGAAGTTGGTGTGGGGCACTAAAGAACGTCCATCACCTTGTCCTCGTCCATAGCTACGCCCAGAGCGGAGATCATGTGCCCAAGTAGCCGATTTTGGACTGATTGAAAGTGCACATCTTGGGGTTGACGAGAAAGTCATGCTCTTGGAGGGTGTTAAGCGTCGTTCGCACATGATGAAGGTGATCCTGCTAAGGGGATCTGTAGACTAAGATGTCATCAAAGAAAATAAAATGCACCTCCTCAAGGTCGACCAAAATAAATCATTCATGATCTCCTGAAATGTGGTTGGCGCATTCATCATGCCGAAGTGCATGACGATGAACTCATAGTGTCCGTCGCGCATGCTGAATGTCGTCTTCAGAATATCCTCCTTCCACAGTCGAATCAGGTGATAGCAAAAGTGAAGGTCCAACTTACAGAAGTTGGAGCCTCCCCCCCCCCCCCCCCCCCCCCCCCCAACTCGTCCAATAGCTCATGGATGACTGGGATGGGATATTAGTCGGGAACGGTGACTTTGTTGAGATCCAGATAACCCACGTAGAAGTTGCAACTGCCATCTTTCTTGCATACCAAGAGCATCGGGCTCGAAAAAGGGTTAGCCACCTGGCCAATGATGACACACAGTTCCTTCAGGGGGGCAGTCATGGGTCGATAAGTAAGGCTGCTTGCCGTGGAAGCAAATGCCCTTCGTATGAAGATCATGGTAATCTTGATTGCACAACTGTGGGTGTGCGAGGACACTTGGAGGGCGCGACAATGGTCCGGGGGGGGGGGGGGGGGGGGGGGGGGGCGAGGAGGGCGTGGGACTCCATCTACGATGGGCGGAACGACACTGCGGGTCTGGGAGCTAGGCTAGGAGGGGCTACCGAGGATGGACGTCGGGTATCCAACGGCCTAAAGTTGAAGTCCCAAACAGGCGAGATCCATGGCCTCAACAATGGAAGGTGGGTGGTGTGTGCGCGGATGGGCACATATAGGCGATAGCAACACGGATATACGGTAGTAGGCCATGCATGAAGAAGCTGAGGTAGCGGTCAGGAGGTAAACCCGATACATGCGTGGCTAAGGAAATAAACTCGTCAATGTTATCGTCGAGGGAACCCGTTTGGTGGACGCCACAAAGACGCTCCACCGCGATTCCCGAGGAGCGTACATCGTAACGATGTATAAAATCATGTTGAAGGTCGGACCATTCACGGAGCCAATGAACGCACTGGAGGGCCGACCTCTCCACGCCAATGAGAACCGTGGCGATCTTGTGCGGCTCAGGAGTATGATGAATGTCAAAGAATTATTCCGCACGGGTAATACACCCCAGGACGTCGATGTCGTTGAAGGAGGGGACGTCAAAATAGCGGTGTGGTTGAGGAAAGCCCGTTAATGGTGGAACGGGTTCATGGGGAGTTTCGGAGGCACGCAGACAACTGAGGGGTCCTCTGCGTTGGAGGTTGAGGATGTACTCGGGCGGATAGCGAAGGCATCGATATTTGCATCCATCTGTTGCATGAGGGCTTGGATGAAAGGGGAGGATGCCTCGTGAGCATCGAGGCAGCGAGAGATGGTCAGACCCATAGGGGTCTAAGGCGCTGACACATCTGAATACAATATAGAGCGGAGTCGAGGGGGAAGGCACGCAAGGGAGTAACCAGAACAGTAGCAAAAGCCCCGGACGATGATCGCAGGAGGTAGAGGGCACGCGAGAACCCACAGAAAGGAGATCACGACGCGCAGAAAAGAGATCGCGGCGAGCAAGATCCAACAGTGTGGCGACCGGAAGACGCGCAAGGGTGCGGCGAGCGTAGGAGGTGTGTTGATGATGGAGGGAGGGCCTCAAGCAAGATACAAGCATAAATGTAGAAGCAACGGGTCCCAAGTGGAAAACGAACAAGATCATTGTATCGTGATCGGGCGGCGAAAAACACAGGTCGAACCAAATGATAAGTAGCCAAAGAATTCCGAGAGAGAGAAGGGGGAGGGCGAAAATAGAAGAAGAAAGAAAACCCCTAGAGTTCTAATTTCATTATACTTTCAATATAACTCTGATACAAGACAAGGAAAGTTTATATAACATCCTCTAGGGCTAATGGTAAATGTTAGAAGGAAATTAAATATGTTGTATTTTTCCCCCTTATATATAATGTGGGGCTCCTCTATTGAAGGTATCACATTATTATTTTCCCACTTTAACATGGTATCAAAGCCCGAGCCCTAACAACGCCGTTCTCGCTCACCGCTCGATTCTCGTCGCTCGCTCGCTCGCCGCTTTCTCTCCTCCAGCGCCGGTCCCCTCCCCTCTCCTATCCTCTCCCCTCCAGCGCCGGCCTACACCCTCCCTCGCTTGCTTCCGCCCCAGCGCAGGTTGTCGCCTGGCAGGTGCGTCGGCCAATCAGCGCTGGGCTGGATGGATGGTTCCTCTGACAACCCTCCGGCGGTCCGATTGACTCCAAACTTTGAAGAAAGTTTTGCTTTGTCTCTTTTATCCTCCTCCTGAAGTTTTACGCGGTTCCATCGGTTGGATGTTTTGCAATCTCAGATCTCGTGCTTCCATGTTCAAGAGGAGGACGCCTCCTAACTCTCCAATGATCCTCCTTCTCCCTTTAGTTCTTTGAATGGTGTTCTTCTCTACTACTCACCATTCTCTCGGCGGAGTTTGGTTGAATTTTTTATTATCCCGGACGTTGTTGATTCCGGTAGCTCTGTGACCCCCGCTGGATCTACCCGGGCTGGTCAAGATCACAACTACTCTAAGATTACATATATCCAACTTGATAACACCAATTATTTGTCTTGGTCCCGCACCGTTACTCTAGCCTTAAAGAGTTGGCATCTCGTTGGCTATATTAGTGGCACCACTGCCTCTCCTGCCACGACCTCTCCTACTTGCCCTCAATGGGAGTCAGAAAACTCTCTTGTCATCTCATGGCTCACTAATTCCATGCAGGAATCTATTGCTCGAAATATCTTTCCCTCGACACTGCGGCGGAGATTTGGAAGCGTGCTGAGTCCACATATTCCCGCAAAGGCAATGCGCCCCAGATTTACCAACTTCGCCGCAAGATTTTTCTTCTCTGACAGGGCGATCGTCCTCCTGCATATTACCTTGAGTTTACCCAGCTATATCAGGAGTACGACCACTTTGACTCCCATGTTATGGTTTGCAACGAGGATGTGCTTTTGTTGAGGGGCCACGAGGATCATAATCGGATATTTGAGTTCCTGCATGTGCTGCACAAAGACTTTGATCAGATTACTGTCTGGATCTTGGGACGTGTTTCTATTCCCTCGCTTCCTGAAGTTTACAACATTGTCCAATAGGAGTTTGACCGGCGACAGTCCTGACACACCACCGCCCTTCCGGAAGGATCGCTTTAATGGCTCATCAGCCCAATTTTGGGGTCCGGGTTCCCCGTGATTTCAAGCCTAAACCTACAGATAAGGATCACCTCACTTGTGATTATTGTGGCATGACTCGCTATACTCGGGATACATGCTTCATTCTCCATGGATTTCCTCCTCCCAAGGGCGGTTCGACTTCACGTGGGGGTCGCAGACGTGGTAGAACTCCTGGGAGACCTTATCACTCTGCCCATCTCACTGAGACTCCAGAGAGTTGCCCACCTCAATCGTCCTCCTTCTCTGCTGAAGAGATGCAGGCTCTTCGTCACTTGAAGCACGGTCTTACTACTGAGCCTACTTTTGGCCATATGTCCTTCTCTGCCCTTGCCCACACAGGTACTCTGGGTGCCCACTCTGCTACTACTACTTCTACACATTGGATAATCGATTCCGGAGCCACTGATCACATGATCGGTTCAGCGTCAGGTTTTGTTTCATATTCTCCTCTTTCAGGCAGAGATAAAGTGAGCATTATTGATGACTCCTTCTCCTCCATTGCTAGAAAGGGCTTCATCTCTTGTTCCTCTCTCACTTTATCCTTTGTGCTTCATGTTCCAAATTTTACCCACAATCTTCTTTCAGTTAGTCATTTGACCAATTCTCATCAATGCTCAATTACCATCTTTCCTTCCCATTGTGTTTTTCAGGATCTGAAGACGGGAAAGGTGATTGGCTCTGGTAGCATGCAGAATGACATGTACGTGTTTGACTACTCTTGTGGGATTACCTCTCTGCACGCTCTTCACTCTTCGCAGACCTCCACCTTGCTTAATTGGCACCGTCGGCTTGGCCATCCCCCCTGTTGCGACTATGCAACATTTATTTTCTATTTTTTCTTCTACATATTTTAAAATTTTTGTTTGTGATGTATGTGTTGTTGCCAAACATCATCGTATTTATGTTAATCATGTTTCTTTACCTAGTACAACTCTTTTTCACATTGTACATACTGATGTTTGGGGGTCATGCCTCGTTGCTTCTATTTCTGGATGTCACTGGTTTATTACCATCATTGACTGTTTTTCACGAACAACCTGGGTTTATTTGATGAAAAGTAAAAATGAAGTGTTCTCTATTTTTCAACAATTTCATAAAATGATTTTGGCTCGATTCTCTGCTACTATCAAAATTCTTCGGAGTGATAATGGTTGGGAGTATGTCAATGCTCCTTTTGCTCACTACCTTGCAGATCATGACATCCTCTATCAAACATCAAGTGTTCACTCCCCGTCTCAAAATGGGGTTGCTGAACGAAAAAATCGCCACCTCTTGGAGATTGCTCGTTGCTTACTCTTCACTATGCACCTCCCTAAATTCTATTGGGTGATGCGGTTCTGACGGCTGCCTACCTCATCAACCGTATGTCATTTCCATTCTTGGGTCATTAGACCCCTCTAACTACCTTAGGGATTCCACCGACCTCTATCCACCCAAAGACTTTTGGTTGTGTTTGCTTCTCTCATATACATTCTCCGGGTCGGTCTAAACTTGACCCTCGTGCTCTTAAGTGTGTGTTCATTGGCTATTCTTCCACTTAGAAAGGGTATAAATGTTATCATCCCCCCGACTAGGCGGATTTTTGTCACGACAGATGTCACGTTTTGTGAATCCGACCCTTATTATGTGACCTCACTTCAGGGGGAGTCCACACATACGGAAGAAGTGAGCTCCATTACTCTATCATTACTGATTCCTCCACCATACTCCATTCCTCCTCATACTCTGCCTCATGATCCTCCTCATACTCCGCCTCATGATGAGACTCCCACTCAGGGGGAGCTTCCTCGTAAAGCACTGGATTTACAGGTGTACACTAAATGGAGTAAAGCTCCTAACACACAGGCCCATCCCATGCTACCAGCGCCAGTGCCAACCCCGTCAACAGATTCCTCAGAACCTCCCATTGCCCTTCGTAAAGGTATCAGATCTTGCACCCAACATCCTCTGTCGCATTATGTTTCCTATGACGCTCTAACTACTTCACATAGAGCCTTTGTCTCCTTTCTCGCATCTTTCTCTATTCCGTCCACATGGAAGGAGGCCCATGGGCATCAAAAGTGGAAAGAGGCAATGATTGAGGAAATGTCTGTCTTGAAAAAAAATTGTACATGGGATCTAACACACCTTCCACACGGAAAGAAGGTCGTTGGTTGTAAGTGGGTGTTTACTGTGAAGCAGAATTCTGAAGGCTTGGTTGAAAGGTTTAAAGCGAGGTTGGTGGCGAGGGGGTATACTCAAACCCTTGAGATTGATTATCAAGACACTTTTGCACATGTTGCAAAAATGAACTCTATACGAGTTTTGTAATCATGTGCTGCGTGTAAGGGTTGAGGTCTTACCCAATTGGACGCGAAGAATGCATTCCTTCGTGGGAATTTAGAAGAGGAAGTATATATGTCTCACCTCCCAGGTTTTTCTCCTTCCAACTCTGAGGGAAAAGTGTGCAGGTTAAAGAAATCTTTTATGACCTCAAACAATCTTCGAGGGCCTGGTTTTGTCGGTTTCACAATGTCATGATCTCTCTTGAATACAAACAAAGTCATGCTGACCATACTCTATTTATAAAACGAAGGGGCAATGCTCTCATTGTCAATGTTGATGATATTGTCATAACATGAGATGATGTCGAAGAAGTGAAAGCGTTGAAGGTGAATTTGACAAAACAGTTTGAAGTAAAGTATCTAGGGAAACTTAAGTATTTTTTGGGCATTGAAGTAGCTAGATCTAAACGGGGTATTTTCATCTTCCAGAGAAAATACATCCTCGATTTGCTGGAACAATCTGGTATGAGTGGATGTAGACCTGCTGATACCCCTATGGAGGTCAACCACAACCTTGGAAGAAATGATGGTGATCCTATTGAAGATGTTATTGGATACCAACGTCTTGTCAGGCGGTTAATCTATCAGTCTCATACTCGCCCCGACATAGCCTATGATGTGGGGGTCGTTAGTCAATATATGCACTCCCCGAAGACGAGACATCTGGATGCAGCTCATAGAATCTTTAGGTACTTGAAGACCTCACCGGGAATATGGATCCTCTTCACTCCCAATACAGATTTGAAGATTGAAGTTTATACTGACATGGATTGGGCAGGCCCCATTGAAGACAGACGTTCTACATCTGGGTACTGCTCATTTGTTGGGGGGAACCTTGTTACTTGGAGAAGTAAAAAGTAATATGTCGTCTCAAGGTCTAGAGCAAAAGCTGAATTTAGAGCTATGACACATGTCATATGTGAGGGGTTGTGGATACACTCTCTTATGCGTAATCTGGGTTTAAGTGAGCCTATTCCTATCCGTTTGTACTACAACAACAAAGCTGCAATCAGTATTGCCAACAACCTCGTTCAGTGCAATCGCACCAAATATATTGAAGTAGACAAACACTTCATCAAGGAGAATATCGAAAAGAAGATTATCTGTATTCCTTTTGTTCTTTCAGAGGGACAATTAGCTGATATTCTTACTAAAAGTCTCGGGGGGAATGCTTTCTGTATTTGTATTGACAATTTGGGTATGAGAAATATAACATGCCCAATTTGAGGGGGAGTGTTAGAATGAAATTAAATATGTTGTATTTTCCCCACTTATATATAAGGTGGAGCTCCTCTATTGAAGAAATCGCATTATTATTTTCCCACTTTAACAGTAAATATTTAGATTGCCTCAACATAAGGAAAATACATATAGTTCCAAATATATGTGTGCGCCCTAATGGTTGTCTTCCACCAATATGTCATCGCCGTGCCTTTCGTGGCGCTTTCCATACCCCCCCCCCCCCCCCACACACACACACACAATCGATGTCCGTAACATAGACATCATGAATAGTGAAATGCCAGAGAATAACAAGATGACCATGACCAGCATTAGGTAGGGGAATCCTACAAGATGGATGATGAATGAAAAGGAACAGAATGGCTAAAGACTAGAAGCATCAGTAGTCATATGGTAAGAGACGCCAGAATACAAGATTCAGGATAAGGAAGATATACCTACAGAGCCAGTAAATGATGAGCTAAGAGAGTTAGACGCCTAAGGGGTCATATGTAACAAGCTCATAAACTGTTGAATTTGTTCCGAAGTGAAGATAGGCTGTTGAATTTGTCTAGTGGGAGGGGTGACATCTGTAATAATGGCTTGTAGGGGTTGAAGACGTACATAAGGTCTGTGAGATGCAGTTGCTTGAGGCTTGCACTGAGCATGAGCATGATATTCTTGAGTATTGTTAGTTCAAAGACGTTTATATCATGCACACCATTCCTAATTGTGCCTATATTGTCAAGGTCTAGAAGGAACAAATTTGGATTGAGGCATTGTGGATGTAGAATGAGCCACCAAAACAGAGTTCTAAGGAGTGGAAGAGCCGCAGAGAATTGTGCCTCATGTGCAAGTGATAATTTTCTTCAGCTGTGAGCTCATTCACGGTTATATCTAAAGATGGAGTTGTAGTAGACATCTACGATTGCGTAACGCGAGATATTGATATCAGAATGAACCTATGACACCTGGATCAGGAGTAGGTTCTGTTGTAGTAAGTTGATTCCATAAGTCCATCATGTAAGCATGAATTTGTCTAATAGTGTGGCCCCCCCTAACAAACAGATTGAATAAACTGTATAAGTTGGAATGCGTATGCATTCTCGATCTGCGTGAAGTATTATGGTAAATGAGTCCACATAACAGCTGCGGTGTCATGGGACTATAGTTGGAGCATGATGGTCGGAGAGACAAACTGAAAGATAACATCAATCGCATGATGTTCATCATAGGTCCATGTGTCAAGTTAACTTTGGAAGATGGCAGTCGTAGCCTTATCTGCGAAGGTAAAATATGATCGCAGAATTGTATCATCAATGTGTCCTCGTAGAAGGCGACTCCTTAAGTAACTTTTAACCGCACACGTCCACATGCAATAGTTTGGACCCTCTAATAGAATACGAAGGCAAGAGAGGAAGCAGCTGAATGTGAGTTTAGCGCAGTTGAGGAGAGTGAATTCTATAGAAACAAAATAATCAATGGGGATAATGAGAATGTGAAATCAACATCAGCCGGCAATGCGAAATTGAGTCAAGTGCGGGGAAATCAATCGAGGATCGATTGGAATTTTTTCACCAGATCGGTGAAAGCTCTCATGACAAAAGGTTTTGAATGTTGTATGCTATTCATCCCGCAGAGGGGTATAAGAAGGAGAATAAAGGCACACAGTAAGTCAATCCAAGTGGGACTAAAGAGGTATAGGCTAAGACATGTATTAACATTTAACGATTCTCTCCAATTGATTTCACCTTGTTGGCTATGATAAAAGTCCATGAAAAATATTCATTCACTGATTCTCCTATTTCCATGCTAATATTCCTTTCCAAGAGCTTGCAATTTTCGTGCACGGCTGGGTGTTGTATCTTGATATTTTTGCTTCATGGAATCCAATATGTTCTTTGTTGTATCGATCAGTAACGTCTCCAGAAAAAAATAATCAAATGACCGAAAGAGTTTTTTTTGTAAGTCTTTCACCTTCTAATCTTCAATATGCCACGACATCTTCCTACTGTCGTAGGAATTCCACCCTCCACTAAGCTCCTATACTCCTGGAGCTCAAAAGTTCTACATGAGCATTATTGCCCAACATCAAAGTATCCATCAGATTTTGGAACTACCAGCTGCACATATGAGTTCTCCACAGCCATACCTAGATTACGACTTACCACCTAGAAGACTTACATAATAATGAATACTAATATACTATACAAGTGACAAACTTGAAAGCAGTAGCCGCATAACATTTAAAACTTGAAAAAAACATTTAAAATTGTAAATCACTAGCACCTAGCGGGCGTGCATGAGGTCCCTGCGTGCACAATACTATACGACAGTGAAGGTACCCAACCTTCACTTCAGCAACAACTTAGTACTATTGTCGCTGCATATTCTGCACAGAAGGAAGCTATCCACAATAAACAACACATATGTTATGACTTCAGCCTATCTTACGTATTAAGAAACTACGTGATCAGCTAAATTGGAGAAATTAAAATTTAAGGGCTTAGATTCATTTGAGGTCCTATATCAGGCCATATGACCACCCCAAATTTTTCTTTGTAACCAGGGGAAAGGCAATTGAAGCTCTCAAACAAGAAGCATCAATAGACATACATAGAGTTATTTTATGCTCAGAAAATTATATAAATATACATATGATATAAGACTTAAATCTAAAGTGGCTATATGAGAAGTACACTTCCCTAATAGGTGCAAAAATAAGTAATCAGCTTACAAATTACAACTGAAAAACATAAGATGACCTGTAAGCTTCTTATCAGGTGGTCACCCTGTAGCCTTCCACAGCTGCATGTTCATCTTCCTCTGCTATCTGTCTTCTACTTTATTCTGTCAACTTGTATACATTATGCTGAACATCAGGATATGCAACAGAGAAACAAGCCTTCAGTGGTGTCAAAACAGCTGCATGAACTGGAATAAGCTGATGAACAAAATAAAGCTTCCGAGCCTCTTGCCACAGTTTTGTTGCATTAGAAGTTAAACATGAAAAAAGATTATAAGAATTCGGGATTCCCGTGATCATCAACCCCACCCCATCAGTATCTTTGTTACTCTCTCCACAATTTTGTTCTTTGACGACGATAAATCATGATCATCATTGAGGAGGATTCTGTATACTTCCCACTCACTATCTCCAATGGTATGCCTTCCTATCTCCGCCTGTGATGCAGATTCATTAGGTCAAAATTGTATCAGGAGCCTTCGTATGCATCGGGAGTGAAGACATATGAGTAAAATTTCAAAGAAACTTAAAATGGAGAACTGCACAATTTTATCCTTAGTGCATACTTTAATCTTGTAATTAATAGTCTTATTATGTGTCCTTCATTAGGTTTTATTATTAAGTGTCGTTTAGGTAAGTCCAAGTGTTGGAGACTTAATTACGTTTATGTCTCTTGTATCTTTTATTTCAAGGCCCCCTGGGCTATGTGGAACGGCACCCAAGAAGGCTTGTCTTTATTATGAGATATTGGTAGCTCTTTCTCTCTCCGAGCACACCCCGCAAGGCTTGTCTTTATTAAGCTTGCTCATGTTCCGGCTCCACAGTATCCTCCTCCATCATCCCCGCCTCCGTCCATCCTCTGGCTACTCTACCAACGTTACAGGCTAGGCCCATAAAAACTTGGTATCAGATCCTTCCTTCATCCAACACCACATTTCTCTGTCGCATTCCGCTGCCACCTAAAGGGCATGCCCCACTTGGTCCCTACCTTCCGCAACCAACATCAGCAACACAAGCCTTTTTCTCATCGACCTCCGCAATCCCTTCCTCCTGCATGCACAACAGAGAAATCATCCGTCGAGCCGATCGCAAAACCAGCTCTATCGACAGCAGCCCATCTCCGTTTTGGATCGACAACACCCCCGTCCAGTCTGTGCAAGCCATTGTCTTTCTCCCCTTCTGTTTTACTTCGATCGAGAGGCCTTCGGCCTCCTGGCCGCGCTTCTCCGACATCCCTGCTCCTCGCAAGCGCACCCCGAAGCCACAACACTTCTTCCTTCTCGAGCCACACGATCCTCAAGCCACCTATCTGTTGACGGTATCTGCATCGACGCAACTCACGCACCTCTTGTCATGCGCACAGAACCCTCAAGCAGCACGCCTTTCCTTCAAGCCGCCTGCTGCCTTCCAAAATTATTAATTTAGATCGGTTGATTAATTGTTTTATTAAGAGAGAGAGAGAGAGAGAGAGAGAGGAGTGTTTCTTTTTGTATTCATCGTAGGGAAGCATCGAGGCTCTTGTGACAAGTCAAATATTCCAACCACTTCGGAGGAATCAAGCAGACCCATAACTCGCTCCATTTCTTGCTCCTCACGCAGCATGGGAGACTCGTCAGACCAGCTGAGCCATCTTCTGACCATGATGCAAGCTCTCATAGCACAACAAATTGTCGCTGAGGCGCGTCATCAAGAGATCATTATTGCGCTCTCCAAGCGTCTCGATGATATCACATCCGCTCTGCCAGTCTCCACCAATCCCGCACATGAGCAAGCTTGCGGCAGTTGGGAACCTCCGCCACTGCTTCTTCGACCTAATCCCCTGACCATGGTACCACCTGAAGTCAACATCGTGCCTCGTTACACCAAGTTGGCATTCCCAACTTATGATGGGAATGACGATCCCTTATGATGGATGCGAACAATTTTTTATCCATTAGATGACACCGGTGACAGAAGGATAAGTCTGGCATCCTTCCACATGTTTGATATCGCTCAGCTAAGGTTCACACGTTTATAGGCCAACAATCCTGGGATGATCTGGTGCGACTTTAAGCGGGTCTGCAACCTACAGTATGGCCTCCTGATTCGCAGCAACCCCCTTGGTGCCCTCACGACATTACGTCAGACCGAGTCGATTGATGGATATCTCGAACAATTTCAGATTCTGCTAACTCAAGTCACGATACCCCAGAGATGTAGGTCGTCGTCTTTATAGTCGGGCTTCGGAATCGACTGCGATTTGACATTTGCATTTGAGGCTCCTCGGGACTTAGTGACTGCTATGAGTTTGGCCAGATTGTGTGAGCGTCAAATTCAGTTGGATCAGGATGCCTACATAACCACAGGCACAAGGACTCAGGACGGACGAACTGAGTGTACCCCAAACCCCAAGATCCGTCGACTGTCTCATGCAAAAAAGTCAGACCGGCGCGCATATGGGTTGTTATAACTGCGATGAGCAGTATACCCTAAACCCTAAAACCCTCCCTGTTCATCGAGTATACTGCTCATCGCAGTTATAACATAACCCGTATGCGCGCCGGTCTGACATTTCTGCATGAGACAGTCGACGGATATTAGGGTTTGGGGTACCCTCAGTTCGTCCGTCCTGAGTCCTTGTGTCTGTGGTTGTGTAGGCATTCTGATCCAGCTGAATTTATGTTTGCCTAAGGCACATGCATCACATACAAGTTTATGCTGCTTTCCATAAACTCATCATTGTTCTTTGGTAGGTGTGTCAGCTCCTAGGTTTTGTTCTTCTCAAGAGCCCTCATCTCCTCCTTCATTGCTGCTTTCCATTTTGGATCAGTTTTGGCAACCTTCCCTGTCATCTTCAGGGTTTAGGGTTAAGGGTTATTTTCTTTATTGTTTCAAAAAACAAATCAACATAAACTTGTATGTAATGCATGCACCTTAGGCAAGCTCACTAGGAGCTCTTATGTTAGCACGAGACGTATAAGCTCTTCCTTTTTTGATGTTGTGCATTCTGACGTTTGGGGGCCCTAGGCCGTAAGTTTCTTGAATGGCTATAAATATTTTATGACGTTTATTGATTGCGCCTCGCGTGTCACTTGGTTATATCTGATGAAAAATAAGAGTGAGGTTTTTACATGTTTTCGGGACTTCCATAAGCATGTCCAAACACAGTACGACACAATGATAAAGGTATTAAGGCCGGACAATAGAACAGAGTACACTAATCGGGCATTGGCAGAGTACCTATCAGCCCATGAGATACTGCATCAGACAACATGTGCATACACACATGCACAGAATGGCGTGGCGGAGAGGAAAACAGACAGTCCAGTGAGCTCAAATGAGGCATCTACTGATGGGAAGATTTTGGAGGCGTCGAACCTGCGCGTGTTCACATTTGCAGAACCGAAGAGCAGGAGGAGGAAGTGAGAGGCGTGAGGCCTACGACTCAGGGGGAACTGCTTACATATCATAGGAGAGAGAAACAGACTGCAGAACCAGTACACGTGCCTAGAATGCAAGTGCCTAGTCCCTCGTCTATGCCAGTCTCTACTCCTGGAGCACCTCCACCACCACAGTCTTTTTCTGGTGAGATCATTCCCCCTACCCCTCCTCCTACTACCACGGTCCGGCGGACTATGCGCAGCAATGCGGGCAACCCTCCGGACAGATACGGTCGGGACCTCGCTTCTTTTGTCTCCTACGATAATATCTCTTCTCCTCATGCAACATTCATTGCCTCTTTGGATAGAATTATTGTACCTAACAATTGGCAGGTTGTCAAAACTGATCCAAAATGGAAAGCAGCAATGAAGGAGAAGATGAGGGCTCTTGAGAAGAACAAAACCTGGGAGCTGACACACCTACCAAAGAACAAGAGGGATGTCGGGTGCAAATGGGTTTTCACTTTGAAGCAGAACCCGGATGGTCTTGTCGAGTGCTATAAGGCTTGATTGGTTGCAAAGGGGTATAGCCAGACCTATGACATCGATTACGACGAGACATTTGCACCCGTGGCTAAGATGAGCAACGTCCGAACTCTGATAAGCATGACAGCAAATGGTGGATGGAGATTGCATCAACTAGATGTGAAAAATGCGTTCCTTCATGGAGAGCTAGCGGAGGAGGTGTACATGGAGATACCACCGGGGTTTGGCACAGTTGAGACCGAAGGCAAAGTTTGTAGACTGAAGAAGTCCCTCTATGGTTTGAAGAAGTCCCTCTATGGTTTGAAGAAGTCTCCCCGTGCGTGGTTTGACCGATTCAGGAAGACCATGATTGGGATGGGATACCAGCAGATCAATGTTGATCACACGGTGTTCTTCAGGGAAAATGAAGGTCACCACATCACTATACTTGCGGTGTATGTGGATGACATAATCATCACAGGGGATGATGAGCAGGAGATCGTCCGTCTCAAGAAGGCGTTGGGCAAGGAGTTCGATGTAAAGGATTTGAGTTTGCTAAGGTATTTCCTTGGGATTGAGATTGCCTATGATGCAAAGGGAATTGTTCTGTCCCAAAGGAGGTATGCCTTGGATCTCCTCACAGAGAAATGGATGTTGGGGTGCAGGCCTGCTGTAACACCAATCGATCAGAAGTGTAAATTCGATGCTGAGGCAGGTGAACCAGTCGATCGAGAGATGTACCAGAAACTAGTTGAGAAGCTGATTTACTTGAGCCACACGCGTCCGGACATTTCCTTTGTCGTGAGTGTGGTGAGTCGTTATATGCATGACCCTAGGAAGGGCCACATGGATATTGTGTACCATATCCTTCGATACTTGAAGACTGCCCCCTGGAAAGGGGTTGTTATTCAGAAGGAACGGGCACATGAAGATTGAGGGCTACTGTGACTCCGATTGGGCAAGCTGCATAGATGACATGAGATCCACCTCAGGCTATTGCATGTTTGTAGTTGGCAACTTGGTCTCCTGGAGGAGCAAGAAGCAATCAGTGGTGGCCAGATCGACAACAGAGGCAGAATACCGAGCTATGGCATTGGGGGTTGTTGAACTTCTGTGGCTAAAGGGAATGCTGATGGAGCTGAAATTGGATCGAGAAGATAAGATGAAGTTGTGGTGTGACAGCCAGACAGCTATCAGTATTGCAAACAATCCAGTTCAACATGATAGGACCAAGCATATCGATATCGATAGGTTCTTCATAAAAGAGAAGTTAGACAGTGGGCCACTGGAGCTCAGTTACATTGCGAGCAATGATCAGGCCGCAGATTGTTTGACTAAAGGGCTTAGCACGAAGGACATGATTAGAAATTCTGACAAGATGGGTTTAGTAAATATCTTTCACCCACCTTGAGGAGGAGTGTTGGCATGTATTAGAGGTGTGGTGTGCGTTTAGGAGTGGTGTGCGTTTAGAGATGTTGTGGAAGTATATATATATACATGTATGTAAGTGTTAATAGAGTGAGAGAGCCATAAAACCACAGAAACAAAAAGAAAATTGATCAAATCATCGCACAGAGACCCACATTCCCTCTCGTAAGAAACAAAATCTCAAAAATTCTAATTTCACATACGCTTCCATTTCCCATCATCCAATTCATTCAAAGCAATCAGAGCCATAAAAAATTGTGATTGAAAAGAGAAGAAAAAACTTACCAAGAAAATGCGTAGTTGGAGAAGTTTAAGAGCAAGGGTGATGTCATATAGTACCAGAGGACGACCCTTGCCTGACAATTCAACGGGGTTTGCAACAAAGAGCTCCAGATCAGGTCCACGATTCAAAAGAGTAACACGCAGTGGAACAAACAAGTTCATCATCAGTTGACCATTTAATGCCTTCTGCTTGTTCGGGTCAATAATCTTCTTGCCATCCAATTGCATAACAAACAAGTCTATCTCACAATCTCTACCATGTGATGAATAGAAACGCCCGTACGATATCTAAAATGTGAACACCACTCATATCACAAGGACATAAATGCAATTTTTATGTAGACAATAGTTCTTTTTAATTCCATTTAGATCTTAGTTTACTAACCTGGATGTTAAAATCTTTTAGAGTTCTCATGATATCATAAAGAAGGGCCTTGTGGTCAGGACAATGAATTTGAATGAGCGTATGAGCAGGGCTTAAGGAGTTGTCCATCGTGACAGAAAGGCGGCTTGATGAGGGAATCAATGGCCTTGATTGCTCTTCGGGAAGCTCTAAGGTGAACATTTCTTCTGTGATAGAAGGAGGAAGAGTAGTTGAGGAAGTGTGAAGGCGTGCAGTAATATCTTCAACAGCCTGTTCAATGTCACAGCTTGTCATGGATTCACCTAAAACAACTTTCAGTTGATCACAAGTTTCATCTTTTCTCTTTCTTGTATGCAGCAGCTCCCTGGAATGAAAAATTGGTTTTGTAAGCAAGAATAAAGTGGAGTATGGTAGAAATGAGAATGCTAAGATAATATATAACAAAATTAGGAATGTAGAAATGAGAGTTAAGATTAATTATGAAAAAATTAGAAATTAGAATGAACAATTGAAAATGAAAATAAAAGAAGGATGGTGAAGTGAAATCTATTGAAGATAAAGTAACGAAAATAAAAAAAAAGTTAATTTGAGCATGTACAATAAAAACATTGATGAGCCAATCAGATAGTTGATAAAATTAACAACAACAACAACAACATAACCCATATAGTCCCCAATCATTGGGGGTATGGGCGGGGGAAGATTGGAAACAGACCTAACCTTTGGCACTATGCACAAAGTGGCTTCTCTCAGAGGAGAAAGACCTAACCTTTGACAATAAATGCACAAAGTGGCTGCTCACAGAGTACCACTGAAATAGTGGCCCCCTATACCGTCGCGTTTGCTGCGGAATCATGCCCTCAAATCAAAGCCAAAGACATCAGAGAGGGCAGACCCAAGAATCCATTTTGATTTAGTTGATAAAATTAATATCAAAAAATTAGATGGGGAAAAATCATACACCAACAACAAACTTCAAAAAAGTGCAAAAAAAATTGATGATGATACAAATCAAACAAATGGCATCCATAAAAGAAAACTATGTATCATCATTTGTCAAAGATTATACTAATATTGAACAAAGTTGCACGTTACGAGTTTCTTAAAGTGATATTTAGCAAAATGACTGTGACTCGTGAGTGACTCGCTTGAGTTCAAATCTCTCTATTTTTCTAGCATGTTTCATTTTCAAGTCTCTCTCTATTTCATCCGTTCACAGTGACTCATGAGTTTTACTCTATAGTCTATTCTTCACAGTTCACAAATATATTGGGAGTTATTTATCTCCTCTAATGTCTTCACAGTTCACAAATATATTGGGAGTTATTTATCTCCTCTAATGTCTCATTCTCGAATCTCTATGTATTTTTCAGTACTTGCTCGAGCTTTCTGTGTTGTTATTAGTTCAGCTCTAGAACTTGTGTAGGGGATATTTAAGGCTTATTCCTTTTCGGTGGTCACTGACTCGTTGTAGCTTGTGCATTTGTGCTTGTGTTCAAGTGATTAAATGTCAATGGTTTTTGATTACTTACATGCATGAAGTGAGAGCATGCCAGAAATACTTGCAATGGTCTTACGTATCGTATTTACAACGTTTCGAAATTGGGAAAGTCTTGGAAACTCTCAAAAATCCGTCCTCAAAATTCTCGGAAACTTTTCGTTTAATTGTAAATTAAAAAAATCTGATACTCCTGGATACTCTCAGACACATCCTATAATGCTCGAGTATGCTCAAAAAAGGTGCATATTGTGATGCTAATATGGAGAAAGAAATGTGAAAGAAAAAGTGTTGAATGGTAAGTGGTTGGAGTCAAGTGATTACAATTTACACGCTTCCATTCATAACTTCTATATATGATATGATACAATTTTGTAGCACAGATAAATATTGTCTTCATTTAATATATGTTATGTGGGATATAATTAATATTAAAAAATGAAGATGATGTAAAACCCCGTATTTGCCAAGCGGACTCACCAGATCAGCTAGTAGAAAGGGAGAGGAACGACTGCCATGGAGGAAACAAGTGCGGCCTTGGGCACCGGCGTACTCCCCAATCATGGGCGAGTGCACCCCGGGCGGCGCGCACCCGCCCCCAATCTCGGGTGAATCGCGAGTACCCTGCACCATCGGTACTCGCCGCTCCCAGGCGAGTACGCCTTGAGCAGCGTGTACTCGCCTCTCAGAAGCGATCCCTTTTCTCAGGGAATTTCATGACGGCCTGCGTTTAGTAACACCAAAAGGCAGGATTTCGCTATCAGCAGACCAATTTGGGCTTCGGTTAGTGACACTGAAAGGTGGGATTCCACTATCCGCAGACATTTTAGGAAAAGTATAAATAGACCCCAAGAGCACCTTTGGAGAGAAGGTTATTTTCTCTAGCTTTTGGGCGAGAGCTCCTGTGCTCCGTTGACCCAGGTTTCCGGGCTCAACATTAGAGCTCTCTAGTACTCTACTAGGAGCCCAGCTCAGTCTTGGTTTGGAAGGGGAACGCCTTCAAGTGTAAGTTGTTCGCCATCTCGTTCAAGGGAAAGGCGAGGATTGGTTCCACCAGCTTCCTTCGGGCACCATCTACAACTTTGAAGACTTGCGTTGGAGCTTCCTGCTGCGGTTCTCCACGTCCAAGAAAAGGAGGAAGGGGGCCGAGGGTCCTTTCCTAATCCAGCAGGGGGTTGAGGAGTCGTTGGGGAGCTACATAGATCGCTTCCAGGAGGAGGTTCTTCTGGTCCAAGAAGTGTCGAGGCACACCTTGCAGCTTGCCCTCACCAACGGCCTGCAGCAAGGACTGTTCAGGATGGGACTCGCCAGGGATCCCCCTCTGTCTTTTGAGGAACTGATTGAGCGAGCAGGGAGGGAGATCAAAAGTGAGGTCACGAACCGCGCCTTTGTGGCAAAGTTGGCCAAGTGGTCAGGAAGCGAAGAAAAGACGTGATCTCAGCAGCAGGAGATGAGAAAGAAGGAAGAACCAAGGAGGCAGGGATTTCAAGGGGCCCCTGGGGGCCAGGAGCCAGGGTGGATGTTTCAGCTACCAGCTAACCGACCGATCTGGAGGCCACAAGGAGAACCTCCTCAGGGTCAGGGGAGAGATCTCTTCCAAGGAGGGGGGGGGGGGGGGGGGGGGACTTTCAGGCAGGACAAGGACGGTTCAACCCCCGGGGGTGGCGACCGGGCCCGAGGTCGTTCTAGCCCCCAACCCAGCTTGTCATGGCGATTGATCAAGGAAGAAGAGGGAGAAGAAACCACCCAGGAGGTGCGGTGTGGGGGAGGGTGGTGATGCCCTACTGTGACTTCCACCATGAGGAAGGTCACACGACGGCCACCTGCCCAGAGTTCTTGGAGGTGAGAGGAGGGAGAAGGGCCCCGGTGGGGCAGCAACAACTTCAAGGAGTGAGGGGGGAGGGAAAAGGAGCGGAGGTGGAAGATCGATGCGAAGACCGGGTCGACATAGGAACCCGAGGGGGGATCGGAGTGATCCATGGAGGGGTATGGATCGAGGCCACCCGCAAGGGGAGCCTTCATGCCATCTACCGTCGGGGTGTCGCTTCGACCTCCCGAGCCCTACCCCCTGAGGAGAAGATCACCTTCTTGGCCTTGGGCACCGACGTACTCACCAACCATGGGCGTACTCACCGGCGTACCCCCAAAGGAGAAGATCACCGTATTTGCCGAGCGGACTCACCAGATCAGCTAGTACCATGGAGGAAGCGAGTGCAGCCTTGGGCACCGGCGTACTCGCCAACAATGGGCGAGTGCACACCGGGCGGCCCGCCCCCGCCCCCAATCTCGGGTGAGTCGCGAGTACCCCACACCATCGGTACTCGCCGCTCCCAGGCGAGTACGCCCTGAGCAACGTGTACACGCCTCTCAGAAGCGATCGCTTTTCTCAGGGAATTTCGTGTCGGCCTGCGTTTAGTAACACCAAAAGGCGGGATTTCGCTATCAGCAGATCAATTTGGATTGCGGTTAGTGACACCGAAAGGCGGGATTCCGCTATCCGCAGGCCAATTTAGGAACTATAAATAGACCCCAAGGGCACCTTTGGAGAGGAGGTTTTTTTCTCTGGCTTTTGGGCGAGAGCTCCCGTGCTCCGTTGACTCAGGTTTCCTGGTTCAACATTAGAGCTCTCTAGTGCTCTTCTAGGTGCACAACTCAACCTTGGTTTGGGAGGGGAATGTCTTCTTGATCTTTTGGGTTTGTGGTGAGACCTCCTCGCTGCAGCTCATGGGGTCTTTTTCTAGTTATCTACCTTTGTGAGTGAGGTTCATTGCTCCGAGTGCCCGGCTTAGTGTTCGCACTCAGAAGAAGTAAGCACAAGCTACACCCTGTCGGTCCGAACTACATTGAACCCAGGTTTCCGGGTTCAACAGATGACATAAATGTCACACATGTTTTCACATCAATTTGTTTTTATATTTAAGTACTTATAAAATTCAAAAACATAGCTCGTATCCCCTAGTTTTTTTTATTGTAAATCATGTATCTGCATCTGTATCGTATCTCGTATCCCCTAGTTTTTTTTAATCGTAAATCTTGTATCTGTATGTATCTCGTATCATGTCCACGTCCCCGTGCAACAAAGAGGGCATGTGTTATCTGGTAGATTGGTAGCTTTTGTCCCTTGAGATTAAAACATCAAAGTGTTAACATTGTGATTTGTGATTGCATGCATGAGTGGATGACTGTTACGAACAAGATTCCTTGATGTGCAGCTTAACAAGACATCATTGTATTAACATTCATAATAATAAATAGATACATGAGAGGTAGAAAGGAGAGTTCCAAGGGAGAGAGAGATCTAGAGAGAGTCCAAAACCTCCGTATCCAAAGCTCCCCAACACTTATGTCATTCCCCCTTATATAGATGAGGGAGACCATAATACAACAAACATGATAATTAATATAACTAATATAATATTATATTATTAACTAACTAATTAAAAATATTATATTCTACCATGAATATATCATGACGACTTCCATACGCAAGCGTCCGTGGTGTCGATGAGGGATGTCTGTTCTGACGAATATGTGAGTGTAACAATGACACAATGAGTTACGAGTGCGTGATTATGTTACTATGTGAGTATGTGATAATGTGACATTGACTGTATTGTGTCATGTAATTTTGTGAGTGAGAACAGTTGTAAGATATATTTAGTTCATTCCATGTCGTCGTTATTTTGTATTAATCTCAGATTGGGGTAGTTTGGTCTTTTTCCCTTTTTAGGTTTTCCTTCACTCAAGTGTATGTATGAGTAAGGGCTCTCTTGAATTATTATGAAAGGATTATTCTCTCGACTTGGTATCAGAGGCAAAAGGAAACCATACGCGTGCACCGGTCTCGCGCGACTCCCATTTGTCTCACTGCACCTTCGCTTCGCTTCGATCGATCGTCTCTCCCACTCCGCTGATCTGAGCGGATCTTCATGCTCGACCCGCCGATGCGGTCGTCTGGCGGAACCGACACCGCCGTCGATTACTGAGGAGAACGACGCTGCCGTTCTCCAGTGCAGCAGTAGCTCACCGTCGCTCCTCTATTTTCTGCTCCTGTTGCCTCCGCCGGTCTCCTGTGACGCCGATTATCACCTCTGATTCTCCCTGCCGCTGTGTCGACGACTCCTGCCGCTACTATCTGCTGATTTCTGATTTATGCTGCTCCCTCCCGTTGTTATACGCCGTTTTTTGCTCCCTGCCACCGATTTCTGATGCTTCCAGATGTTTTGATGTTGCTGCCTCTAATGGATCCTATTGCTTGATTTCTTGTCCCTCTTCTTCGCCAATATGGGTGATCCCGATTCTTCTGTATCTTCTCCGGGTGTGATCCAGCCTCAGATGAGTGACCCTCAACGGCCTCATGGCCACTCCATCTCCTTGAAGATTACCACAGTTCCCTTGGATGACACGAATTACCTTGAATGGTCTCGCGTTGCCCAACATGTCATTCGCAGCCAACAGATGTTTGGGTATATTGATGGGGCGATCAAGGATCCCCCCAAGACTGATCCCTCCTGGAAGCGTTGGGATTCTGACAACTCTCTAGTTGTCTCCTGGCTCCTGCATTTGATGTCTCCTAAGGTCTACCAGAGCTATATGTTGATGGACTCGGCATTCGAGATCTGGAACCGTGCTTGCGAAACGTACTCTCAGATTGGTAGTTCCACACATGTTTATGAGCTCACTCGTCGCATTTTGGAGTTCCGGCAAGGATCGATGACCGTTTCATCATTCTTCTTGGAGTTCGTGCGCCTTTATCAAAAGTTAGACTACTTTGCGCATTTCACTCCTGCGTGTACTGCTGACGCCATTCAGTTAAAGAAAAAGGAGGATGGCTTCCGTCTCCATGACTTCTTGATGGGCTTGAATATGGAGTTTGATATGGTGCGGACACATGTCCTCCACTGCTCTTCTCTTCCTTCTCTTCGGGAGGCATTCAGTATGGTTCTGGGTGATGAAGACCGCCGCAAGTTCCTCAGTGTTATGGCTCCTCCTGATCGCTCCGCCCTGACTAGTGTTGGTCGAGGTCTTATTCCCACTCCTGGATCTTCTGTGTCCACCTGTGATTACTGTGGACGAATGGGTCACTCTCGGGAGGTATGTTTCAAACTTCATCCGCATCTGACACCTCCTGGACGTGGTCGTGGATCTGGTCGCGGGGGTCATAGACACGGTGGCTACCGTTCTCATGATGTTGTTTACACTACGAATGTCTATGATGAGTCCTAGTATTTCGCTTCAGCCTCTCTTACTGCTCAGGAATTGGATGCCTTTCGTCGCCTGCTTCACTCTCAGTCCGATCCTGTCACCTGAGATTTTACTTCCTTGCCACCATTGTTATGCCCAGTGTTCATGCAGTCACCGCCTCACCTTCTGAATGGGTGGTCGACTCCGGTGTTACGCACCACATGACTGGGTCTTCCTCAAGATTTCTCTCTTATAATCCTTTGTCTGGTAAGGACAAAGTTATTTCTGCTAACGGTTCTTTATCCTCTATTGCGAGCAAAGACAACATCTCATGTTCTCCGTCCATTTCTCTTCCCTTTGTTTTTCATGTTCCCTCCTTTCCACGCAATTTACTCTACATCAATAATATTACTAAATCTCTTAATTGCTCGATAACTTTTTTTGCTGATTCTTGTGTCTTTCAGAAACTGGGTACAAAGCGGAACATTGACAGTGGTAGGACCGTGACGGCTTGTACTACCTGGACACCCAACTTCCCTCTCAGGCTCTTTCCAGTTCCACTGTTACTGCTGATGATGTTCGCCGTTGGCATCTGCATCTAGGACATCCGTCCTCTGTTTATCTGCAAAAATTATTTCCCGTTTTTTTACCTTTTCTTCAGAACTTTGCTTGTGATGTTTGTGATATGTCTAAACATGTGCAACATACTTCTTCGCATCTTTCTTCCTCTAGTAGTATCCCTTTTGCTATTATTCATTCTGATATTTGGGGTCCGTCCCCCATTTTATCTTTATCTGGTTTTCGATGGTTTGTCACTTTTATTGATTGTTTCTCTCGCACTACTTGGGTTTATCTGTTGAAAAATAAAAATGAAGTTTTTCCTTGCTTTCAAGCGTTTCATAAAATGGTGAAAACCCAATTTGATGCCTCTATTCGTGTTCTTCGAAGTGATGATGGGGGGGTATGGATCGTGGTGCCTTCGGTTCTTACCTTACCACTCACGGTATCATCCACCAAAAAATGTGTGTTCACACCTCTACTCAAAATGGAGTGGCCGAACGTAAAAATCGGCACCTCCTTGAGGTTGCTTGTTGTCTCCTAGCCACTATGCATCTTCCTAAATCCAATTGGGGTGATGCGGTTCTTACAGTTGCTCACCTTAACCGCCTTCCTTCTCGTGGCCTTTCCTTTACTACTCCTCTAGCTCGTCTCTCCACCTCCGGCGTGGTTCATACTTCCCATTTGGCACCCCGTGTCTTTGGGTGTGTCTGTTTCGTACATGTTCACCAACCCCATCGCGACAAACTTGACCTTCGGGCACAGCGTTGTGTCTTCCTTGTCTATTCCTCTACGACCAAAGGACATCGTTGTTATCACCCCCCCTTCCCGGCGTATGTTCTGTACCATGGATGCCACCTTCTGGGAGGGGGAATCCTGTTTTCTGCCTTCGACTCACCATTTTCGTCAGGGGGAGAGTAGTGGTGATACGGATGTTACTCCTGCTCCTCTTCCTCTTCTCCCTTCTATTCCTTCCATTCCCCTTCAGCTTCCCATTTCGGTACCCATAGCCCCTATCCCGGTAAAGCTACTTGTACGCAACATCCTATTTCTAATCATGTGGCTTACCATCATTTTACCCCGCTTCATCAGTCTTTTGTTTCGTCTCTTTCCCTAGTCGTTATTCCTAAGACATGGTAGGAAGCTTCGGGGATACCTGCTTGGACACAGGCTATGCAAGATGAGATGTCTGTCTTGGACAAAAATTACACATGGGATGTTTCCTATTTACCTCCAGGAAAGAAAGTTATAGGTTTCCGGTGGGTCTTCTCTGTGAAGCAGAACCAAGATGGCAAGGTAGAATGGTACAAAGCACGTCTGGTCGCTCAAGGATACACTCAGACTCAGGGAGTTGATTACCATGAGACCTTTGCTCCAGTAGCAAAGATGCTCCAGTAGCAAAGATGGACTCCATTCGGGTGTAGTTATCGTGTGTTGCTTGCCTAGACTGGGACCTCCATCAACTGGGCGTGAAGAATGTGTTCCTCCACGGTGAGCTTGATGAAGAGGTGTACATGAAGTTCCCTCCTGGTTTTGTGAAGAAAGGAGTTGAATGGCTTGTCTGCCGCCTAAGGAAATCCTTATATGGCCTGAAGCAATCACCTAGGGCCTGGTTCGGGAGATTTCTCACGGCTATGCTCAAGTTTGGGTACAAGCAAGCTCAATCTGACCATACCATGTTTATCCGGAGACATGAACAGAGGATTGTGGTTCTCATTGTCTACGTGGATGACATTGTGATTACCGAAAATGACACAGAGGAGATTGTTAATCTTAAAACCCTCCTGTATGCTGAATTTGAAGTGAAAGACTTGGGAAGATTACGATACTTCCTGGGTATCGAGGTGGTTAGATCTGAGCAAAGTATCTTCATATCCCAACGGAAGTATATATTGGATCTCCTAAAGGAAACTGATATGCTAGGTTGTGTTCCTACGAACACCCCTATGGAGGAAAATCATAGGATCGAGGAAGATGGTGATCACACTGATGTATCACGTTATCAACGATTGGTTGGGGAACTTATATATTTATCCCACACATGTCCTGATATTACGTTTGAGGTCGGTATCCTTAACAGATATATGCATTCACCCAGAATCAGACATCAAGAAGCTGCGTATCGCGTGCTACGGTATTTGAAGAAAGCCCCTGGTCGTGGTCTCCTATTCTCCAAAAAACAACTTGAAGATTGAAGTTTTTACTGATGCTGATTGGGCTGGACGTCGTGATGACAGAAAGTCCACCATAGGATACTGTTCCTTTGTTGGTACCTTGTGACGCGGCGTAGCAAGAAGCAGAATGTGGTGGCTAGATCAAGTGCAGAGGCAGAATATCGTGCTATGTCTCAAGGCCTATGTGAGGGTCTATGGATGTGTACGGTGTTACAAGATCTGGGTTTCTCTGAGACAACCCTTTTTCCTTGTTCTGTGACAATAAGACGACTATCAGTATCGCTCATAACCCAGTCCAACGTGACAGGACAAAGCATGTTGAGGTTGATCGACACTTTATCAAAGATCACTTGGATAAAAAGACGGTGGTCACACCTTTTGTTCATTCCAAAGATCAACTAGTCAATGTGTTTACAAAAACCTTAAGGTGTGATGTGTTCATCGATGATATTCAAAAGCTTGGGATGACCGGCATCTTCCATCCGACTTGAGGGGGAGAGTTGTAATATATATTTAGTTCATTCCAATTCGTCGTTATTTTGTATTAATCACAGATTGGGGTAGTTTGGTCTTTTTCCCTTTTTAGGTTTTCCCTCACTCAAGTATGTGTATGAGTAAGGGTTCTCTTGAATTATTATGAAAGGATTATTCTCTCGACTAGAACATGTGCCAACGTATGAGTGTACTATGATTTGTGACTACAATACAAAATAATAATATTATATATGAGAGTAACCAATGCTTTGTCAACATTCCATGCTCTGATGAATGAGGTACTTAACCCTTCCATCGCAAGTTTGTACTTGTTTTCCTCGGGATATTTTGATATACAGCGCCACCTAGGTCGAGCACCTACATCATGTTTGTTTGGACTTTGAAGCTCTCCATGCTCATCAATTGTTCGATGGGGAACAGTGGCCTATTTAAGCCAAACTGTCCATTGCAAGGGTGTGTCGGCCGATCCACTCAAATTGGACTCGGTGAAGAGTTAGTCGCAACCACGGTCCGCAAAGGTGTTGCGTGGATTCCTAGGCTTGTTGGGTTACTACCGCAGGTTCATTCAAAACTACGGTGTGATAGTTGCACCCCTGACAAGCCTCCTCAAGAAGAAGGGGCTCCACTGGACACCTAAGGTGTCACTGGCATTTATGGCACTGAAAGTAGCCCTCGTGGCCGCCCCAGTGTTACAGTTTCCCGACATCACGCAAAACTTTTAGGTGAAGTGGCAATGTGTCATACGCCAGTAAGGGGGATTGGCACGGTTCTTCAGTAGCATGAGCACCCTGTCGTATTCTTCAGACGCAAATAAGCGACACCACAAGAAATAGCTCACTTATGAACGATAATTGAATGGGCTCGTCAAGGAAATACAACACTGAAGACTATACTTCTCGGGTCTCAATTTCATCATTAGGACAAACAAGTTCAGTCTCAAGTACCTTTTGGAACAAAAATTGATGACCTCCCCACAACAGCCCTGAAATAGTCGACTCTTTGGGTTTGATTTCAATATGGAGTATTGGGCGGACAAGTTGAATGGAGCGTTGGACGTTCTACCCTGCTGCGACTATGATGGCGTCTTATTGGCTATTTTTGAGCCACACCTGCCCATTTTGAATCCATTCGGGAGGAAGTGCGTCCTTCCCCAATTCTTACTCAACTACTTGATCGCATTGAGGCCGTCGAAGAACCTAGCCAGCGGAGTTGCAAAGATGGGCAAATTCGGTACAAAGGGAAAATCTATCTCCTTCCAACATCCACATTGATGTCTCATCACCATCACCATCCACAATATGACTCACAAGGCCACGAGAGCGTGGAGAAGACTCTGCAGAGGGCGCGAGCAGATTTCTCTTGGAGGGATTGAAGGGCAAGGTTAAGGAGGCAGTACATGCATGTACTATTTTCCAGCATAACAAGACCTTGCAGACACATCTGGCTGGGTTATTGCAGCCTCTTCACATTCCGACGCAGATTAGGGTAGAGATATCTATGACATTTTGTTAAAGTTTGCCTCGTTCACGGGAGAAATAAGTCTTTTTTATGGTGGACTGTGCTTTCTTTGAGTGCATCGTACGTCTTCACGAATTTTTGAATTTTTGAAGACAACTGTCCCCAACCACAATGTAGTTGTTGAAGCCTGGAACCCGGCTTTCAAAGTTTGGACTTGGGTATAGGCAGAGGTTACTGGACAACAGAGGTAGAATTCATGAACGAGAAAGGCCGAACACGAAGGCTAATAGCGACAGCTCGGAATTCCCGACTCACACCCAGAAGTGTATAGGAACTCCCTCTCCCAAAACATATGTTGTGGGGGGACGCAAGCTTGCGAGGTGCATTGGAGAGTTCGCGAGTCCTAGGCGAGGTCCCCAGTGGGTTTATGGCAATGTCTCTTCCCCTAGAAGGTGCATCATATTTATAAGAAATGGCAGGGGGGATATACGCCTCAACTCGAGAGCGGGTCCTACCTCTATGCGAGGTTCAATTGGTCGTCGGTGAGCTGGGGCGAGTTGATCTCAGGTCCCAATGACGAGATGACGACTCCGGACATGGTGTTTGGGACTGAATGCGAACTTACTGCAAGCTTACTCTTTGGGAGGTATTTTGGTAATTACCTCGCTAGGTCTTTCCGGATTGGCTTTGCCGAGTACGTGTCGTACACAATCCCCATTTTTTCGGACTTGGTATGAGGTCAGAAAAACTGTTTGAGACCCAGGACTCTCAGAGCCGGTTGAGTATATAAATAAGCCCCTGGGGGGAGCTCTTGAAGCTGTGTCGTAGAGTCCTCTTGAACTAAGAACATGGATGCCTCAAATTCGTTCATAAAGGGGTTCGCGGCTACCCGCCTGGATAAGAAAAAGAAGACGTGAACCCCTTCACGAACGAATTTGAGGCATCCAAGTTCTTACTTCAGATAGGCATAGGGGCGTGCCCATCAGGGAGAAGTTGCAAAAGGAGGCGGCGACTCCACAGATCCCATCCCCGGCCCCGCAGCCTGAAGGCCCTTCGGAGGGCGCGACCGAGAAGGAAACTTCCTTCGATCAGGTAACTTCTTGACAGACTGCTTTCTTATAGCAGCTTGATACTAACACACGAGGTGGTTTCATGTGCTGAGAGAGGCGGGCTTGTTCGAGGTCTCAGCAGGCGTCCCCCTAACCACCTAGCCAAAAGAAGGTTGGGGTTGACGACGCTCCAGCGACTCCGTTTTCTGGTGAGCGAAACGACTCTTGTCGCGGTGTTGTCAATGAAAAACCGACCCTTGGGTTCGGCTGCAGATGAGAAGTCGCGCAAAAGGCTCGAGCCCTCGGCACCTCGCGAGGGCGACTCCGTCTAGGAGGCCTTGAAGAAGGCAAAGCTGGTCATGTTCACTGGGCCCCAACGAGTCATCCCCCAGCTAGGCATGCCTTCTCCTACCACGCCCTCTACTCCCGTCATGATCACTATTGTTGGCGCGACCTCTGTTGTTCCAGCAACGATCAGTACTGTGGCGATCTTCACCTCTGTCGTGGCCACTTCAACTTCTGTTGCGATGCCTGCCCCTGCCGCAACGCCTGCCCCTGCCGCAACGTCTGCCCCTGCAACGACGCCCTCTTCAGCAGCGAAGCTTTCCTCGGCGACCACCGGAGGCTCGGGCATCAGGATCCAAGGAGAAAGGGACCTTCGGCGGGACCACCACTAGCTCGCCCGCCCACCCCTAGTGAGTCTCCCGCTGAAACTCTTAGTCTCTTTTGAGGTGATGGCGAACTGATCCGTGCTTGCTTGCAGCTGATGCAACAATGTCGGGGCGGTCATGACACGCTATGGGAGATGCCCGCATTCCTCTTCGGGTGGTTGGTCGGACGATCGCTTCGCGGCTCTCTCAGCCCCTCTCGGTGAGGCGTCTATGATAGGCGAGCTCCAAGGTCGTGTGGTCTCTTACGCTGCCGACGTGGAGAACAGGCTGCGGGTTATCGAGCTGACGAGCATTATGAGTTGTCTCTCCGCCCTAGAGTCTCGGACAACAGTGTTGGAGGGCAACAAGCCCCGTCTGCTGGCGGCAGACGAGCACTTCTATGAGATCAAGCACTTGGGGGGTTTTGGTCAGCGAACTGCGGTTCTAGGTTCATCGCCTGATGGCCGACTTCCGCGAGATGTCGTGAGAGTTTTGGAGCATTCGCGAATGTTGGAGCTTGTTCGCCAAGGGGTGCAACACTGTCGCAAGTGGTCACCACGATGGGCTATAACATGCGCTACCCCCGCAACCCTTGAGGACATCCTGATTTTTAATTCAGTTTATGTATTGTTGTTAGTTTTTCTTATCTTTGAACTCGATTTGCGGCGTCTGGAGACGTTTTATTTTAGGCGAGCGGATTAGGATCACATCATGATGTGATTCAATTTTACGTTTTTTGATGTGTTTCCCGTCTGGTTTTTGTATTTCCGTTGTCGGCAACCTGTTCAAGGCGCTTGGAAAGGTGGGGGCTTAGAACGGGAGGTTGACGAGGTCAACCTGGAGAGCCGACTAAGCGTCATTTTGCTTTGGCGAGGTGGTCCCTGAGCTCACCATGATTGGCGAGGTGACCGATGTTTGAGCTTCCCCCTCTCCCTATAAATAATGGAGGGGTGTTAGCTGATTTCCGCACCTCTCTTGGTTAATCAGGTCACTCAAATGGTTAAGGTTCGAAAAGATGACTCGAGTTCTGGTAAGACTTCTTGAGGGGATGAGCCCCCCCCCCCCCAATTAGACGAGGTCCCCCAAGGGGAGACTCGCCGGCAATGTGCGGCCCTCTTCCGGCTTGTCAGACTTTTTCACGACCCACGGTGAACACGGGCGAGCTAAATTTCTCCGCGAGCACTACCTCCCTCCGGGGTTCTCTACGAGACAATTGGCGCCCATCGAGCGCCTCAAGACGGACAGCGATGGGGAGCTCATATTTTATTTAGAACACTTCGCGTATAGGTTGTGGCTTCTCCTCTGGCCCAAAGTGGAGAAAATCCTCCGGCATCAATCCAAACAAGATCGCCGCGGTGGTCTCGTTCGCAACCTTTATGTGGGAGTAGCAAGTCTCATGGGACTTCGTCACCTTCTTTAACCTCTTTATGGTCAAGGGGACCACGGAGGAGACTGTTTACATCAACGCGAGGAACATGAAATTGAAGAATGTTGCGAACAAGGTCCACCGATTGGCGGAGAACATCGATGCAATTCGAGGGTGCTTCGGCGAGGTCCCTACAATCTATATGCCGCGCGAGCCCTCAGTGTTCCGTCCCCCTGAACTGTGGGGGGCGAGCTCAACGCTATTTCGGTTTTTTTCGAAACAGGGTCCTCGGCGCTCACTACCATAAAGGACGGGTTGACAAGGTCGTCTGGGTGATTCTCAGCGCAGAGGGTAAGTTTCGACGAGCTTCGTTTCAACTTTATTGAGGCAAGCTGTTTTTTGACGTTTGTTTGCGTAGGAAATCGTGTGGTCCCTGAGCGGCCTCTCGAGGTTGGGCTATCCACGTAGCGCGCAAGTAGGGGAAAGGAGCCCTCAGAGAGGTTTCGCCGAAGGAACTAAAAAGGAAGCGCATGCGCGTCGCCGATCTACGAGGCGCGACCTTGCATCCTGCCGATCGTCGTGTCGAAGAGACCAAAGAGTCTCACCCTCTCTTCGGCAAGAGCGAGCCGAGTCGTTCTCTTGCCATCTGTGAGGGGGAGGTTGCGTTGTATCGCATAGCGGACCGAGGCTAGCTGGTGCCGCATGCACAGGACCACATGTTCCAAGACGTCTGCACGGAGCTCTTCATGAAGAGCTCGCGTCATCCAGTTCGTCTGCGACGTCTTCTTGTCAGAGTGCTATCACCAGCGATGGTGAGAGAGGCGAGACTGAGGAAGGTAAGGTTGGTGAAGAGATCGCTGATGAGGGTGATGTACAAGTCGATTGGCCAGGCTCGCCCGGGTTGTATTTTGTTTTTGGTTTTATGAGGTCGCCCGACATTAGTATTTTTTGTATCGTCCGACGATCTGATAATTTTGTAATACTGACAAATTTATTGAAAAATACTTTTCTTACTGCACTCTACCGAGGTTGGCAGGCTCTTTAGCGCGTTGAAAGATGAGTTCGCCGCGAGCTGCGGTAGGCACTTAGGCGCATTGAGAGATGTGTTCGCTGCGAGATGCGGAAGGCTCTTAGGCGCGTTGAAAGATGAATTCGTTGTGAACTACGGTAGGCTCTTAGGCGCGTTGAGAGATGAGTTCGTTGTGAGGCTCCTATACAAGAGCTACGTTATTGGTTTTCATAGAAATATTTCATCATTGACGTGGTGAATTGTGATGAGGCGAGGTGATCGATTTTTTCTTCAATGTCGGACTCTGATCGCATAAGGTCGACACACTCCAAGACCGTTCACGCTAAGAGCGAGCTCAACTGAAGGAGGTGGATATATGTACGAGCTTATTCAACAGACCTCGCCTCAACGAGGCTCTCTTAAGATAAGCACCGGTTATGCCAATATAATATCGTGCGTCAAATGCCAATCTTCCGAGAATCTTCACTAGTGTTAGCCATTTTAGAGTGTGTGAATCTTAGGGTGACGAGGTCGAGAACCTTCCGTGAGGTGTTGCGACTTGGATCTGGTTTGTTGCAAAGTCGTGGTACTCTCCTTCAACGAGCTTATCAACGTCATGGATGACAACTATGGGGTTTTTCTTCCTCTCCCCAAAGTCCACGCTAACCGTACCAAGATGATGAAGCAAGTAACCCGGCTTCAGAATTTGGACTTGGGTATGGGCAGAGATTACTGGCCTACAGAGGTAGAAGTCACGGACGAGGAAGGTCGAACAGGAAGGTGAATAGCAACAGCATAGAGGTCTCGCCTCACACCCAGGAGTGTATAGGAACTACCCCTCCCAAACCAAATGTTATGCTAGGTGGGGGGAGAGGCAGACTTGTGAGGTGCCCTAGAGAGCTCGCAAGCCCTAGGCGAGGTCCCCAGTGGGTTGATGACACTGCATATTCCCCTTGATGGTGGATCATATTTATAGACAACGGCAGAGGTGGTATTATCCCCCGACTCGAGAGTGGATCCTATCCTTATGCGAGGTTCAATTGGTCGTTGACGAACTAGGGCGAGTTGATCTCGGGTCCCTGTGACAAGATGAAGACCTCCAACGTGGTGTCTGCGGACTGAACACGAACTTACAACGAGTTTAGCGATCTTACTGCGAACTTACCGCTAATTTATTCTTTGGTGGGTATTTTGGTAATTGCCTCGCCAGGTCTTCCAGGGGTGGCCTTGCCGAGTACGGGTTGTAGAGTAGTCTTCACAAATAGGTTCTGGCGCAAGCAATTACCACCTGTAGTCAGATGGACAAACCGAGATCGTGAACAAGACCATCAAGATGTATTTGTGTTGCATTGCAGTTGTAGGGGATAACCCCAAATCATAGGTGATACACTTGGAATGGTAGAGGTGCTACTACAACACCTTCTATCATTCATTGCCGTAGATGACACCATTCAAGGTGGTCTATGGGCGACCCGACCCCAACCCTACTGTACACGCCATCAGAGGCCAAGGTGGAGTTAGCTACTTCTGAGAAAGTATATCATCTTAGCAGCAACACGAGTGCATCTCCTACAGACTCAAGGGAGAATCAAGAAACACTATGATGGCAAATACACCCTAGTGGAGTTCGAGGTGCATTCTTGGGTGTAATTGAAGCTACGATCACATCGGCAACTGACAATCGTGAGGCTCCTGAGCAACAAGCTCTCACCCAAGTGCTTGAAAGGATTGGCTCTTCAAGAAGGCTCGAGAATACATGATTTCTTTCACGTCTCTCTTCTGAAGACATTCCTAGGAGAACCCGCTGTCAGGACTCCCGATCTACCTCCTTTGTTCGATGGGCAATTACTGACTAGGCCGCAGAATGCCATCCAGTTCCACCTCAACCAGGGAATGTGCAAGGTTCTAGTTTAGTGGGACGGACAACTGCAGGAAGAGATTTGGGAACCCCTAGAAGACTTCAGGAAGGCGCACCTATTTTGAGCTTGAGAACAAACTCAACCTGAAGGAGGGGAGTGTTGTCATGGACACACTCATGGGTCATTCGTATCGAAGGAAGATGTGTGACAGAGGGACATAGATGCATCGCGGTCCGTGTTGAGGACTGTCGAGCTCCTCCACCAGCTGGCGAGGAGTCACCTGCGCACCGTCAAAGCGTTGTGTGACACCAGAAGCGCCCTTGCTGTCGCTGAGGAGGTCGCGGCCACGGCCAAAACGAAGCGCGCCGAGGCGGAAGAAGAGTTGGCCAAGGCTAAGGCTGGTGCGGCCAAGGTAAACTACTGAAGGTTGTGTTTTCTCCACCTCGCGTGTGAGGTTATGTTCTAATGTTAACTTGGCTCATTTTATTCCAAGGCTGCCGAGGTCCTATCCGCGAAGCAGATCTCCGCCCTGGAGCAGAAGAACCTGAATCTCCAAGGCGAGCTGGATTCCCTAAAGGTTCAACTCGCCACAGCGCGGTCGCAGCCCGACGCTCCTCCAACTCCGGAGACCTCGCCAAAGAAGAAGGGTCGTTTCTACTACTCGGCTGGCGACCTGAGGTCAATTCGCCGCCAGTGCGTCCGCGAGAGTGGCGAGCTCATGCTCACACGCTTGCAGCGTCCGGGGAGGTTGGCCGAGTGAGGCGAGGCCCTGTCAGTGGAACCTCTTCTTCCCGAGGTTTTTGAGGAAGAGTCCGACGAGACCTCATACAACAGCAATGGCTCTGATTCCTCCTCCCGCCGTGGAGACTCGGCCGATAGGTCCAGAGACGAGTCCTCCGGCTCGCGCCGGTCAAGAAGCAAGTCGCCTGTTATCGTGGTGTAGTCAGCTCGGCTCGGCGAGGTGGCGAGACCAGGCCCCCTTTTGTTTTTTGTTCTTTCCTTCATGTATACATAGAAATTCATTAAGGCTCCGTTCGTTTCGCGGGTTTTACACGGAGGGTTTTGGTTTTGGTCAAAAACCAAAATTTTGTAGGTTTTGGTTTTGGTCAAAAACCAAAAAAATTTGTTCGTTTGCACCCATGGTTTTGCATGAAGGTTTTGAAAAATACATTTTGAAAAATAAATTTGCGGATAATCATTACTAGGGTCCAAAACATAATCATTACTATGGCCAAAATGATGATGATGAACTCTGGCCACAATGATGATGAACAGTGTCAAAACTATCCCAAAACCCATCTAAATAGGTAAGTTTTGGGCATAGAAGGATTTTTCAAAAAGCAAAACCCATGGGTTTTGGGCCAAAACCAATCCCCTCTTTTAAAATAAGCAAACGAACACTAGAATTGGTTTTGGTCAAACACCTTTCTCCAAAACCCATAGGTTTTCTGTGAATGCCAATTCCATCCTAAAAAATGTCAAACGAACAAAAAAATTAGTTTTGATATACCCAAAACCAAAACCTTCCTCTCAAAACTCGCAAAACGAACGGAGCCTAAAGGAATAGAAAGATTATAATTTTTATAACTGTTTTTTGGTGTCTGCATTTATTCTTATAGACATGTGTTCAGAGCTCGCTCAAGCTTTCAATTATGTGTGAGCGAGAGTTCGCTTAGGCTCATAGGACGATGAGGGAGGGAGCTCATTTAAGCTCGTAGGACGACGAGTGAGGGAGCTCGCTTAGGCTCATAGGACGATGAGTGAGGGAGCTCACTTAGGCTCATAGGGCGATGAGTTTTTGCAATAACCACCTCCCATGAGGAGGTTCATACCTGGGGAGACTCAGCGTTCGGGGGGGGGGGGGTCAGTCGATCAGCATGTAAAAGGGGGAGCTGATCTCGGCCGCCACTTGCAAAGGCGTGGACTTAGGTAGACTCTCTGAACCTGAGGCCTCATCTTTCTGGGAACACAGGATGAGCTCTCGGGGGGGCTTCCTATGGTTAGAAAAATTGACACCATAAAAAAACAGGTATAATATTGATGAGTTAATGACGGCAATCAATATCCCCTTAGGGTAATTCTTCTGCAGTTGGCGGAGATTTAATTTCTTATAAAGCTTTTTGGATGATGATGACGTATTCACTTTTGGTAACCCATGGACGGGTAAGGAGGATGAGCTCTCAGGGGGGTTAGTCGGACGGCATGTAACAGGGAGCTGATCTCGGCCATCACTGCAGAAGCATGGACTTAGGAAGACTCTCTGAATCTGAGGCATCATCTCGTCACTCGACTAAGGGTTCCAAGATGTGAGGTGGAGATTCACCTTCTAGAACACTTGCGGAAATTGATAGTCCACGACGTTGCTTTGGTAAATCGGGCCTACGATTCTTCTTTGAGAAAGCTCATGATATTATATCAATGAGAAAAGACAAAACATAAAGTTACCATAACTGCACATGCTCAATATTACTTTTGAGCTGCAGGTTCAAGGGTAGAACCTCTTCAATACATTTTCACTCCAGGTGTTTCCGAGTGTTTCGCCTTCTGAGTTTTGTAGGCGGTATACTCCGGTCTTCAGAGCTTCTAGGATCATGAATGGTCCTTCTCAATTCGTGTTGAGCTTCCCGATGGATGTTGATCTGGCAGAGACATCAACTTTCTTCAACACCAGGTCACCTTTCTAGAATTGTTTCATCCTGATGTGCATGTCGAAGTACTTTGTCATTCTTCTATTGATCTCCTCTTGTTTTTCCGCGGCGAGGTCACGGAGCTCTTCGACAAAGTCCAAGGAGATCATCAGAGCTTCTTCATTCCCGAGCTGCCACTCCTTGCTTCCATCTTCAACTGCAACCACCCTGGGACTGCTGACCTCGAACTCGACTGGAATGAGAGTTCAGATCCAAGTGACAACTTGAAAGGAGTATCCCATGTGGATAGATTAGGGGTGGTCCTTAACGCCCACAGAACATAAGGGAACTGGTCCACACAATTGTCTCTGACATTTTCAACCTTCTTTTTCAAGAGGTTGGGAATGAGCTTGTTAGCTGCCTCTAGTTGACCATTGCTTCGTGGATGATGAACTGAAGCAAAGCGGATGTCAGTCCCTATCTGCTTGCCGAACTCCTCCAATTCCAATCTAGCAAACTTAGGGTCGTTGTTCATGACAATGGCCTGAGGTATCTCAAACATGCAGACAATATCTACACAAATAAAGTTTCTCACCACCTGGGATGTCATTTTTGCCAACGTCTTCGTCTTTATCCACTTAGAGAAGTAATCGATCATTACCATAATAAATCTTCGTTGGTCGCTGGCTTGAGAGAAAAGCCCCACCAAGTCCATTCCCCAAATGGCGAAGTAGCAACTGCATCTCAACTGTTGAACTGGCAGCAACTGCAATGGAGCGCAGAGCTGACATTTTTGGCATCGCTGAGCAAATCTCTCTGCATCCTTCCGGATAGTCGACCAGAAGTAGCCCAGCCTCAAGATCCTCTTTTCCAGCATGCGGCTTCCCGAGTGACGGTCGTACTCACCGGAGTGTATCTCATCCAGAACTCGAGGAACCTCAGCCTCAGATATGCACCGAGCCAAGGGACCAGAAACGTTCTTCCGGTACAAGCGTCCATCAAGGAGCAGGTAGTAGGACGACTTGTACCGGAAGCGTCTCTTATCTTCCACTGCTGCAGGGAACTCTCTTGTGGAGAGATAAGTGAAAAAAGAATCCATCCAAAAGGGGTGTTACTCATTGCCCATCAACTCCCCTTCTTCGATGGACGGGCGAAACAACTCGGTCAGGATTCCTCCCGCACTCAAACCGTACTTTGCCAACTGATCGGCCGCTCCATTCTTCTCCCTTGGTACATGTTGTATGTAGAAAGACCGGAAAGTGTCAATCAACCCCTTGACCTTCATGAGGTATTGCGGCAGAACGGGTTCCCTGGCCTCGAACTCCCCACGAATCTGGAATGCAATCACCAACGAATCTGTGTGGGCTCGAATATCCTGAATTCTCAGCTCCTTGGCCAAACGAAGGCCTGCAACGACGGCTTCATACTCAGCTTGATTGTTGGTGACTGGGAAGAGGATCTCCACAGTTTGTTTGATCCTCGTCCCCTTTGGACTCACCAAGATAATCTCTACTCCAAGGTAACTCTTGTCCGAAGCTCCATCAACGAACATCTCCCACGAGACGTGCTCTTCCGACTCCTCCTTAGTAGCTCCTTCCGAGGAGAAATCGGTCGGGAAATCTGCGACCGTCTGTGTCTTGATCATCATCCGAGGCACATAGGTTATGTCGAACTCGCTAAATTCTACCGACCACTTAGCGAGCCGACCTGAATGCTCCACCTTTTCTAAAATACTTCTCAGAGGGTGATCAGTTATCACTCTGATGGTGTGAGCATGAAAGTACGGCCTCAACCTCCTTGCCGAAATAATCAAAGCATAAACTAGCTTCTCCAAGATTGGATAGCGTAGTTCAGCTTTTCGAAGAACTCTACTCGCGTAGTAGATTGGCAATTGACGCTTCCCCTCTTCGTGAACCAATACTGAGCGAACTGCCTCAGCTCCTACTCCCACATAGAGGAAAAGGTATTCTCCTTCAAGAGGTCTTTGAAGTAGAGGAGCTTGCATCAGTTGTTGCTTGAGGCTCTGGAAGGCCAACTCGCACTCGACGATCCACTCGAACTTCTGGTTGTTGCGGAGTGTTCTGAAGAAAGGGGAACACCTCTCCCCAGCTTTTGACAAGAACTGACTCAAACCGGCAAGTCTCTCGGTCAGTCGTTGCACCTCTTTCGAATCCCTGGGAGAGGCCATCTCCATGATAGTTTTCACCTTGTCGGGTTCGGCTCCACCCCTGCAGGAGTGAGGAGATGTCCCAGGAACTTCCCCCGGCTAGCTCCAAAAACGCACTTAGTAGGGTTGAGTCTCATCTTGTACGTTCGCAGCGTCATGAAAGTCTCTGTCGGGTCCTTCAAGTGCTCCAGGACGGTCTTGTTTTTTATCATGAGGTCATCCACATAGACCTCTAAGTTCCGTCCCTTCTGATCTGTGAAGACCCGATCCATCATCCTCTGGTAGGTCACCCCCACATTCTTCAAACCGAACGGTATCATCTTGTAGCAGTAACACCAGTCGTTGATTATGAAGGAGACGTCCTTGACATCGGGAGGATGCATGCAGATCTGATGATATCCTGAAAAATGCATCAAGAAAACTCATCACAGGAAAACCGACGGTTGAATCAACCAACACATCGATTCGAGGCAGGGGATAATAATCATTATGGCATGTTTTTATTCAAAAAAGAGAAATCAGAACACGTGTCACTTCCCTCCTAACTTCTTAACCATAATAACATTGGAGACTCAGTCAAGATACTGGATCTCAGACACGAAATCCGCTTCCACTAGCTTCTGCACTTCCTCCCGGATGGGCTCGACTAAGGTAGTCGTCACTGCCCTCTTCTTTTGCCAAATAGGGCGAACCCTAGGATCAAGATTTAGGTGGTGACAAGCTACATCTGCATCGATGTCGGGCATGTCTGCAGCGCCCCATGCAAAGACGTCGATGTTGGCCTGGATGCGTGTCACGAACTCTTCCCTGTCCTTCTTCGTCAACTCTCTGCTGATCTTGATGCTCCCGGGCCTCCCGCCCACAACTACAACTTCCACCTCCTCCACCTCCTCGACAACTTCTAGGCGTGTCATCCCTTACAGCACCCTATTAGCCTCTTCTGCATCCTCCTTCCAGCCGATTGTGTTGACGGCGTTCAGGTAACACTCTCGGGCTACCTTGGGATAACTCCTGATCTGGATTTCCTCCTGAATTATACTTCAGACACTGGTAAAAAGAGAAGGGCGCGGATTGGAAGGCGTTGATGAGATGCCTTCCGAAGATAGCATTGTAACTTCTCGGCGCGGCCACGATGACGAACCGACAGTTCTTGGAGGTGCCTCCGGGGGTCACCAACAACTCCACTCCATCTTCCGCCTCCTTTCTCCCTCCCAAAAAGTCGAACAGAGGCACATCCAAGGCCGTCACCCTCTTAGATTCCACTGTCATTGCGTCAAACGCCTTCTTGAAGACGATGTCCACCAAGATCCCATTGTCCACCAAGATCCGAGAAACTTTGAAGTTCTCGGTCGCTTCCTGGATGACGACGACGTCATGTAATGGATCCTCGTTCTTCGGCATGTCCTCCACCGAGAATGTGATCTCTCCAATCGGGGGAGGGATTTGAGACGTCGAAGCGACATTCCTCTAATAAATACTGTGGAGGCTCATCTTGCAGAAAGCCTCCACTCCTACTCCTTCATGGATAGAGTTAATGCCGCCTTGAGTCCCGACGTTGAATCGCACCTCGCATCATCCTCTGGCAGGGGTCGGGATAAGAACACCCCCGACCACTGCCTCTTGTTGTCGATCTTCTTGCACTGCATCTTGGGCTCTGTCTGCTCCCCCTGCAGCTCTCCTTACCTCCAGGAATCTGGGCATGCCGAAGTGGCATGCCCCTCCACCTAATTATAAAAATCACAGTAAAGAGTTGTGTTCCCTCTCTGCTGCCCTTGGTGTTGAACTCTCCTCCGTTGTTGATGGCATGGACGAGTTATCACCATCGCCATCTGGGGAGGAGACCTGATAGGCCTCCTGATCTCCTGACGTCACTCTGACGCATTGAAACAAGCTTGATGTTCGGGAGAACGACATTGACCGAACGGACGGGGTCTCCCTCCTGCCGGCCTCCAAGAAGGTCTGTTCACCAAGGCCTGGAACCTCCTCTCAGGTTCCCTGGGCTCTGGAAAAGCTCCCGGCCTTCTGAACTTTCTGTCTTGCCTGCGGGCTTCCTCCTGCCTCCTAACATCCTCCTGAGGTCCTCAACTCTTCTGCTTTCGTCAACCTCGTCAACAAAGCCAAAATAACTCATGTTGGTGGCCTACGCCTCGATATACCGTCCGTCCTGCACGGTCGATCAAATCCTCAAATTAAATAGGGGGATCTCGGCCCATCTCCATCTTGAACAGTCCCTCATGCAAGTCGCGCGTGAGGGCTAGCTGCAGAGTAAAGCTATCCACCTCCTGGATATCAAGGACCTCAACTTGAAAGCAATCTATGTAGCTCCCCAGTGTCTCTCGGGGTTCCTACTTAAGAAGAAACAGATTCGTAGGTCCCTTCTTCCTATTCTTCGACGTTGTGAAGCGCAACATCAATCCACGACGCAGATCCTCGAAATAGTAGACGGGGGTCACTGACAACTAGTGAAACCAGTCTCTTGCCTTCCCCTTGAAGGTGATCGTGAAAAGCCTGCACTTGAAGGCATCTGTAATCCAGCACCCGACCCGGACAAAATACAACAAAGGACGCTGACGAACAAGAAAATAGCTCTAAATTGCCTACAAACGAGACATGCGTGCTGCAGCGAGGAGGTCCCACCACACACCCGAAAGTTTATAGAAATCTCCCCTCTGAAAGTCAAAGCTGAGCTAAGCACAATAGAGGCGAGAACTGAAGACTAGGGGAACCTTGAGGGGGGAGGGGGTCAGCGTGCCTTCTACTTGTGCCTGAGATTCTATTTATAGGCAATCCATGGGGTGTCTGTGAATAGCCACCCTACCCCACACCCACGCCTATGTTGGATACGAGATACTTATTTCTCAGGAGACCTCTGGAGATCATCTGAAGATGGAGAGCTGGAGCAGGTCGCCTTAGGAGAGGTCGCCCAAGTCGGGCTTGCTGAGGGCGAGGTCGCCAAAGCAGGACTTGCTAAGGGCGAGGTCGCCAAAGCCGAGCTTGCTGAGGCGGAGCTCGCTGGACTGGAGGTCGTCTGGTAAGAGAGCTCGCTAGCGAGCCCTGAAGGAGCTCGTCGGCGGGCTGATAAGCAAAACTGACGAGCTACGGATGAGTTCCACGTGTCTTTGATGACTTCCTTTCTTCTGTTCAATGGTCAACCTCCTGGGTCTGGGGCCTATAATTAGAGTTGAGCCCACTCGTCAAATATGGGTTGTATAATGGCGATGATGTTAAACGTGTTGTATGAGTAGAAGTTCGTCGGAACGAAGCTCTCCATGGCCGAGGTCTGTTCGGAGTATGTTGGGCCTAGTCCCTACCCTCTTCTCCAACTAAGTCTCTAGTATAAAAACCTCGTTATTCTCACTTGCTTTGCGATTATTTTATATGCATGTGTATCTGCATTTTAATTCATCTACTTTTCATTTATCATGCTATATTTATCTTGTCGCGCGCTCCTGAGTGTTGGAGCTTAGCTCTTGAACTCTCTGGCAACATCCAGGGGCGCCCGGACGCAGCCATGAGATGTTAAAGTGGAGTAGTAGAACCCTCGACAACATCCAGAGGGCGCGAGGATGCGGGCTAGGGATGTTGGAGTTGAGTAGTAGAACCTTCGAATCCAAAGGGTGTGAAGACGCTGTCCAGGATGTTGGAGCTGAGTAATAGAACCCTCGACAACATCCAAAGGGAGCAAGAACGCGGCCCTGGGATGCTGGAGCTGAGTAGAAAACTTGACAACATTCAAACGATGTGAGGACGCGGCCTTGGGATGTTGGAATTGAGTAGTAGATCTTTCGTTTGAATATCCTGAGCATTGTCTTGGGTGCCAGAGCAGTATCCTCGACGAGTAACTTGGGGATGCAAAGTCCTGGGTGTCAGAGCAGCATCCTCGACAGTTAACTTGGGGACGCGGGCAATGTCCTTGGTGTCGGAGCAGCATCCTTGACGAGTACTTTGAGGACGAGAAGTCCTAAGTGTCGGAGCATCATCCTCGACAGTCACCTTGGGCGCGAGTATTTATTGTCATGGGTGCCAGAGCAGCATCTCGACGAACACCTTGAAGACGCGATGTCCTGGATGTAGGAGCAGCATCCTCGACAGTCACCTTTAGGATGTGAGTATCGTCCTGGGTGTCGGAGCAGCATCCCAGAAGAGCACCTTGTGGATGCTAAATCAGAGCAGTATCATCGGCAATCACCTTGGAAAAACACGAGTATTTATCGGAACAGCATTGTCCTGGGTAATTTTTTGTGTTGGGAACATGGCATGCAGATAACATCTCAATTTCTCATGGATCAACCTTTGACAAAGAAAAAATATTATTTAAACAAGGATACTAAAAAGTACACATTGGGGGATCCGCGTGGAACGCATAGGGTGCATCTTTCTCAATCACCTCGGGTGCCTTGACCTATTTTTCTTCTCGAGTGTCAGTGTTCTCCCACGGTCTCTCATCTTCTTTGCCACTGCAACCCTCGATGTAGGACACCGCATGGAGGTAGCATCTCCTGGACGCAACTGAATCTTCGTGCACAGTATTTTCACAGTTCCTCGCCAAAAATTTGAGAGTGAGGTGCGACGCGAAGACTACAGACCTGAAGACGTCCAATGTTGGTCTCCCAAAGATGGTGTTGAAGCTATTAGAGCCTTCAAATACCACAAACTTGACGAGGTGCGTAGTCTCTTCCATGGTGACGAGGAGGTAATTAGCAGCCTTCCACCTCCTATCGCTCCCTTATGAACCCGTAGAGGGGGCCATCACATGCCTACAACACTTCAGCCCCAAACCCAATGTCGTCGAAGGAGTGTCAGAACACGCCGTTCTCCGAGCTCCCGATGTTGACAACGATTTGGCAAACGTCAACATTACAGATCACAGTGTCAATCATGATCGCGCCATGGTAAGGGTTGCCTCCGATTGGGATATTTTCCATGGAGAAGGTCACTCTTCCAATAAGTGAAGTTCACGTAAGGGAACTAAGTGCGACCTCTCCTTCCCGTAGGAATTTAAGGCTCGGTTTACTCTGCGATTCTAGGTCAATGTCATGGTAGATGACGCTCACCAGAGGAGTGGACATATGAGGCTCGTCGTTAAAGGTTTTTGCCCCTTCTGCAATTTGTTTTCCCTTGTCACAAGTGGAGGTAGCGTGAAGGAGCACTTTAACAGCCCTTGTTATAAGAGCTTCTCTAGGAACTCCTTCAATTATCTACAATGCTCGGTGGAATGGCCAACTTCTTCGTGGAACTCAAAGTACTGGGGCATGTTCCTCGTGCACGGTGCCTGGTTGGAAGGTCGTGGATGTCGGTAGAAGAGCACATGACAAATGGCGCAAACCATCTCTGTTATGGGCATGCGGAATCGGGGGAAGAAGATCTCTCATACGTGAAGACTGCCTTCGCGGGCGATTTATTATGTAGTCATGAGTAAACCGAGCGAAATGACAACTCCTCATGTGCTAGGCAAGGATCCAAAGTTACGAATATGGGGACCCTTATTGGGAAAAGAACGTTGTCTCGGCGAGGACCATGTTATTTGGGCGAGTGTTTGAACGTCGCGGGTGAGACGAGGACTCCTATCGCGAGCCGGGGTCGAATGAGGTGAGTGCATTACTAAAGCTCTTCATTGAGACTTAGGACCTTATAGAGGATCATTACTGTGAGGCATGTATCATACGCAGGGGCTGCCACGAAAGGGATGCAAAGACTATCTCGAGTGACGTGTGTAACGATCTCTCGTTGGTCTAGATGACCTAATTCATTACGCATTATGTGTTGTCATTGGCCCCCATACGGAGGTACCCAACAATCATATTCGAGTTCATCAAGAAAATGTGTCGAAAATAGCCTTCCAAACACACGACGAGCACTGCAAGTTCTTAGTTATGTCATCTAGGTTGATTAACATCTGGTTGACATTTCAATCTACTATGAACGACACTTTAGGTCGTTCCTAAGGAACTTCGTACTAGCCTTCTTTGATGGCATTCTCGTCTACAACACCTCGTGGGAGGCCCACTTGGACCACCTCAAGCGCATCTTCCAATTACGGCCACAACACTAGTGATGAACAACAAGAAATACTCATTCAAATATTCCGAAGTGGCATATCTCGGCCATATCATTTCCGTGAAGGGTTTAGCCACAGATCCGGAGAGAATTATGGTCGTTGCTCAGTGGTCGATGTTGCCACCATTTGCGGCGTCCGAGTATTCCTCAGCATAACCAGGTCCTACATGCGCTTCATCCGCAATCATGGCTTCGTTTAGCGCAGTGTTTTTGCTCTGGTGAGTTTGGACAAAACTCCATAAAATCTATGTTTGGCATGACAACGGTTGTGACCGCCACCCAAAAAAAGAACTAATTTTGAACATAAAAGTAGACGGAATTTCTTAGGTGAGGTCGAACCATCATGAACGATGGTTTATAACCACCGCGTTCATGACCGCCACGCCAAACGAAGTCTATGACAGCATAATTAGGCCTCTCACCGATCTCCTGAAGGGGGCGTTTGACCGCGCCCTTCATAAGGCCACTGGAAGCCGAATGGGCTTTCGCTAGACTCCAATGGGCACTTTGCACAGCGCCCGCCCTTGCTAGACTTTTCAACGCCCTTCCTGATCGAATATGACGCATCCAAAAGCGAATTCTGTGTCATTCTCATGAAAGAATGGCGGTTTGTGGCCTACATAAGCAAGGCACTCAAGGGACCTCGGCGCACCACCTTCTCTTACAATTGAGCATATGCCCCTCGTATTGTCCATCCATCATTGGTGCCGATACTTATTGGGTCGCCACTTCACGGTGCGCACAGATCATCGCAGTCTCCTCCATCTCCTCCACTAGAAAATTTCCACTTAGCACAACAATTGTGGATTACCAAACTTTTTGGGTACGGTTTTCTCATAGTACAGAGATGACCAACAAATAGAGCAATTGATTCCTTATTGCGAAAGAGTTTGGGGCCTTTTAGGCCATCCCACAACTGTTGCTGGATACAAATCCTATTCAACAAGAGGTCCACGTCGACCCTTATTACGGGTTCATCATTCTTGAACTGCGGGCCAACCCGGAAGTCCATCCACCCTTCTGTTTGATTGGCAAACGTCATCGTATGGTCATCGCCGACAACTCCACATAGATATTATGCCTTCTCTATGAGTTTCATACAACTCTCATTGGCGGACATTCTGTAGCCTACCCGACTTACCTAGGCTGGAGTGGACCCTCTACTGGCGCAAGATGTTGCATATTGTACACATTGTTTTAAATGTCCTCTAACATGTCACCCGACATGTCATTTTTTAGGGCAAAACGTATGTTTTTCTAAAAAAAATAGATTGTCCTTTTGTTAAATATAGGCCGACATATCCGATTTTTTCCGAGATATCGGCCGAGACGACTTTTAAATATATCATCCGCTATTTCATTTTATGTTATATTAACAAACTAGCAGCATATGTTTAAATCACCCATGTATATTATATTGTGTATGTTTAAATCGATTAGACTTATTGTTTTGATTTTTAACGTTTTATTCTTACAACCAATTTTGTATAATTATTGTGTAATATTAAATATATTTTACAATGTATCATTTTGTATTTGTTAATAATATTATATCTTAGATACTATTCGATTTTATTTTGTAATATAAATGACTCATTTTTTACCTATTTGTTATATATTTTTCTACTTTTATAACATATAATTATAGTTAGTATACATAAAAATAAAAAATTTATTTATAAGATATGAAAATCTGATATTTTAAAATATCATCGACATGTCTCCGACTTTCGACATCCGACATTTAAATACTCAATCTTATATGTCGCCGACATCCGATATTTACAACCTTGATTGTACAACAATTTGCGGTGAATTGGATCACCTGACAGAAGGCGAAATATGAAGTAATGTCGCCCGCAGGACTTTCGCAACACATCCCCATCTCAGAGGAAATTTGGGAGAAAATTGGGATGGATTTTATCACTCACTTATAGCGCTTTGGTGATTATAAATGCCTCCTCGTCATGGTAGACAGGCTCTTAAAGTACGGTCAAGTCATCTAGATGAAACATATAAACATTGTAGCCTCCATCTCCCAAGTCTCCATAAAATTATGCACCTTCATGTATTCCCATCCATCATCAGTGATCATAATTCAATATTGATTATTTCATTTGGCAAGAGCTATTTAAGCTACAAGTGACAACCCTTCGGCTGAGCACAGCCTGCCACCCTCAAACCGATGGATAGACCGAGATCTGAATATGTGTACCGAGACCATCTTATAGTGCTTTGCGTGACTATGTCTTAGCAACCCTGAGAATGGTGTAATTGGATCTCATGGGCCAAGTTGTGGTATAAAACGGATCACCATTCCACCTCAGAGGTATTGTCCATCCAAATTGTCTGTGGTGACCACCACCCGCTACCACGCAACGTACTTTGGTGGAATGTCACGTGGAGGCTTTAGTTAGACATTTGCGAATCGGGAAGATAAACCTCACCAGTGTTAAGCATTGTATGACTCAAAAAGTAAATAAACACTGATGGCAGTGTCCTGTAGTCTGGGCGAGGCAGTCCTGGTTAAACTCCAACCTCGTCAACATATTTTGGTTGCCCATCTGCTACACCACGAGCTGAGCAGCTCATTATTATGGGTCATTCCAGTTCATCGAAAGTGTGGGCCCTATAGCGTACCGGTTAAATCTGTCAGCTCAAAGCAGAATCCACCTCGTTTTTCATGTGTCCAAATAGAAGACAAACCGGGAAAATCATCTCGTCGCTCTCGCGCTCCCTGACAAGTTGTCACTAATGCCAAACATATTTATACATCAGGGCAAATGTGTCCAAGAGGATGGTTCTCACAGAGCAAGTCTTGATTAAATGGCACGGCCTCCCCACTGACAATGCGATCGGAACCCTCTGAACTCAAGTAACAATTTCCTGATGTCAAACATGAGGACAAGGTCGTTCTTCCATCGAGGAGTTTATACGTGCATGGCTCTTCAGATCTATTGAAGTCAGAAGAAAGGGCCAGGGGCGGAACCCTAACCGGAAGCATAAGACCCGTTTGGCCCATTCGACCACCATAAAGCTCAAGCATGTCTTGTAGCCTCAGGTTTTACTCAGTAACAAAGCATTGACTATGAGGAGACCTTCTCTCCAATTGTAGGTGAACATAGTTCAATTTTTGATTTCTCTTATTGTTCATTGGCACTGGAAGCTACATTAGCTTGAAACAAAGAAGGACTTCTTCAATTGTGATTAACGGAAACAATGTATATGAAGAAATCCCTTAAATATGAAACTACTGGAGATTCTCCAGCCTGTCTTCTCTAGAAATTCCTCTATGGTCTCAAATAGTTTCCTCATGCCTTGTCTGAGAAGTTTAACCATGTTGTTCATGATATTGGCTTTCGACGGAGTTCGTTACTTTACCAGATATACATTGTCTCTTTACCCCTATAGAAGCAAATGTGAACATCTCATCCATTGGCGCTTGTTCAAACCCTTTGTTGCCTAATCTTGAGTATTACCAAAGGTTAATTAGGAAGCTAAACTATTTGGTGGCCATACATCTAGATATTTCCATTACAATTTGGGTTGTAAGTCAGTTCATACACAATCCAAAGGTCTCAATTCTACAGTTAATGGAATGTATTCTAAGATATCTAAAGCTGGGCCCTACTCAAGGTCTTATTTATCATCCCTCGATTATCTTGTCTCTGAAGGCTTATTCAGATTCAAATTATATCTGGAAAAGTAAGAAATAAAATAATGTGTGGTTGTTCATTCTACAATTGAGGCAAAAATATGCTCGATAGCTTTAGGGATTTCCTAGCACACTTGGCTTAAAAGTCTTCAGCTCATTCTTGCCATATCACTCTCTTTTCCTGCAATTCGCTTCTATGATAACCAACTTGTTATTCATATAATTACAAATCTTGTATTTCGTGAACATACAAAGCACATTGAAGTTAACTGTCACTTCATTAGAGACAAAGTCAAGTTCAGGCAAATTCACCTTCAGCATGATCCCTCCATATCTCGGATCACCCACATTCTAACCAAGCCACTTTATGTTGTACCTCCAATTTCCATCCAAACTTAGATCGTACGATATGTATGCTTCAGCTTGTAGGAAAGTGTAGATAAGGGTGTTTCTGTAATTATGTAAGGGTGTTTCTATAATTATGTAAGGGTGTGTAATATTTGTATCAATAAAGTCATGTAACATAATTTTTATCAAGTGATTAAGTGAATAAGAAATCTCTCTATTCCCCACAATGAAAATCAATAAAATCTTCTCATCGAAGCAAACTCGTTTATCAATAATTTTTTATGGATTAGTGAAATGACTAAACGTTCTTAAAATGATGTATAATGTATATTTGTAGTGTAACAAGATATAAGATATCTAACAACTTAATTATTAGGCAATTGTTAAGTTGCCTCCATTTTGACCTCGAAGTCATATATTCAATTCGTCATAAAAAAGGATGCATACCTTGCGTAGAAATATATATATATATATATATACTATATTAAAAGGGAAAAGTTCCATTTGGTAAAACATTCATTATGTCAGTACTACCCCTACTTTTTTAATCTAATGTAATCAAATTATTTTATTCATTTCAAAATAATAAATTATAATGTCCATCTACGTAATTATGCATCCAAGAAAGTAAAAAAGCAAGTTGTCAAAATCAAGTTGTCATAATTATTATATTATCTAATCGTGACTGTCAAATCAAATAAATAAACGTGACTTTCAAAGAAGAAAAGATAAATGAGAAAAGAGAGAAAAGAGAGAAAAGAGAGAGGAGAGAGAGGGGTTGTCACGTGTGAGGCTGCGAGCCGTGGGAGTGTTGTCGCACCGTGACACTGTCGTGGCCGGGGTACTGTCGCGAGGGGGCGTATACTGTCACTTGCGTGTGTACATATAAATATAAATAAGATATATATGTACGTATATGTATATATATTATTTATATATATATATGTATATGTATATATATTATTTATATATATATATATGTATGTATATGTATATATATATATGTGTGTGTGTGTGTATAGTTTTATAGTTATAACTATATGTTGTTATAGTCAAGGTTTTAAAAAACGGATAGGACCGGCCGGTTCAAAAGAATTAAACAGGCTTGATGCTTCCGACAAGACTCGAACCGAATACCTGGGCCATTAAATACTAATTTCAAGTGGGCAAACCACTGGGCTGACAATAAGTTGTTTGAAATTTTTGAACCTGTACAAAATATATATGCATAATAAATATATTTTACCATTTAATATACTATATAAATAGTGTAATAAATATAATGATACAAATTACTCAAATTAGATCAAAATTAAATATAATGATATAAATATATTTTACCATTTGCTTTAAGATTACCGATTAGTATAGTTTTTAGATAAGACATATAATCGTATAAACAAATTTCTTACAATTTTTTATATTTTATTAATCTTTTATCTATAAATTAAAATTATCATATAATTTGAATTACTGTATTATATATATATATATTGTACTATGACGTTTCAATCCTGATTGGACCAGTTGAACCTTGAACCTTTGCTTTCACCGGTTCAATTTCTAGTTTGGTTCTGAAACCTTGGTTATAGTATACTTACGAGGTCATACCCTGTAAGTATGCTAAATTACATGTTGCACCCTTCTATCTTTTGAAATTATAAAAATCTCCCCTATGAGTTTACATTCCATATTAATATGCATGCACAAAAACACTCTCTTGTATTATGCCAACTCCCAAGGGAGGTTTGGGTAATTAATAATATATATTCATTATATTGTATCCCCATTTTCCAAAGAATTTTACCATTTCTTCCGTGTGGATTTTGTGACAAGTAAAAATGTAACATAAGCACATTTGCATAGCCCAATTTAAAAAAAAATAACTTCAACAGTTAGACATTCAATAGCAAAAAATGCAGTCATCTGAGTGCAGAAAAATGTGTGCAATTTCAATGCAAAGGGTAAAAGAAAAGATTGCTTAAGAGACAAAGTAATATCCAAGAAGAGACCTGGAGTCAGTGATGAAGAAGAGGTCCATGACTCTCCCATCAGGAGTAGTGGAAACCTTCACCCTCCTGATTGTGAGCTCCAGTTCACATAGAACCCGGGTGACATCTAACCACAACATAAGAAGACAAGAAGATCAGCACTAGCTCTCAAAATGACAACTCTAAACCAACCACAGAATGAAAGAAGTTTGCAGATTCATAACTCATAAGGTAGTAAGTTCGAAATTCAATTTGTTAAAAATGGATTTTAAATTCAACAATACAAGTGGGGAAGAAGTTTCCAGGAAAGAAAATGCAGTAAATGGGGGCGGGGGTGTTGAGGAAGGGAAGGAATCACCATGAAGTAAACCCATCCGATCGAAGCAAGAAAACTTGAGTAAGAAAACCTGTGGCTGCTTCTCCATCTCCATGATCTCCTGCTGTCTGTAGTAAGAATTGTAGATCCCAGAAGCATGCGAAGCCACAGGGCAAGCCTCCGACAACCTCTTCTTCAACAATCCCCACCTGGTCTCTGATGCCCTTACACTCCCTTCCACCACCCAGAACAAAATAAAGCACCACTTCCCATCTGTACTCACATCTGAATCATCCAAAAGCAACATTACATCAGAGAAAGGGAAGTTGAGGAATAGAAGAATGGAGTAACGGGCTCGCCTCCTCTAACAATGCTCAGGCCGAAGAAGAGGATCACGCGGCAGAGATCACAGCCGAGTCCAGTCTTATCCGGGCAACTGATGGTGATTACTGTTGGCTCCCCGGAGTTATCCGGCGGCCGGATGATCACCGGATCATCGTTTGGAAGACCCATCTCGTCTCGTCTAGTTTTCTTCCTCGCGCTCCCTCCCCAAAGTGTCGCCTACTTAACCAGAAATTAGCTCAAGATTCCCGAGCTCTTCTTCGTTGGAGAAGAATATTCTCCGAAGAACGGAGAAGTGGATGAGAGGGATAAAGAGACAGTGAGTTTTAAAGCAGGGGCTTGTTGTCTCTGTTGAGGAGTCATAGGTCTTCTTTTATTAATCGACCGATTTTGGACAATGGTGGGTATTTTATAATAAATAATTTCACCAATTCCAATGGAAATCTATTTAAAGGAGAATATACTACCAACCCATAAAATTTTATTTGTACTGTTGATATGTAGAAAATGAGAATATGCTATACTAGCTCGTAAAATTTTATTTGTCATCAAGTCTAGGTCGCTCAAATTGAAGGGTACGAGGTAAGGTTGAATGGGCGGTTACTTCGGGTCACGAGAGAGAGGATGTCGTGGAAGGTGATACAACATTTTTCGCAACTGCGGCTCTTTGTTGCGTGTGATTTTATTGATTGAACTGTAACAAATAGCTTGTCGAAGGAGAGCTCGTGGTCACCGAAGAGAGGTCGCCCAGGCTATGTTTGCGGCCTCACATGAAGTCTCCACCCACACTCTTGCGGACAGTTCGCCAGCTTTGTTGCCCCTCGCCTCTCTGCCTCCTCTTGGTCTGGATCTGACTACTATTTATAGAAATCAGGGGCTGCTCGGACGGGCAGACTCGGGAATCTCGGGTTGCCTGTAAAGGAGGACGAGCGGTCACTGAAAGTGAGTCCGCGCGAACTCTCATACAGGAGGTCGCGCGGTCTCAGTGGGCACTAGAACTTGTCTGCGACCACTCCTAAAGATGAGGTGTTTGACTCCTGAAGAGGAGTTGTTCACGAACACCAGAATGTGTCTGCGACCACTCCTGAAGGGGAGGTGTTCGCGGACACAAGACGTGTATGCGACCACATACGAATGGGAGGTGTTCGCAGACACCGGAATATCTCCGCTACCACTCCTGAAGGGAAGGTGTTCGCGGACACCAGAACATATCCCCCACCACTCCTCAAGGGGAGGTGTTTGTCGACACCAGAACGTGTCTGCGACCACTCCTGAAGGGGAGGTGTTCCCGGACACCAGAACGTGACCTCGACCACTCCTCCAGGGGAGGTATTCTCGGACACCCGAATGTGACCGCGACCACTTTTGAAGAGGTGATGCTCTCGGACACCAGAACATGCCTGCGGCCACTTCCGAAGGGGAGGTGTTTGTGAACACCGGAACGTGTCCACGATCACTTCCAAAGGGGAGGTCGCGTGAACACACCAAGGAAAACTGTCTAGCTGAGGCAGACACCTGGAGTGATCACCTTGGAGATGGTGATTGTCGATTTCGGGGTAAACACATCTCCGCATGTTTTCGAGTTTCTAAAAAAACTTCAAAAAAATAAAACTTGCCCATGAATGTCATGATCCATCTCTTTTGAAAAAAAATGTGCATATAAAAAGGAATGCAAGTACCTAAGAGAACTTCCCAGTACCTATGTATTCCTACACTATAGGGTACATAACGGTATATAAAAATGATGGAAATATGTGAGTACTTGAGGAGAGAAGAACTCGCGAATGTCTATTTTATTCCTACCGAGGAATGTTGAAACAAATATAGTGTAAAACATAAGATGCGAGTACCTAAAGAGTGTTGGGGATAACGTGGATTTCATCCCCCATGCACAACTAAATTGATAAAGGTGACACAAAAAATGCATTGAAATTATGAATCACTCACTGCATATATAAAATATATAACTGCAATACCGACGTCCGTTACAAAAATGCCGCGAAGAAGCCGGACTCGCTCGATCCGCGGGAGAGAGAACACTCTTGATTGTGTCCACCATAATTGTTTTTCAAATATATGCACTAAAGATTATAAGATCAGTTTTACAATTCATTCTCACCTAGCTATGATTGATCTTTATATTTAGGAGAAGCTTTTCTTTATCTGGAAGAATACTGTATTAGTAGATCCCTTTTGGGAAATTGAAGTGTCTCCTCCTCCTCCTCAACAATCTTGTCAGCATCTTTTTCTGTAACTTGTTGAAGCTCCCCTTGAGTTGATGCAACATTGTCAACTGTGAGGACAACTTCATGAGCAATTGTAAGTATCTGTTGAATTTATTCATCAGCTGTAAGAGGCTCCCGTGGGTATGTGCAGATAGCTCCTGTGCAGGCAACTCCCCCTGAATTTGTGCAGGCACTGAAATATCTGGGGAAGGAACTTCCTCCTCTTAAATAATTTCCCCCTTCTGAACCTTACTGGCTAGTGAGGTTAAGAAAGATCTTGTTATTTTGGATGAAGATATCAGTGTGTTGATTTCCTGCATAGACTCATTTGTTTCTCGTATTTCAATCTCCATCTGAGAGTATTTGCTTTGAAACTTTATGACATGCATCTGTAGCAGCTCAGAAAAAAATCCAGTGGACAGATCCGCTGCCCTAGCTATTACTTGATCTATATCAATATATGGGGTTGCATGGGAGGAAGAAGGTGGAGGAGAAGTTTGTTCTGTAGAATCAAGATAAGTTGATGCAGGAGTAGGTTCGGTAGGAACATCCGATGGTGGTTGTTGATGATGAGTCTGGTCTGGTTGAACATTGGCTGGCGTATCAGGTATGGATGCTCCTTGGTCATCAACAACTGGAGAAGGGGGAGGAGATAGAGGAATTTGACATGGCTTCAGAATTTGTCTAGTCCACTTTGAGAAAATCCCGATATTTATTCTTTTTTCAGGAGGAATAGGCACTCCTTTGGATCTTCACACCACTAGATAGTGGTGATATAGCACCTGACTCATGATTCGTATGTAGGCATTCTCTTTGTGGGCATATTTATGACCGACCAATTTTTGTATGCATCTCCCCCGGTTAATTCTTTTATTCAGAACCAAAATCCTCATTATTTCCAACTGCTATTCTGGAATAGCACCTGACTCATGATTCGTTGTAACTTATGATTTTACTCAAAACAACGTCGAAAAGGAGTAGATTCAGCGTGCCAAAATAGATTGAAGTAGCTTCTAGAAGCAAATTCTACGCGCGCTCGACATGTCGACGTTGTGTCAAGAGGATTTTGTCGGATGTCTAACACACTCCAGACTTGAAAAGAAATCTTCTTTCTCTTGGATCTTTAAACACGATCGGGTGAAAGACCGCGAACGATGAAGGCGCAATGAAGATTTTTCATGGTTCAATGATTATGATGAAAGGAAGAAATATTGGTAATTTGTAAATGATGTAAGAACACACTACCACTGGTATATTTGCATTTACATTTATGATTCAGATCTAGATTCATCGTGATTGTGACACTTACGTCTTGATCATATGAGTGATAGAAGTGCTTCATAAAAGAAATTTGATTGATAGTTTAAAATTTGAGAAGTTAGACTTCTGTGAAGAGTGTGTATTAGAGAAGCAGCATTAAGTGAAGTTTGATACCTGAATGCATGACACAAAAGGCATATTTTGTATACAATATTGTTGCCCATGTATACAGATCCTCCAGCAAGGAAACGATATGTTGCAAAATAACTCCGATTTGGATTCATATGTTAAGAATAGGCAGAATCGGGTACCCAAGAATCTTGAATATCAACTAATGAACATACAGAGAAAATAAAGTCATCAATGTCTGATATCATGCGCAATGCTCACAGAATCTAAAGATTTTTTCATCTCAATTTTTTCGTAAGACAATCTTTCTTCCAATCCCCCTTCTTCTTACAATAATTGCACTGATCTTCTTGGGGTTCCTCGTCTTTGATCTGGTTCATCCTCTGTCCCTCTTCCTATCTCATTTATGTGGTTGTCCCCTCAAGAATAATCCATCATCTTGCACATCTGATTGATCTGATGATAACGTTCGCCGCAACTCCTCTAAGTGCATACTTGTTTTCACATCTTCGATGAACAATGTAACTCAGTTATACAATATATATACTACTCATGAATTGCCCAAATGACGAAGTAAGCAAACACAAGAGGATCATTGCTTGATCCTCATTATCGATCTTCACATTGATGTTCTTCAAATCCATCACTATTTGATTTAACTAGTCTAAGTGAGCTTTTATGGACGTACTTTCCTTCATTTTGAAGGTGTAGAGATGTTGCTTTAAGTATAACTGATTCGTAAGGGACTTCCTCAAATAGGGAATCTCAAGTTTCTTTCATAGTTTTGACGTGGTATCCTCTTTGACAACTTCACGAAAAATCTCACCAGCAAGAGAAAGTTGAATAATACTATGAGCATTCATCCCCAATTATTCCTTTGCATCCACCTCCATCTCCTTCGTCATTTTCTCCGGCTTGAACATGACCTTATAGGCGTCTTGTTGTTCAATAGAACAATCATTTTGATCCTCCACAGGTTGAAGCCATCTCTCCCATAAAATTTCACCACCTTAAAATTTGTTGAAGCCATCTATATATGTCCAAGGTCAGAACCTCACTCTGATAATAGTTGTTAGCATGAAGAAAATAAAAGAGCAGGAGAGAAAAAACAAAATAAGAATTCGAGAGCACAAGAGAGTAAGAAAGAAAAAAAAACTCAAGAATTGTTTCTAAACTAAATGTTTTAAAAATGAAGACCACATCGCCTTTTATAGACATTCGAGACCAATGTTTTATTTATAAGCTTCTGTTATAGCTGACCTCATTAAACTATTTAATTCATCGATGACATTATCATATCATTTACATCATCGACGACATCATTATATCATTTATATAATCACTGACAACATCATATTATTTACATCACATATGACATTATCAAATTTTCTACATCACATCTTACATCATTATTCAGGTTTAAAAGATTTTATATCATAAAATCAACATCTAATTCAAATTGTTTAATTTCCCATAGTCCCAATACCAACCACTAATTTGTCATCAACGAAGCTCCATTCATTTTAATTCTCTATTTGTTCTCATTCAAGCTCTTATACAAATTTTGGGCAAGTTGTTTTAATTTGTTTCATTATATTCATTGCATATTAGTCTTAATTTTCTTCAAAATAATTTGGATCCTGTAAATGGGAAGTCGGGATTTATCACGGCCCTTGTTCATTGATAACATAAATCAAATTGGAGTCACATAGAACTAGATCGAACCGAACCAATAATGAATATTTTAGTTCTTATTGTTTTTTGAACGTAGTGATTATGAACCGAACCAATAGTAAACTTCATTCACTTTTATGTTTAAAAATAGTTTTTTTTTTCTCGACGGGGATCATAACCACTGTGATGCCTAACATATATTCTATAATTGTCGCATTTTTGTTCAAACTCACCAAGAGCAAAAATGTCACGTCAAACAGAGCCCAAATAAGATTCTGGTTTTCGGTTAGCTTTGATCTAAACATCAGAATCATCTAATTGTTTTGCGTCCATGTACTTCTGGCCAAAACTTCGTGATTTGTTTTTTGATTATGTAAATATTTTCCCCCTATTTTATCATTTTGTCAACTGATTTAGGCGATAAACATTGTCAGTGGGCTTGTACCTTTTTTTATTTAATATAAATCAAATGACATAAGCAAGATGAAAGCTTGTACTTTATTATTACTATTATTATATGAATGATAAATTTAAGAAATTGGCATTTAGTTATTTCAATTAGAATCCTTGCAACTTGCAAGAAAACAATTTTGCTTCATTAGAGCTGCCCATCCACGCAGCGGTCCGACAAAGCATGTAAGGAGCCATATATGGTGATGATGATGGCGGCAGTTGCGGAGCCAGACCGCTCTACAGCAGTTGAGCAGTGGTCTCGAGTGATCAAGAGCATGCCAACCAGACAACTGTGTTTTCTAGTGTTCTTTTATTTGCTTTGAACATTATTGTGTTAGAGCGAGGTTATTGTGGATAATAGATACAAGCAAGATCTCTCTCAACATTGGTGTGGAAGGCCATAACGGAAGATATGTTCTACTAGAAGAATGTGTGTGATGAGTTCAAAATTTGCTCATTTTTATGATATCATTTCTTACAAAATATGTTGAATGTGTATGTTGAATAATGCGCATACGGAGCTAAATTAGAATTTTATATTGAATTGAAATGATATGTACTAAATATAACAATGATGATACATTTAAAACAACAATGGTGTAATATAATGTTGTCTTTATAATTTAATAATAATATATAATATATGTAAAATCTACACTATTATATAAAGAAATACATTTATAGTGTTTTGGTGTAATGGAAAATTTTGGCCCTTGATCAAAGATCTACATGCCTTTATAATCGGAACTCTCGTTTCTTTTTCCCGATAGCAACTAATAATGGTGGAGGCCCATCAGAAAAATCCTGGCCCTTGATCGAAGATCTTTGTGCGTTCATATCAAGAACTTCATTCATCCTCTGTTTTTCTGGTATTCAAATATGTGAATCCATCTTTCTTCATCTCTTGATGATTTCGGGTTTCAGATATGTGAACCGCAGCTCACCATCACCTCGTCTTTTCTTCAAAAAGCCCAGTCTATTCTTCAACTAGCATGTGAATCCATCTATTCTTCAAGTAGCATGACAGGGTCAAGTATTGATTTCAGTAGTTTACTATTTGTGTTCATTCTAGAAGTATTCAAGGAAATAAATTACAATGTTTGCAAAGAATTTACCCCCTCCTAGCTTGTTAGTTTTGAAAAAATAAGTAGAGATGTGTTTGATATTGTTGACAAATTTTCTTGATTGCAGTTATTTGATACTGATTCCTCCTCTCTTTTTTGCAAAGGGATTGACTTGTTGCTGCATGGAAGTTATTGATATCAATAATTTATAATCTTATAGTAGTTATGTTCTTTTTAAAGCACTTTACTTTTTAATTGTAAGGAATATATAGCATAGCTAAATGAGCTAAAGAAAATTGAGTGATTCATAATTACCTTAATGTTGGCTCATTATGGATGCTATCATCATTTTCTCTTTCTAGGTTATGTATGATATTCTATTCTTCATGCATGTTAGGAAAAAGTAATGTTAGCAAATTCAGAGAATCCACAAAAATGTTTTCTTAGTATGTGATATTGACTATGTGGTATTCAAGTATGGGATTGTCGGTCATGAACGCGGTGGTTATGAATTGTCGTTTGTGAACGCCCGACCTCACCTAAAAGGAACTTCATTCTCTTTTATGTTCAGTACTAGTTTTATTTTCATGGCCACGGTCATAACCATTGTCATGCCAAAGATACATTCTATAATTGTGGTGTTTTTGTCCAAACTTACCGGAGCAAAAAGCATGTCTTATTAAGTAAAAGAATATTTGTAATATAATTAAGAACACATTACAAAAATATAAAAAATGCTACTTGTAGAAAGAAAATGTTGTAATAATAGAAAAAACATTTCATTATAGAGGAAGCAAATGCGAGTTATATAATAACTAGGGTAAAGTATCTGTGGTACTCCTATATTGTAGTGGAAAGACATTTAATTTCCTGTAAGTTCAAAAACATTATATATTGTTTTATATAATCGAGACATTTGACTCCCCTACAAATTCTTTCGATAGAAGGTCAAATGTATCAGTTATGAAAAAATAGGGATTACAACAGTCCTTTTAAAATTTACAGGAGGTCAAATGTCTTTCTACTATCATATATGAGCGTTACGAGTACTTTATCATAATAACTAAGTTTATGAGAGAGAGTTGTGGAATAAAGATATAAAAAAATTTGCACTTGCTTCAATGAATTAATGTAGCATCAAACAAGAAAGATTCCTTGCAGAAGAATTTAAACTCTATGGAATAATGAAAAATAATAGAGAGGGATACTTTATTATTGTTTGAGGTATGCATCCACGGATTGGCGTAGCCAATTCACAACCGATGAAAGTGCAGTCGGTGGTGGTGGTGGTGGTGGGGGGGGGGGGGGGGGGGGGGGGGGGGGGGGTTAACTGAATCAGGATCCTCTTCATTTCAAGTGAAATGCATATTATTCATTTCAAGTGAAATGCATAATATTCATTTCACAGACCAGATCAATTTCTGGTTGATCCGATGGGTTCACTAATACCATCCTATTTCATTTTTCTTTTAATCAAAAAATCTATACCATTAGATCAAGTGAGAAAGCATCCATATCATGAAATGGACCTCCATTTTAGACCCGAAATGAAGAGGATCCGGGTTCGGGTTAAGTGCACTGGCACTCACTCGTAGTAGTAATAATAATAATAATTGATGTGCACCCAATAATTTATAGAAACTCACAAGCACCACCGTGAAAATAGAGATAGTGGGGGTCAAATGGGTCAAACCCATGAGGTGGAGTTAGTGGGGGCGAATAACCGCACCCCCATCATGGGGGGAGCGGTCGAATCGCACCCCCGTGGGTGCTGCCAGCCAGGGTCGCACCCCACTTTTGGGGTGCGGCCAGGTCGCACCCCGCTTGGGATGCGGCCAGCTGGGGCCGCACCCCCTTGTGGGGTGCGGCCAGCCGGGGCCGCACCCCCCTTTGGGATGCGGCCATGCCGCACCCCCCTTGGGGTGCGGCCAGGCCGCACCCGCACCCCTTGGGGTGCGCCCAAGACGCACCCGCCTCGGGGTGCGGCCGGCCGAAGCCGCACCCCCCTTGGGGTGCGGCCAAAGCACCACCCCCTTCCCCGCCTCACGGGGGAGGCGGTTTCTTACTTCCTGAATAGCGCAATTTTTGGAGGGTGCATCCTCACTTTCGCAACGACCGCTTCCCGATAACGCTCATTTATTCTCCGTTCACTCAGAACGCTCTCGTGTTCGTCGCGCGCTCGTTGCGCGCTCAGAACGCCCCAACGCTCAGAATGCTCCCACGCACATTGAGCGCTCAGGCCGCCCTCGCGCTCATTACGCGCTCAGAACGCCTATCCGTTCACTCAAAACGCTCTCGTGTTCGTCGCGCGCTCAGAGTGCTTCCGCGCTCGTTGCACGCTCAGACCGCCTCCGCATTCACCGTGCGCTCAGAACGCATCTGCGCTCATCGCGTGCTCAAAACGCTCCCGTGATCGTTGCGCGCCCAGAACGCTCACGTGTTTGTTGCGCGCTCAGAACGTTCCCGAGTTCGTAGCGCGCACAGAACGCCTCTCGTGTTCGTTGCGCGCCCAGAACGCCTCTCGTGTTCGTTGCGCGCCCAGAATGCCTCTCATGTTCGTTGCGCGCTCAGAACGCCTCTCGTGTTCGTTGCACGCTCAGAACGCTTCCTTGCGCGCTCAGAACGCCTCTCGTGTTCGTTGCACGCTCAGAACGCTTCCTCGCGCGCTCAGAACGCTTCTCGTATTCGCTGCGCCCTCAGAACGCTTCCTCGCGCGCTTAGAACGCTTCTCGTGTTCGTTGCTCGCTCAGAACGCTTCCTCGCGCGCTCAGAACGCTTCTCGTGTTCGTTGCTCGCTCAGAACGCTTCCTCGCGCGCTCAGAACGCTTCTCGTGTTCGTTGCTCGCTCAGAACGCTTCCTCGCGCGCTCAGAACGTTTCCACATTCTGAACGAGCGCACAATTAACATTTCTTAATTGCTCAGATTGCAGGAACCGTTCGTCGCATTTTTTACCTTCAACAAAGCTGCCCGAACTGCCCGAACTGCCCGAAAGGCGAGACGGTCATTTACGAAAAATGGCGATCCTTGTGCTCCAAATCGACCAGATGATTCGCCCGTCAGGTGGATTACGGTGGTTACGACGGCAAAATACCGGGCTACCCTGGCCAAAGCTATAAATGAGCCCAGAGCCTTCATTTCAAGGGACCTTGCTTTTCGGACCCGAGAGAGCTCTGTGAAGATTTCCTCTGAGCTTTCCTTCTGAGATTGAAGATCTCCTTCGTGGACTTGGAGATTTCCTTTCTCCCGAAAGGCGACTCGGCATTCTCACTTTTGTTCTCACCAGCATTCTCACTTTTGTTCTCACCAGCATTCTCACATTTGTTCTCACGGTTGTTCTCAGAAGAATGAATACTTAGCTTTCCGAGATCGAGGTGACCTGTCACCCTCGGAATTCTCTCTTTCTCTCCACTACTGTAACGAGCGGCGGCTTGTCGCGCTCGAATTCTAAGTCTCTAATTGTAACCCCCCAGAAGATAGTGGAAGTTGGTCGGCACAACTCCGACCGTGTGATTTTTTATCCTTTCTGAGTTTTCCACGTTAAAAACTTTCGTGTCACTTACTAAATCATTCATTGACTGTTTGCGCGCTCGGTTCGCTTACGAGCTAAGGCGGTTCAATTCTACCGATCTACCAGAGCGCCCGAGTGATCACAACAATAATGATAAATATATTTACTATAAAACAACTATCTATTATAATAATAAATATTAAAGAATATAAATAGTTATGTATTTATATGCTTAATTTAAATATGGTAAAAAATTGAAGTGCGGTATATGTCATAAAAATAAGGATATATCTGAGTTGTATAAAAAAAATATGATGTTTATGAATTTTGCATTAAATATTTATATCGTATGTTATATATATATATATATATATATATATATATATATATATAAGGTGATATTTATTGAATAAGAAAAGGAGGGCTAAAACATAATCAAACCCACGACATCCAAGAGGGGCACTATTCACCAACACACAAAAGAGATTCTCAGGTTCAATTTTTGGGCGAAAAATATAGAAAATATATAAAGGGTGATATTTTGTTCATACAAGCTTAGAAGCTTTAATAGTTGATTTATTCTTAATCATTCGACGAAATTTAAATTAGAAAATGATATTGAATTCTTATAAAAAAAATACACAAGATAGATATTTCAATTAAATAGATTCACCTTAGATATCTCCTCTAATATCCCTAGGGGAGTTGAATCTCCTCTAAAACTTAAGGCACTCTCAAAATAATTTTTTTTATGTGTCCGAGAGACGGAGCAGTCATCTTTAAATAAACTCTGTCAGCTATCGTCTGCGGTAGTATCAATCGTCGGGCGGTAGCTTATTAATTGAATTTCCCACTCATTTGACCTAACTTGCATTTGTTTTATAGTGTGCATGATAAGGAAACACTCATGGTACATGGCAACCCGGGCTAAGATCATAAGGCCAAAGACAAAATTGATTAGATCAAATAATTATAAACATCATCAGACCCGTGAAAACTAGATGAACATTTCTTACAATGTGTCCTAATCTGAAAATATTTTTCCAGCATAGCGACGACCACCGTTGTTTGCTCTTCTTTTCTCACATGATTACGATCGAGGATAAAACCTTCCGCCCAGACAATGTTGGTAATAACAATGTTGTAATTCAAATAATCGTATTGATCATAAATCACAATGAGCATCAATTATTATATGCTGTATTTTCAAAAACCTTGAGCAGTTTTATCAAATGGGTTTTGCCCATATTTTCATTTATACTTGCGCAGAGAGTGTTGTTATTGAACTTGCGTCCTCGTATTGAATTTAGACACATTGAACAAAACTCGTCGCCTAAGATCATAACTAATAAAAGAAACTAGATGCATAAAGAGTTCGACCAAACAAGAAAACCCTACTAATGAATGTTGAGATATTTGCTATACATAGATACATAGAGACACATACATCCTGAAATTTTTACCCTTTTTTCATTTTCTAAATTTTTTTTTCATTAAAAATATTATTGTCAGCTGCTTTTTATTGATGTTCACATCTAATTCTTTAGAGCTAACACGACTCACTCTATTAACTCATGAGAATATTAATCATACTGTAAAATTTTAACTTTTGCTTGATATCTAGACTCAGTGAAGATCTTAATTCTGTCACAAACACAGTCACTATTAATGGGTATAAACTCACTAAAATCAACAACACTAACCTATAAAATAAATGAAAATAAATATATATATATATATAAGTACATAGTATATACTATATAGCATATTTTTATTAATTAGATATACATTATATTTCCATATATACTAACTTTGCTATTAAATAAATAAATAATAGTATAAATATTGAGAATTATAATGATCTTCATATGATTGATATTTCTTTACTATTTGTTGACTTGTGCTCTTACACGCACATTTATGTTATCACATAAATATAGGACCCGTTTGGGGAGGCGTCCGGTTCAGGTGCGATTGGAGCCAATGCTAGTGTTATCATGAGTTCCGTTTGTTTTTCCGTCATTTCCCGCCGTTTCCAGCCGTCGTCCTCCTACGAACGGAGAATCCCTCCGTCTTCGAACCGGGCTCCCAACCACCGGTGATTATCGCTGTTCGCTAGCTCCATCGCCGGAGCCCCAACCCATGAACGGCCCATCGAAAATATTCTTCACTCCATGTTACCAATCTTAAACGGGCCGGCCTCATTGACAGCCCATTAAAGCCCATGAAATGCCTTTACCGGCCGAGACACAAAAAGTGGCATTGGAGGGTTTGACTTAAAAATATTTTACTTAAATCAATGACATATGTTCCCTTGTTTTTAAAAATTATAATTCGATCCGGATTATTAATATAAATAAAATCGAGCGTTATCATAAAAATAAAATAAATTAAAATATATTTTACTTTAAAAATACTCAAAAAAAATAACATTATATATCTACTAATATAACAGGAGAGGAGCATTTGGAAGAACGTAATTCATGGGCGCCTGATACAAAGCCCTTGCACGACTGCTAATATATACATTGGCGGACCCAATATAGGCCGAGAAGGGGAGCCCGCCCCCCCTAAAAAAAAAATCGCGAAGTTAGATTTTCCTCCCGATCGACGCAGCTCTCCGCCTTCCTCTCCCGATCGCGTGTCGGCGCAGCTCTCCGCCTTCCTCCCGATCGCGTGCCGGCGCCGCTTCTCCGCTCAGAAACCTCCCGATCGGCGCAGCTCTCCGCCTTCCTCTCCCGATCGCGTGCCGGCGCCGCTTCTCCGCTCAGGTAGCTTCTTCTTCTTCTTCTTCTTCCAGATTTCACACTTGTAATCCAACGCGCGATGTGCATTTTTTGGGTGATGTTCCAGATTTCAGATTTCACACTTTGTCTTGTTCATGTCAATGATACAACAGCTCTATCATTAAAAGCAGTAATAGATATGTTATTCTCTACTCATGGTTTGACACTTTCAAGACTACGTGGACAAGGATATGATGGAGCAAGTAATATGCAGGGGGAATTCAGAGACCTTAAAAGTTTGATATTAAGAGAAAATGAATCTGCGTATTATGTACATTGCTTTGCTCATCAATTGCAACTAGCACTTGTAGCTTTAGCAAACAATGACTGTCAAATTTGTATGGTATTTACTCTGGTTAGCAATATTTCTAATATTGTTGGAGCTTCATGTCAGAGATGAGATAAACTTAGAGAGAAGGAGATTGCTAGAATTACAAAAGCGCTGGATAATGGAGAAATTCAGAGTGGTCATGGTTTAAATCAAGAAACAAGTCTCAAAAGAGCTGGAGATACTCGTTGGGGATCACATTATAGTTCTTTAGTGAGTCTGATACTTATGTTTTCTTCAGTTGTTGATGTGCTAGATGACATAAGATTAGATGGGTCAGATTTCAAGAAACGATCAGAGGCAGCTGCTATTCTAACTTTTGCTCAAACATATGAATTCGCATTTAATCTACATCTAATGAAGCATATTTTAGGAATGACGAATGAATTATCACTGGCATTACAAAAGAGGGATCAGAATATAGTAAATGCTATGCATTTAGTCAAAATTTCTAAACAACGTATGCAAAAATTTAGAGATGATGGTTGGTTTGATTTAATAAAAGAAGTTACATTATTTTGTGTGATTCACAAAATAGAAGTAATAAACATGGAGGAAAACTTTAAAACTTTGGGTAGATCAAGACGAAAGGTAGATGAAAGAACTAATCTGCACCATTATCGTGTTGATGTCTTTTATGCAGTTATTGATTTGCAAATGAATGAATTAAACCATCGGTTTAATGAAGTCAACACAGAGCTATTGATCTGCATGGCTTGTTTAGACCCAAGTGAACAATTTGCAGCGTTTGATATACAGAAGTGTATGTGTCTTGCCAAATTCTATCCATCAGACTTCTCTGAAATGCAGCTTATAAGTCTTCAAAGTCAGCTTGAAACTTACATTTTAGATGCATCATCCCGAGCTGAATTTTTGAATCTTACGGGAGTTAGCGATCTAGCAAAACAATTTGTTAAGTTCAAGTTAGATTGATGCCGCACCACTTCCCCCACATGCGGATGACTTGAAGATGTTACAACACAAGGACTTTCAGTGCCCCGGAAGTCAACATTATAACCTCCGCCCGCGTCGCGCAAAGGATGCTTAAAGCCTTCGTATTATCTTGCTTTAGTTTTATATTTATTTCCGCCATTTAAAACTTGTAATATTTTAATTCCGGTATGTTTTTATTTTGGGCGTGTTAATAGACATTTTATGATGGGGTGCATTTAACCATCTGGATTGATGAGATTTCATCTCAATCTTGGATGGTTGGATGGTGCTTGTAATCTCCTATTTAAGGGAGCCTTTTATGAGAAATGAGAAATAGATTGAACCCTAAAAAAAACTCCCCCTAAGAGGATTTCGGCCAAGGCTTGCTCCAAGCCGCCGCCCCCCCTTGCCTCCTCTCTCTTCTCCATTTTCGGCCCCCCCTTCTGTGGGTGTTTCCGGCGTGGTCTCTTGGTGCGACTCCAAGGAAGAAGAAAGGAAGCCCCTCGGTGTGACTCCGAAGGATCCATACGGTGCGACGCCGGTGGAAAGCGTGGAGAGAGTGATTCTCCCACATTTATCAAGTGTGTTTATATTTTCTTGGTTGGGTAATCTCTAAACCTTCAAGAGTTTCTTTCTTTAGTTTGTGGAGGAAGAACCATCGTGTTCTCCGCGATTTTGAATATCGATCGTTGACATTTTTCTGAACTTGAGATCGCTTTCCCGCGTTCTTCGTGTCCGGACCGAGTGGGTCTCGTTTGCTTGAACGGATCTTGGCCTATAGCCTTGGTCTTGTTCTCAAAAAGAGTAGCAATCTTTGTGTTGATTTGGGAACTATGTCGACTCTCTTTTGGCCGCTGTTTTAGAGTCGATCGTTCTTTTTATTTGATATTGTGATGCGAATGGCAACGTATGTGAGCGATAGAATGCTTGTGTAGGTGCGTTAGTTCATCGTGAGTTCGTGGCAATTTGGAATATAGCCCGTGTAGATCTCTAGTAGGAAATACCGCTGCAACAATTTGGTATCAGAGCGGTCGTTTCAACCCCCACGTTGCAAACATCCTCACTGCGATCCTTGTTGGTCGTTCTAATCAATAGAAAAATCTGAAAATTTTCGGATTGGTCTGCGTTTAGTAAAAACTCAGAAAAAAATTAAAACTTGTCAGAAAAATCTGAATTTTTTTCTGTAGCTTCCTGAGTATATTTCCAGCAACTTTAAAACTAAAAAAAAAATTCATTTCGATCTCGTTAGGTCCGTCAAAAAAAAAATTCATTTTTTTTCTAGTTGTTCAAATTTGCATGCGCACGAGACTAGGCACGGAATACATCGTAGAGTTACCTTCCACCTCTAGGATGGCAGCGAACGATCAAGTAGATCCTAACACGGAGGCTATAGAAGAGCTACGTGGTGAGATGGCGGAGATTAGGACCATGTTAGCCCAGATTCTTCTGAATCAAAGGGGAACACTGCCCCCACCGGCTAATGATGAGCTGCCCGATCAACAACAACGGGTTCATGATTCGGATTCGGATGAAGTATATCCTCGAGCCCCTCCTCGTGGACGTCGTCCGGATCGTGGCACGGATATCACTAGAGCCATTAAGATCGACGCCCCCACTTACGATGGTTTGGGAGACCCCCAGATTTTCCTTACCTGGGTAGTGGATATTGAATGTTATTTCGAATGGCACCATCTTACGGATCCCCAAAAGGTCCAGGTTGCCAGGATGAAGCTAACGGGTCGAGCGAAAACGTATTGGCTGAATGAAGAGCGTAGGCTAGGAGCCGGGCAGGGAGTTCCACCCATTGGATGGCCGGTGATGAAAAACTTACTCACTGACCAATACGTCCCCGCCTACCACTGAACCCAAATGTTCGATGAGCTAGCCACCCTTCGGCAAGGCTCAAACTCGGTGGCTGAGTATATGGGCGAGCTGAAAGACCGTATGGTGCGTTGTGATCTTCGAGAGATCCCTGAGGTTACGCTATCTCGGTTTCGTAAGGGGATCCACCCTGACATTCAGAGGAAGCTCTTGAGATATGGTCACACAGATCTGAATACGACATTCAATGCCGCTCTTGACATTGAAAAGCATCTGACTTCTAAGGCCCACTCTCGTTACTCCCGTACGAAGAGTTTGACCACCTTTGGAGCATCTTCCTCTACCACCCACGATAAAGGAAAACCTAAGACCACCGAGTCTAGATCGGTAGTGATCACTGCGAGGAACTCTAGGAATCTCACGAATGAGCGTATCCCCATAGGAAAGGTTAGCAAGGCTAACACCACATGTTATGCTTGCGGGGTTCAGGGCCACTACGCCTTTGAGTGTCCTACAAAGACTCGAGCCATAGCCCTTTTGGATGCGGAGACCGACCCCGCCGACCTAGTTTATGAGGCTATGGAGGAGGGTGACCCTGAGGGAGTCCCAAGTGATTTGGAGGACGAACGCTACCTAGGAGTGATGCGATGTATCTTGACCACCCCTCGCCCCTTAGATGATTGGAAGAGGACGAACATATTTTCCCTGATCTTTAGGAGTGGTGAGAAGTTATGTAAGCTGATTATCGATAGTGGAAGTTGTGTAAACGTCATTTCTGAGAACGCCGTCACACGTATGGCCTTGACCACAGAGCCACACCCGACCCCGTATCAAGTAGCTTGGATTAACAAGATCACTGTCCCAGTTACCAAGCGATGCCTAGTTCCCCTCTCGATCAGATCGTACACGGATGAGATATGGTGTGACGTATTACCGATGGATGCATGCCACGTGTTATTAGGCCGCCCTTGGCTCTATGACCGTGATGTAACACATTATGGCCGGGCCAACTCCTATGAGTTTAAATTTAAGGGTAAGACATTACTTTGAGCCCGACCGTTCCGAAGGAACCAGTTGCGTTACCTAAGGACACCACTGTCCCGATCGAGAGGAAGACGTTGAGTCTAGTAGGCAGGAAGGTGTTTGTGAGGGACCCATTTTTAGATGGAGTATTGTATGCGTTAGTTCTTATGAGTACGAAGACTGATTCGAGCACGTTAGATGGGTTGCCTAGAGAGTTGCGGGCCTTGCTAGATGAGTATAGGGATGTTTACCCCGACGAGCTTCCGTCGTCGTTACCCCCACTTAGGGATATACAGCATGCTATAGATCTTATCCCTGGGTCATCCCTACCCAATCAGCCCCACTATAGACTCCCTCCCGATGCCCACAAGGAGTTACAAGTCCAGATAGAGGACTTGCTGAAGAAGGGATTCATTCGGGCTAGTTTGAGCCCATGTGCTGTTCCAGCCCTTCTTGCCCCCAAGAAGGATGGTTCGTGGAGGATGTGTGTTGATAGCCGTGCTATCAACAAAATCACCATCAAGTATAGATTTCCAATCCCACGGTTAGATGATCTCCTCGATGTCCTAGCGGGTGCCACCATCTTTTCCAAGCTAGATTTGCGGAGTGGTTACCACCAGATCAGGATCCGTGAGGGAGATGAGTGGAAGACAGCGTTTAAGTCCAAGGATGGACTGTATGAGTGGCTTGTGATGCCTTTTGGGTTATCCAACGCCCCAAGCACGTTCTCCAGGATGATGACTCATGTCTTCCAGCCTTATATGGGGAAGTTCGTGGTTGTCTACTTTGACGACATCCTTATCTATAGTACCACCCCCGCCGATCACATCTCACACCTGCGTATAGTTCTTTCCACCCTTCGGAAGGAAACTCTTTATCTGAACCTTAAGAAGTGCACTTTTCGAGTCTCTGAGGTAGAATTCTTAGGTTATATTGTTGGGTCCGAAGGTATACGAGTAGACCCCGGGAAGGTCCAGGTGATTAAGGATTGGCCAGAGCCGACTAGTATTCGAGAGGTGCGTAGTTTCCATGGGCTAGCTACATTTTATCGTCGTTTTATACGAGACTTTAGTAGCATCATGGCACCCATTACTGATTGTATGAAAAGGGGAGAGTTTGCGTGGTCGAAGTCTGCTACTTTGGCCTTCCGTAGGATCAAGCAACTCATGACCGAAGCACCGGTGTTACGTCTCCCTGACTTCACCAAGGTCTTTGAGGTTACTTGTGATGCGTCTGGGATAGGGATAGGAGGAGTCCTAAGTCAAGAGGGCCACCCTATTAGTTATTTTAGTGAGAAGTTGGCGGGCACAAAGCTCAATTATTCTAACTACGACCGAGAGTTCTATGCGATTGTGAGGTGTTTGCATCATTGGAGGCACTATCTTCTGTCCAAGGAATTTGTGCTCCTTTCAGACCATGATGCTTTGAGATTCATAAACGGTAGCCATAAGATCAGCCCACGGCACGCGAAGTGGGTTGCGTTCCTTCAAGAATACACGTTTAACATTAAACACCTTAAGGGTTCGGAGAATCGAGTCGCCGATGCGCTTAGCCGCCTCACCCTTTTACTTTCTACCATGAAGGTGCATGTTATTGGGTTCGAGCGCATTAAGGATGAGTACGCCACGTGCCCGGATTTCCAGGAGTTGTACCTATCCGCACAGGACAACTCCCCCACCACTATCTCGGCCTTCACTATTAGAGACGGTTATCTCTTTCGGCATGGGAAGCTATGCATCCCACAATCTTCCCTACGACTACACATCATTTGGGAGTTGCATAGCGGCGGTTTGAGTGGTCACTTCGGGCATGACAAGACTATTGTGCTCGTGGAGGAGAAGTTTTATTGGCCAAAACTTAAGGCCATGGTCGGCCGAGTGGTGAGCAGTTGTCGAACGTGTCAAGTCTCCAAAGGTTCTAAGACCAATGTTGGCTTGTATACACCGTTACCTATTCCATCCAAACCTTGGGAAGACGTGAGCATGGATTTCGTTCTAGGCCTTCCCCCCCACGTTTCACCGACACGACTCTATATTCGTTGTTGTAGATAGGATCTCCAAGATGGCATATTTTATCCCTTGTAGCAAGACCAACGATGCATCTCATATTGCCAAGCTGTATTTTCAAAATGTCGTTAGCCATCGTGGGGTGCCTAACACTATTGTGTCGGATAGGGACGTGAAATTTACAAGTTATTTTTGGAAGACGTTGTGGATTCTAATGGGCACTAAATTGCTATTCTCTGCCGCCTACCACCCACAAACGGATGGGCAAACAGAGGTGGTCAATAGAAGCTTGGGAAATCTTCTTAGGTGCCTTGTGGGTGACCATAAAGGCACATGGGACTTACTTCTCCCCCACGCTCAGTTGGCTTATAATAATTCCAAGAATCGATCCACGGGTATGTCTCCAAACGAGGTTGTTCACGGGTATAATGCTCCGGTGCCCCTTGACTTGGTCCCACTACCACCTTCGTATAAGGCCAGTCAATTCGCACAATCTTTTGCCCAACACATTCATGATCTACATGCACATATTCGGGCGACCTTGACCTCTCAATATGACGCCTATCAAACACATGCAAACCAAAATAGGAGAGCGTCAAACTTTAAAGTCGGCGACCAAGTTTTAGTCCGCCTAGTTCCCGAACGAATGCCATCTGGCACCGTTAAGAAATTAGCACCAAGGCGAGCCGGCCCGTTCCGGATTTTGAAGAAAATAGGAGAGAATGCTTTTGTTTTGGATTTGCCTTCTGATTGGGGTGTCTCACCCATTTTCAACGTTTCGGATTTGACGATGTTTGTTCCGCCTCCACAAGAGTTGTCTTCTATGTCGTCTTCTCATTCCACAAATGATTCTAATCGGTTGGGGAGTGGTAGGTCGGATGATCTCTCTTCCATGCTTTCCACAGGTATACCGCCGGATGGTGAGTCACATCTTATTCCTAATGCTGACATGTTTCCAAGGTTTCCCAAAACCTTTTCTAGCCCTGACAGGATATTGGACATGGAGCCCGTTACTACTACTACCGGTGATACTCTCCGCGTCCTCATTCGTTGGCGGGATCGTCCACCTTCCGATGACTCTTGGGTGCTTAAGTCCGAGCTTCAAAGACTAGATGCCGCTCTTCTCCACCGTTTCCTCTTGGACCACACATCGGTGATACGTGAAGTTGAGGGGGGAGGATTGATGTCGCACCACTTCCCCCACATGCGGATGACTTGGAGATGTTACAACACAAGGACTTTCGGCGCCCCGGAAGTCAACATTATAACCTCCGCCCGCGTCGCGCAAAGGATGCTTAAAGCCTTCGTATTATCTTGCTTTAGTTTTATATTTATTTCCGCCATTTAAAACTTGTAATATTTTAATTCCGGCATGTTTTTGTTTTGGGTGTGCTAATAGACATTTTATGATGGGGTGCATTTAACCATCCGGATTGATGAGATTTCATCTCAATCTTGGATGGTTGGATGGTGCTTGTAATCTCCTATTTAAGGGAGCCTTTTATGAGAAATGAGAAAGAGATTGAACCCTAAAAAAAACTCCCCCTAAGAGAATTTCGGCCAAGGCTTGCTCCAAGCCGCCGCCCCCCCCCCCCCCCCCCCCCCCCCCCCCCCCCCCCCCCCCCCTTGCCTCCTCTCTCTTCTCCATTTTCGGCCCCCCCTTCTGTGGGTGTTTTCGGCGTGGTCTCTTGGTGCGACTCCAAGGAAGAAGAAAGGCAGCCCCTCGGTGTGACTCCGAAGGATCCATACGGTGCGACGCCGGTGGAAAGCGTGGAGAGAGTGATTCTCCCACATTTATCAAGTGTGTTTACATTTTCTGGGTTGGGTAATCTCTAAACCTTCAAGAGTTTCTTTCTTTAGTTTGTGGAGGAAGAACCATCGTGTTCTCCGCGATTTTGAAGATCGATCGTTGACATTTTTCTGAACTTGAGATCGCTTTCCCGCGTTCTTCGTGTCCGGACCGAGTGGGTCTCGTTTGCTTGAACGGATCTTGGCCTATAGCCTTGGTCTTGTTCTGAAAAAGAGTAGCAATCTTTGTGTTGATTTGGGAACTATGTCGACTCTCTTTTGGCCGCTGTTTTAGAGTCGATCGTTCTTCTTTTTATTTGATATTGTGATGCGAATGACAACGTATGTGAGCGATAGAATGCTTGTGTAGGTGCGTTAGTTCATCGTGAGTTCGTGGCGATTTGGAATATAGCCCGTGTAGATCTCTAGTAGGAAATACTGCTGCAACATAGATATAACATATCCTCAGGTTTTCAAGTTGATTAAATTGACATTATTACTGCCAGTTGCAACAGCTACAGTGGAAAGAGCATTCTCCAAAATGAAGATTATCAAGTCACGTTTACGCAACTGAATGAGTGATGATTGGTTTAATGACAGCTTATTGACCTACATTGAGAGAGACAGATTCAAATTAATTGAAAATGAGTCAATCATCCAGCGATTTCAAGCAATGAAAACACATCGAGGGCAATTATGATTGATTGTAAGGGAATGTTAATTTTTATTATGCATTAATATATTATTTTTGTGAAATATATGTTAAACATTAATTTCCGCCCCCCTAAGCAAAAATCCTGGCTCCGCCACTGAATATATATATATATATATAATTCATGGGCGCCTGATACAAAGCCCTTTGACGACAATACCTTCCATTATTCTACCAATGACTGATAACGATTGTGCGTGCTGGGCGCGGCGCACGCGGGTGCGCGTGCCCTTTGCTCAGACATTTGTTCCCCGCGCTTTCCGGTGTCCATTTAAGGGATCAAACGGGCTAAAAATTGCGCGAGAATAAGCCTTCTCGAGCCGGCCAAGGTCGCGGCGAAAAACTCCGACTCGACCATTTTCATTTTAGGGGAACCCCATCAATAATAATAATAATTGTTAGTATTGTTGTTTTTATGGCTAGTCTAATTATAAACTTTTATAATAGCCTATTTCAAAATATTATATAAAAAAGAAATTAATATTTTTCTGAACCATAAATTGAAAAACAGAGACATAATAATTGCGTTTGAAGAAGCTGGTTTTGTTTGGATCATCTCCATGTATTGGCATCACAGAAGTGCTGCATGATTGCAGATTTGCAGGATTCCGATTTCCGAATATCATCAATTATTCTTTTCATTTAAAGGAATGTATAAAGTGATCATCAACACATGCGACCCTGATTGGACGGTTGGGAGATAATTTACCCACAGATATATGCAATATGGACGGCCGTAAGTCATTGGCAGCACGCGCGGTCGGTCTGCCGGCCGGCAATTACTTGAGGCTGCCGGATTATGACCGTTGGTTCTCCGGCAAATCTACTTTACTGATTGCCGATTGGCTCAGACTCCCACGACGTTGAGTGCTCCTTTCACATCCATTACTTTGCTTTTCTTTCCCTAAAACCGGGAGCCCTCTCAGAAAGAAAAACAAATACAGCCGCGCGAGAAGATGTCTTTTCTCTGGTACGGTTCATGGAAATATAGAGCTCGGTATGCATATATATACACGCACAAACGAGCAGCTCTGCATGGGCTTCGCCCATACTCTTAGGGGACTTTGCCCGTATTCGAGCGGGTTGCGCTCGCATTCGAGTGGTAGCAGCCGCATATGATCACTTATCTTTTATTCAAAACATATACATATGAGTACATAAAATGACTGTAAAAAATATGAATCAATATTCCAATTATTATTTTATAAAAAAATTTAAATATTTACCTAAAAAATTAATTTCTCCATCTCTCTACCTTCTCTCCCCCTCTCCCTAAATATAGGTACAAGAGAGCTATAAAGATTCTCTCTCCCTCACTCCCCCTCACTCTTCTCTCTTTCTTTATCTCACTGCATTGGATGGCTGAGATCAAAAGATTGTCACATATTGGATGGCTATGATTAATTCTACAACTCCAAGCTACTTCTTTAATGTAGTTAAAGATATATATACAAAAAATTGTCTTTGATGTAACATTCAAAATTGTTAAATATAGTCACATTATTTTACTCAAATGACTTTACATATATTATGAAAAAAATGAAAATTCATAAAATATAATGACTATCTATGTAATTACATTATATCTCTATTGATATACACCCATGCATTTATAAAAGATCCGGGGTGCGGTTAGAAGGAGACTCCACTAAGCAAGAGTGGAGTTAGTGGGGGAGTGGTCAAACTTATGACCATTCCACCACTCGCGCACTTCGCGCCAGCAGAAACCGCCGCTCAGTCAACGCTCCGCCAGACGCCACGCGCCGCCATGACCGCACCCCACTATTGGGGTGTGATTCATGTGGGGTGCGGCCAGGCCGCACCCCCATGTGGGGTACAACCATGCCACACCCCCTTGGGTGCGGCTATGCCGCAGCCCCTTGGGTACGTGCGGCCATGCCGCAGCCCCTTGGGTGCGGCCATGCCGCACCCCCTTGGGTGCGGCCATGCCGCACCCCCTTGGGTGCGGCCATGCCGCACCCCCTTGGGTGCGGCCAAGCCGCATCCCTTCTTGGGTGCGGCCAAGCCACGCTCTGTAACGTCCCATTTCACGCTAGACCCTTTGTCGATGACTTGACGCCAAGACTCGACTCGGGCTGGGTGTTGCACCTAGCTCCTGAAGTGGTTAAGTCGAGTCATGGTCAATATGACACATGACGACGAATTAGGGGTAATGTGGTTGAATTAGGCCAAGTCAAAAGCAATTTTTGACCCCGTCTTGATTTCTATGTCATTTTTAGATATTTTCCACTCAGATTCAGATATTGAGCTCAACATGAAAGTTGTAGCCCTTGAAAATACCTTTCCAACGAGTGGTTGCACATTTTCTGGGGAGCTATGTAGCTCCGGGAAATCAATTTTTAGTAAGACTGGTCAGGAAGCGTCGAGACAGCTCAGCTAAGCGTCGAGACAGGTCGACGCTTGACCTGACTGCATCACTCTTTGTCAGTTTTAGATATTTTCCACTCAGATTCAGATCTTGGGCTCAACATGAAAGTTGTAGCCCTTGAAAATACCTTTCCAACGAGTGGTTGTAGGTTTTCTAAGGAGCTCTGTAGCTCCGGAAAATCAATTTTTAGTAAGACTGGTCAGAAGGCGTCGAGACAGCTCAGCTAAGCGTCGAGACAGGGCGACGCTTGACCTGACTGCATTACTCTTTGTCATTTTTAGATATTTTCCACCTTATTTATTTTTATATTCTCTGACATTGACTTACCCCATGCCTTATCTTTCTCAAATCAAGGCAAAAGTTAAATAGTGTTCTAAGAGGCAAGCGACACATGGCAAGTCTTGTCAAAATTAGTATAACAATAAAAGACTAGTTTTCATCCGTTGAAAACTTTCCTTCACCATTGCTAGACTTCAGTTCATCTTCCTCATCTCTCCAAGAGCTGAACCAGCTAGGAACTTGGAAGGACAAAGCTTGGAAGGAGCTTTGGAGCTTGGAGAAGCGCCGTCATGCCGCCGAGAAGGTTGACCCGCTCTATGGCCGCCGCAAATGAGGTGACTTCCTCCCCTCTCCCTTGGTGCTAGATCTTTAGATCACATAGGAGAGATGTTGGGCCAAGAGGACCCAACCTTGTGAGTTTATGGTGTTTCCATAGGAGAAGACCACGCTAGAACTTCTGTTCTAGGGTGACGATCGCCGCGAAATTTGCTTCAATCAACCCTCTCTTCAATATGAAGAGAGAGGACTTGATCTCGTGAAGATTGGTGGTCTTTTAAGGGAGTATTTGAGGAAGTGATGCTGTTCATTTTACCCCCTTGCTGGAGGAAGAAGATGAACAGTTGACATTAGATTTACCTTAAGATACGTGCAGAAATTATATCTGCAGACCGATGCAGAAATCTGTTTTTCTGCGCGCAGCTGTGTTCAAGTCCAATTTTGGGCATGATACAGCAGGATTCAGGTTTCAGGCTTAACACAAAAGTTGTATCTCTCGGAAAATGCTTTGAGATAAGTGGCTGTGCACTTTCTGGGGAGCCCTGTGGCTCCCTAGATAACCCTTGAAAGCAGACTGTGTAATAACACTATGTTGTAGGTTGTTAGCTTGTTGTCCTGTTTTACACAGCCATCTTGTTGAGCTTGTTTGAGGATGAAACACTTGGAATTGGACCTTGGGTTCAACATAAAAGTTGTAGCCCTTGTCGTTACCTTTCCAGAATGGGGTGGCACGTAAATTTTGGTGTAGTAAAACTCTCAGAATTTCAGTTTTAGTATTTTGTGTCATAGTAGCCTAAGTCTCGATGAATTTTGGAATAACTTCATTGATATTTGTTTGTTGTTCAAAACAAAATTGTAGAGATGATGTTGATGATGATGTGCATATCGCAGTAGAATTTCATGATTTTTAGATGAATATTTATTGTCATTTTGTGAATAATAAATTGTGATCGTAACAAAACAGCGAGTCTATGCTAGAGGCTTCAGCGAGATCGGAATTGAAATGGATCCTTGTTTATATATTTTTTGGTGTAAAATATTGAGCTGATTGAGCTTGGTTTTAGGAAGAATTTGGTCATGAGAAAACTTAAGTGCTATTATTATCACATATGTGCTATTGAAATGTGTTTACCAAGCTAGGCATGAGAGATAGTTATGCTGCCTTCGGTTTAGTATTATATTTTAAGAAGAACTTGAATACACATGTAGTCCACCGGGATCGGTAATAGAGAGTAATCCCTTAGCCCGTACACACCACTGCATTAGAGTTACGAGAACTCCCTATGGGTAGCAGGCATTGGTTGGTGTAGTGAGAAAGGATATGGTTATATCCTTGGTTTTGTGAAGGACATGGTTGGTGGTCCTCGGATGCTTTTGAGCATATGTTGGGCTGGGTTGATAAATGTGTTGTAACACATTGTGTATGACGATCCTTTGTATGTGGATTGCATGTGGTGGGTCTACGGGCTCGCAGTTCATCACACCGTCAGGAGCTGGCAGTTAGACTCGGCAAGTTGGGCTGTGTTCCTTGGTGCTTACTTCCCAAGGACCCCTTCTGTGCCAAAAGACTCGACTGGTCTTGATCGTCGAGCAATGGTACGCATGGGCTCCGCAGTTGTACCAGCGTTGAGGCGTATGAAGGCCTAGGTCAGGTAGTGTGTAACCTGTCTAGGAGTGGAGGGCCCGCTTCACTATCTCCGTCTGACCACGACGGGAGATGCCTGAGAGGCTCGCTACCTCCAAAGAAAGGGAACTAAAGTCTGTGTCGACATAGCAAGTGTGTGTGCATACATGAGCAATTCATCATTCATAACATGACATTGCATTGCATTGCATTGTAAAAGATCCTTATCATATAAACTTGTATGGGCACCTTTAAATGATAAGTTAATTACTTGGAAATCTTAACTTATAAGTTTGTATGGGCATTCATATAAGTAAATATACTATACTGTTGATCTATAAATCGCTGCTCTTTACTTGTTAGCTTTTACTGCTTGCTAGTAGTTGATTACATGCTCATTTAATTATAACTGCTAGGAATGTGATATTACCTGCTAGCTTAGCTTCACCTTCTTGTCACCTGCTTATATATATTTTACTGCTAATAATGAGCTCCTGATTCACTTCATCCGCCCGGTGCCTAAGAGCCGCCGGGGGAGAGGATGATAAGTTGCTTAGTCTTTATGACTAATGATTGTTGCTTTCCCCTTTTTAGGAGCACCCCCAGCAGGACCAGCAGCAGCTGTTGTACCATATCCAGGAAGACTGCCAGGCCAGGGAGACATGGCCTGATACTACATTGCCTTCCATTCCGTCCGTTACGGAAGTGAGTTTTTGAGTGACTACTTGTAGCCCCTTGTGGCAACCCCATTTTGTACTTGTTTTTAGTAGACTCTGATTTGTACTCTGATGATTTTATTCAGGAATATTTTGTAATTCCTGTTTATTATTATTTTGTGGACTTAGTACTCATGTGAATCTGGACTTGTTGTTTATACTTTTTGTATAATTCTTCATTCTTTTGGTTGGCCTGCGATGTTGATGTTAGCCGGCAGAGCGGTCGACTTGCGGTTGGGTTAGCTTGGGCTAACCCGGCTTCAAGTTGGTCGTTCTGGGCAATAAAAGTCCTCTCTCCCCTGGTGGGGTGGGGGGGGGGGGGGAGCGACTTTTACAACTGGTATCAGCTTGTAACGATCATGAGATGAATGAAGTTCATTTAACTACTGGGTCAACCCCGCTCGAGTTTTCAGTTTGCGGACAAACTGAATCAGCGAAAGCAGTGGTGTGCCCATATGTGGTTCACTTCGAGTTTGTCCACCATTTCCTATAGAATTGGCCAACCTAACCCTTAGAACTAGTGTCAACCTAAATAGGACACCACATTATTTTACCTTACCAAGATATTTCGTAGTGTGTCCTACAATCGACCTCAGGTATAAATTTAGGTAAGGTATATGGTACCTAAAGTGACTAAGAGAAGAGTTTAATGTAAGAACAGATGTTCAGTAGATGTTCAAGGCTTTTATTCTGATGTTCCTAATCTCCCATCAAGTGATATTACCAATTTTTTCTAACTAATAGAACCTTTCTGAGGTGAATGGGTGCCTAAAATCTACTATTGAAGGTAATAAGAGACTCATAAGACTAATTGTCTCACTGATGACTTGATACTTCCCATTTTGGGTTATATTGAAACAACTACCATAATAAATACAAGAGGTCGAATAAGAGTTTGAATTTAGAAAAGGCATGTTTCTTTGAATTGGTCACACGTTGACCTTGAAAAGATTATCGTAAATGGTAACTCTGAAGGCCTAAGTAATGGATTATATCAATAAGTCTCATGGTGAAGCTTCGAGTTGAGGATTGTATGCCCCAAGAGTTGCATGCATATATGAGATGAATGTACCATGCTGGTGGTCGAATAGATTCAGCCCAGGATTTATGAGGGGCTTAACTCTTCGTTTATTGGGCTAGTGATGCACCGACTGGGGTTTCCCTGGGAATTGGAAATTTTTTCACAATTTTCAACATTATAGGTTTATGATTCTTGAAGAATTAGTTCATTTTAAGCAAGGAAGACTGCTACTACCAAGTTTTTGATAAATAAATCTCACCGATCGGATAAGTAGACAAGGAGAGTAGTAAGCTTGCAATTTGAGTATACACTCAAATCGGTCAATTATGAACTTTTAGTAATGTTATAGCTTGGGAATTGATGAAATTTCGTACATGCATGAGAAGATAATAAGTTTTGTATATGCATGAATAGTAAAATTATCAACTAACCCTGAAGGTTAGGAAATATTTGGGTGAACATTCCCCAATGATTTATATATTCACGAGAAATGTTAGAGCAATTAAATGAGTCAAAGCAACTAGTATAAGATAAAAATGAATATGACTTCTTTATTAGACTTTATACTACTGATAATAAGAATATTGAAGCATTTGAAATAATGATGTACACCAAACTTACCCTTAATGTGATGACCGAGATGAAGGTCATGGATATATGAGGCGCGGATAGCATAAATTCACATATTAGAATCTTCCTTCGATAATTACTCAAAATATTTGGAAGTTGATACATACCACTAAACTCAATTTTGGAAGAGCTTTACTATTGGTAGAATTATTGGAAGAGTAAGAGTTTTGAAGTTTGAAAGTTATTTAACATACGAGACATGACAAGATAATGAGATTAATGTGACTTGGTTGTTGATTTCGGAATCTCAAATGTTTATAATGGAATAAACATGTTGTGAATGATCATCGTCAGAAGTTGTAGAGCATTTATGACCAATCTGGCTTAGGTTGAGTTATGGTCGATATGATGGTCGGATGTACCAAAACGATATAGGACAAAGTCATGGTTCTGAACTTAGAATAAAAGAAGGAAGAAGTATATATGATCTGCCTTGAGTTGAAGGAAGTAAAGATAACAGTCTTCGACTTGTTCATAGTTCGGGACTTTCCTGATGTTTTTCCAGAGATACTGTCTGGATTACCCCCGCTTAGGGGTGTACGTTTCCAAATCAAGTTAGTATCGGGAGCTAAACTTGTCTCTAAGGCTCCGTACAGGATGGCTCGTTGTGGCTATGCATAAATTACCGGGAGATGAATCAGTTGATTGTGTGGAACCTAACTACTACCCCAGATCGATGAGCTTTTCGATCAACTGGTTGGAGCACACCGGTTCTCCAAGTCGAATATGGGGTAGGGGTACTACCAGTTAAGAATCTAGGAGGAAGACATTCCAAAGACAGCATTTAGTTCTAAGATATTGCTTATACGAGTTCACTGTGATGCCATTTGGACTCACAAATGCCCCTTCTGTGTTCATTAGCCTCATAAACAGGGTATTCGAACCATATCTAGATTCCTTTGTGACTGTGTTTATCGACGACATCCCGAGTACTCGAGGACATGGAGATCACACTAGCGTCTCAGACTTGTCACGAGGCCTATATCAAGTATCTGGCAACCCTGAGCATCGTTTGTGATATACGAGATTGGATTCGGGCAGAGCAAGGGAGGGATGCTGCTCTGGCCCATATATATCGTACTCATACTTTTGGTTGTTTATATGACCCATCATGATGAGAAATCTTGTTGGACCTGCTACACTTGGTTCACACCAAGCTTGATATATATATAGTATCTACATGTTTAATGGGTGTTATTCGTGCATGCTCATATGACGATTAGATGCAACTTGATTATCATAAAAAAAGTAGTATATTTATTTACTTATGATTGATTTTAATGATGTTAAGAATATGAAGACTATGGATTTTAATCGGAGATGATACACACATACAAGTTGCTTCCCGTGAATGAGTAATATTTAAACAAATATGAGCATGTGTATTGATGATCCACTATTCATAAAAGTTTTGAAAATTCTTCCCCAACCTTGAGTAAAAAAAGGGAAATGAGTACTAAACATGTAACATCATGGATGAAAATTGAGGATTAAAATGGTGTATGTCATAATAAATGAGATAGAGTAATCACAGTACTTAATTACTATGTAGACTAGAGAAAGAGTGGTGAAAATACATGATGATCGAGTAACTACAATTATTTTATCATGACCATGGAAGGATGATGGCTCTCGGGAAGACTCAGAGAGATGTCATGCTAAGTTTTAGAATATGAGTACTATAAGTATAATATTTTGGATATGAAGTTAATGATCTCGAGAAGTGACACTTGTACATAATGATATCAAAATCACTCTTAGAAAGATTCACGAATTGGGAATAAATTTTGATTACTGAATGTGTATATGATGAAAATTCATGATAAATGCGGAGATTTAATGAGCTCTTCCTTATGACGAGATCGACTCATGATAAATCTTACGGTTTGGAAAAGATTACTCGCATATCATATGGAGAATGATCGAAAGTCATTTTATGGACTAGATAACAATGTCAGATTGATTATCGAGTAGTGCACGTAATGATAGGTTGTATTAAAAGCTTTAATAGTGCAGAAATTAAAAGTCGGTTATGTTTTTGGAAGAGGAGCTTGGGTTTGAGCAGTTTATAAGTAGTTACTCAGGTGAATAAGGATCATTGGTCATGAATGATTTCAGATCCAAGGAATAATCGAGGTTAATTAATGAATGTGGTTGAAATAGAATATAGAACCGCTAGATCTGAATTGCGCGCTTGCGAAAGTATCATATTAGCCATTATGAAATTGGTGGTGTCCAACTCATGTTTAATGATGGTCTGACTATAAATTTATTTTCCCACATCACCATGTATATCTATTTAAGAGAAGATACAATCTAAGAGCCTCTTACCCAGAATCTTAATTACATGTATTATAAGAGTAACAAAAATAATACACATGGGATAAGTTGAGAACAAAACATAATGACTAAATGAGAGCTCTTATTAGTGAAGAGTCGAAGTCGAGACCATTTGAATTATATATCCCTTTCAGTGAAATATGGAGATTGACTTTCTTCATCTGCCCTTTAACCCCGTAGCCCCAACTTAAATTTCGGGGACGAAATTGTTTCTTCGTTTATTGGGATTTGTAACGTCCATTTCGCGCTAGACCCCTTGTCGATGACTTGACGTCAAGACTCGACTCGGGCTGGGTGTTGCACCTAGCTCCTGAAGTGGTTAAGTCGAGTCATGGTCAATATGACACATGACGACGAATTAGGGGTAATGTGGTTGAATTAGGCCAAGTCAAAAGCAATTTTTGACCCAGTCTTGATTTCTATGTCATTTTTAGATATTTTCCACTTAGATTCAGATATTGGGCTCAACATGAAAGTTGTAGCCCTTGAATATACCTTTCCAACGAGTGGTTGCATATTTTCTGGGAAGCTCTGTATCTCCGGGAAATCAATTTTTAGTAAGACTGGTCAGGAGGCGTCGAGATAGCTCAGCTAAGCGTCGAGACAGGTCGACGCTTGACCTGACTGCATCACTCTTTGTCAGTTTTAGATATTTGACACTCAGATTCAGATCTTGGGCTCAACATGAACGTTGTAGCCCTTGAAAATACCTTTACAACGAGTGGTTGTAGGTTTTCTAAGGAGCTCTGTAGCTCCGAAAAATCAATTTTTAGTAAGACTGGTCAGAAGGCGTCGAGACAGCTCAGCTAAGCGTCGAGACAGGTCGACGCTTGACCTGACTGCATTACTCTTTGTCATTTTTAGATATTTTCCACCTTATTTATTTTTATATTCTCTGACATTGACTTACCCCATGCCTTATCTTTCTCAAATCAAGGCAAAAGTTAAATAGTGTTCTAAGAGGCAAGCGACACATGACAAGTCTTGTCAAAATTAGTATAACAATAAAAGACTAGTTTTCATCCGTTGAAAACTTTCCTTCACCATTGCTAGACTTCAGTTCATCTTCCTCATCTCTCCAAGAGCTGAACCAGCTAGGAACTTGGAAGGACAAAGCTTGGAAGGAGCTTTGGAGCTTGGAGAAGCGCCGTCATGCCGCCGAGAAGGTTGACCCGTTCTATGGCCGCCGCAAATGAGGTGACTTCCTCCCCTCTCCCTTGGTGCTAAATCTTTAGATCACATAGGAGAGATGTTGGGCCAAGAGGACCCAACCTTGTGAGTTTATGGTGTTTCCATAGGAGAAGACCACGCTAGAACTTCTGTTCTAGGGTGACGATCGCCGCGAAATTTGCTTCAATCAACCCCTCTCTTTAATATGAAGAGAGAGGACTTGATCTCGTGAAGATTGATGGTCTTTTGAGGGAGTATTTGAGGAAGTGATGCTGTTCATTTTACCCCCTTGCTGGAGGAAGAAGATGAACAGTTGACGTTAGATTTACCTTAAGATACGTGCAGAAATTATATCTGCAGACCAATGCAGAAATCTGTTTTTCTGCGCGCAGCTGTGTTCAAGTCCAGTTTTGGGCATGATACAGCAGGATTCAGGTTTCAGGCTTAACACAAAAGTTGTAGCTCTCGGAAAATGCTTTGAGATAAGTGACTGTGCACTTTCTGGGGAGCCCTGCATGTAGCTCCCTAGATAACCCTTGAAAGCAGACTGTGTAATAACACTATGTTGTAGATTGTTAGCTTGTTGTCCTGTTTTACACAGCCATCTTGTTGAGCTTGTTTGAGGATGAAACACTTGGAATTGGACCTTGGGTTCAACATAAAAGTTGTAGCCCTTGTCGTTACCTTTCCAGAATGGGGTGGCACGTAAATTTTGGTGTAGTAAAACTCTCAGAATTTCAGTTTTAGTATTTTTTGTCATAGTAGCCTAAGTCTCGATGAATTTTGGAATAACTTCATTGATATTTGTTTGTTGTTCAAAACAAAATTGTAGAGATGATGTTGATGATGATGTGCATATCGCTGTAGAATTTCATGATTTTTAGATGAATATTTATTGTCATTTTGTGAATAATAAATTGTGATCGTAACAAAACAGCGAGTCTATGCTAGAGGCTTCAGCGAGATCGGAATTGAAATGGATCCTTGTTTATATATTTTTTGGTGTAAAATATTGAGCTGATTGAGCTTGGTTTTAGGAAGAATTTGGTCATGAGAAAACTTAAGTGCTATTATTATCACATATGTGCTATTGAAATGTGTTTACCAAGCTAGGCATGAGAGATAGTTATGCTGCCTTTGGTTTAGTATTATATTTTAAGAAGAACTTGAATGCACATGTAGTCCACCGGGATCGGTAATAGAGAGTAATCCCTTAGCCCGTACACACCACGTTGCATTAGAGTTACGAGAACTCCCTATGGGTAGCAGGCATTGGTTGGTGTAGTGAGAAAGGATATGGTTATATCCTTGGTTTTGTGAAGGACATGGTTGGTGGTCCTCGGATGATTTTGAGCATATGTTGGGCTGGGTTGATAAATATGTTGTAACACATTGTGTATGACGATCCTTTGTATGTGGATTGCATGTGGTGGGTCTATGGGCTCGCAGTTCATCACACCGTCAGGAGATGGTAGTTAGACTCGGCAAGTTGGGCTGTGTTCCTTGGTGCTTACTTCCCAAGGACGCCTTCTGTGCCAAAAGACTCGACTGGTCTTGATCGTCGAGCAATAGTACGCATGGGCTCCGCAGTTGTACCAGCGTTGAGGCGTACGAAGGCCTAGGTCAGGTAGTGTGTAACCTGTCTAGGAGTGGAGGGCCCGCTTCACTATCTCCGTCTGACCACGACGGGAGATGCCTGAGAGGCTCGCTACCTCCAAAGAAAGGGAACTAAAGTCTGTGTCGACATAGCAAGTGTGTGTGCATACATGGGCAATTCATCATTCATAACATGACATTGCATTGCATTGCATTGTAAAAGATCCTTATCATATAAACTTGTATGGACACCTTTAAAGGATAAGTTAATTACTTGGAAATCTTAACTTATAAGTTTGTATGGGCATTCATATAAGTTAAGATACTATATTGTTGATCTATAAATCGCTGCTCTTTACTTGTTAGCTTTTACTGCTTGCTGATAGTTGATTACATGCTCTTTTGATTATAACTGCTAGGAATGTGATATTACCTGCTAGCTTAGCTTCACCTTCTTGTCACCTGCTTATATATATTTTACTGCTAATAATGAGCTCCTGATTCACTTCATCCGCCCGGTACCTAAGAGCCGTCGGGGGAGAGGATGAGAAGTTGCTTAGTCTTTATGACTAACGGTTGTTGCTTTCCCCTTTTTAGGAGCACCCCAAGCAGGACCAGCAGCAGCTGTTGTACCATATCCAGGAAGACTGCCAGGCCGGGGAGACAGGGCCTGATACTACATTGCCTTCCATTCTGTCCGTTACGGAAGTGAGTTTTGAGTGACTACTTGTAGCCCCTTGTGGCAATCCCATTTTGTACTTGTTTTTAGTAGACTCTTATTTGTACTCTGATGATTTTATTCAGGAATATTTTGTAATTCCTGTTTATTATTATTTTGTGGACTTAGTACTCATGTGAATCTGGACTTGTTGTTTATACTTTTTGTATAATTCTTCATTCTTTTGGTTGGCCTGCGATGTTGATGTTAGCCGGCAGAGCGGTCGACTTGCGGTTGTGTTAGCTTGGGCTAACCCGGCTTCAAGTTGGTCGTTCTGGGCAATAAAAGTCCTCTCTCCCCTGGTGGGGGGGGGAGCGACTTTTACACGCTCTCCTGTAACGGGGTGCGGGCGAACCCCCCTCTTTCCGGATCGTCGCGCACTTTTCGGGTTTCGGATTCCGCCCAAGCCCCCTCTCTCCAGTTCCCGCTTTCTGAATAAGCGCCATCGCCGAAAATCGCAGTTCGTCTACATGACGACTGCATTCCGGCAGCGCTGACTTGAGCGTCAGAATGCCTCTGCGCTCATGCGCGCTCAGAACGCTTCTGAACACGCTCAGAAAATTCCCACATTTCTGACGCGCTCGCATTTTGTCTTTCTAATTTCTCACATTTCAGGAATCGTCCGTCGCCTTTTTCACCTTCAACAAAGCTGCCCAAACTGCCCAAACTGCCCAAACTGCCCAAACTACCCGAATGGCGAGACGGTCATTTATGAAAAATGGTGATCCGCGTGTTTCGAATCGGCAAACGTGATTCGCCCGCTAGGTGGTTACGGTGGTTACGATGACAAAATTACCGGGCTACCTGGCCAAAGCTATAAAAGAAGCCCCGGGCCTTCATTTCCGAACATCTGACTTTCAGCACCCGAGAGAGCTCTGCGAAGATTTCCTCTGAGCTTTCCTTCGGTGCTTGAAGATCTCCTTCGCGGACTTGAAGATTTCCACTTCCCCGAAAGGCGACCCAGCAGTCTCACTTTTGTTCTCCGAGCATTCTCACTTTTGTTCTCACCCCGATTCTCAGAAGGAAAAAGACTTAGCTTTTCGAGAGGTGGCCTATCACCCTCAGAGTTTTCTCTCTCTCTCTCATTGTAACGAGCAGCGGCCTGTCGCGCTCGACTTCTAAGATCCCTATTGTAACTCCCCAGAAGATAGTGAAGTTTGGTCGGCACAGCTCCGACCACGTGGTTTTTTACCCTCTCCGGGTTTTCCATGCAAAAAGTCTCAGTGTACTCAACGAATTTCTAATTGACTGTTTGCACGCTTGGTTCGCTTCCAAGCTAAGGTGGTTCAATTAGACCGGTCTACCAAGAGTCCCAAGCGACCCGCAACAGTTTGGCGTCGTCTGTGGGAATGGATTCCCAAGAACTATGCAAAAGCTTCCCAAAAACAGGATCCGCGTTGCCCCATTCTACGAAACCTGCAGGAATGGATGCCCACCAGGAACTTTCCGACGCATGCAGTTCCTCCGCCCCCGCAAGTCCGGTAAGAAAGGTGCTCGTCGCTGAATCACCCCCACCGCAGTGGTTTGGCATAGCAGGCAAGCGGACTCCCCCAGCAACGGAGCAAGACTCGAATAACGTCGCGTCTCAGCAAAGGCGATCCCCTTTGACAAGATCAATCCTGGCATATCCAGTCCCGTCGTGGTTGAAGTTCCCACACTGCAAATAGTTTTACGGAATAGAAGATGCATACAAGCACGTCAATTGCTTCCTAGCCGCAATGGAAACGTTCGGCCTTCCAGATCAAATCAGCTGCAAAAATCTTCACAGGAACGCTGCGCGTGGGCGCTCTCAGCTGGTATCGGTCCCTGCCAGAGGGAACCATCCACAACTTCACCGAGCTGTCGCAGTTGTTCACTGGGTGGCACGAAACCCGCGCGAGGAAAAATCCCGGAGCCAGTCCAGTACAGCGACCTGGAACTCCCGGATGGGATGATAATACCCACCATAGGGACCATCATCCTCCCTGTCCAAGTAGGAGCAATCCCGGAGCTAGTCCAGTACAACGTCCAGTTTGCCGTCGCAGAAGCAGACTCAACGTATGACGCAATATTGGGGAGCGTCCTGCTCGACGCCTTACAACATGACGCATCCATGGTCGGCCGCATGGCTAGCAAAGGGAAAATCATTAGAGACTCGATCTGTAGAATCAATGCCACCACAAATGGACTCCCTTGGGTCAGTTACGACCCATCTCCAAATCCGAACCCCGCGGGGGGCTCCGCACAGGAGAGCCGCGCAGCCCCAGCCTAGGCAGAAAAAGCTAACCTCCTAGCATCAACAAATCCACATCAAGGCGAAACTACAAGTCGGAAGAGGAAAGGGCAGCAACAGTTCGGGAAGGCGGCACGACCTAGCCAGGACCGAGCAGCCTGCTCCCGAGGGCCGGTGCTCCAGGAAACTCAGGACTACACCCCGTTGAACGCCTCTCGCGAGCACATTCTGTCCGTAATCTACAACAGCAAAATCATCCACTTGCCCAGACCACTCTCCCAGCGTAGGGGAGACCAATCCCAGTTCTGTGATTTTCACAAAGGTCTGGGGCATCGTACAGGACACTGCGCCAAATTGAAAAAAGAAATTGAGCGCCTTATCCAGTTGGGACACCTTAAGATTTTCCGCAAAGAAGCTCAAAGGGAAGAAACCAAGGGTCGGCCACCAGAATGATCACCACCTGGATCAATACTACTCCTCGCACTACCCGACCAAGGAGCTCGCTCAAGCATCACTCAAATATATCAAGATCCGGATAAGGGAGTCTGGCGTTATCTACGTTCTCGTTTCGTTTGTAATCACTAACTCAAAAGATGCTAGACTACACTTGCGGATGTATTCTTGTTCATTCCAATTCAATATATTTTGTTTATCCCAAACTTTACTAACTCTGGGGCCCTGCCCCTGGGACTTCGTAGTGCCGTCGATCGAAGGTCAGCCCTTCTCCCTGCAGTCAGGTCTCGACGCCGTAAGGGCCTGCCCCTCTTACGGACATCACGGTTTGAATGCATATGCTCTTCACCGGGAATTTTGCGGCCCTGCCCCCGGTACTTCGTACTGCCGTCGATCGAAGGTCAGCCCTTCTCCCCACAGTCAGGTCTCGACGCCGTAAGGACCTGCCCCTCTTACGGACGTCACGGTTTGAATGCATACGCTCTTCACCGGGAACTTTGGGGCCTTGCCCAGGGGACTTCACACTGTCGTCGATCGAAGGTCAGCCCTTCTCCCTGCAGTAAGGTCCCGGCGTCGTAAGGGTCTGCCCCTCTTACGGTCGCCGCAGTTAGAAGGAACACGCTCTTCACCAGTCACTCTGGGGCCTGTCCCCTTAATTACTATTTCAAAAATAAGTAAGACGCTCAAGTTATCAGAGAAACATGAAAATAAATGCTATGTATATAATGAGAAACTCAAAGAAAACCACATATCAGCTCGACGTTGTGCACAAACTAAAAGTAAGAACGAAACAATGAAAACAAAGATACAACAACAAAAAATGCAGGTATCAATCCTCAGCCGCATCTGAGCGGTCATCCACCGAAAGATCCTCGGCCCCGAGGCCGACGATGTCGCATCCCAGCTTCCTCTCCACCATACGGAGGGTCTTCCGCATGCCCCTCTGAAAGGCAACTTCACACTCATCCTCAAGCAATGGATCCACCTCCTTTAACATAATTTCAGCACGAAGCTCCTCCGACATCTGGAATCGCTCCTCCACGAAGGCCAAGGAGTCCTTGTACTCCGCCACCCCAGCCGCCTTAGCCTCTTCAATACTCTGCCCGACAAGCGACAACCGGTCCACCTCGCTCCTCAAGAAGCCCAGCTCTCCCTCCAGGCGAAATAGCTCCCCTTGGGTCTCCGATAGCTGGCGAAGGGCGTCCTGAGTCAACGCCTTCTCGCTTCCGTACTCTGCTCGAAGACTCTCGACTTCCGACCGAGAGGAAGAAACATCCGACTCCAGTTGCCGGATAATGGCCAAATCACGATCCCTCTTCTTCTTCAGAACGGCCAAATCGCTACTCGCCACTCGCAGCTCCTCCTGAAGGGTAAAGTAGTCGTCCTTAAAACCCACGTAACAGTCATTCCAAGTACGAGCAACATTGGTCAAAACCTTCGCCTGAAAAAATAGCAAAGAAGTCAAAATAAGAAGACAACGCAAGAAAGATTAGGAGCATAGGCAAAAGATTTTACTCACTGCAGAGGTCATCGCCTGAAGAGAAGAAGAGACCCGTCTCGCCGGCGGCATAGGAGGAGACGGCGGCAAATCCCCCTGCGGGATCGGGTCGGCGGCAGGAGACGCCAAGATCTCAACATCAGGATCATCGGGAACCGATTCCTCCCTGCGGCGGCTCGGTCCTTCCTCATGATCATGACCCCCAGGCACTGGCGGGGTAAGCCCTGGGCCGGGACCCCCGTTCTTGAAAATGATCTTCCTCTTCTTCCCGCAAGATAAAGGAACAGCAGCCGCACACTCAGCATCCCAGGAAAGTCCCACCGCGAGCAGTCAGCTCTCCTCCATGCATCCGGAAATGCAAAACAGGGCCTTCGGCAGTCCCTCTCGAACAGGAAAACCAGGAAGCGGTAAGAACTCGTCTTCCCGCCCGTCTACCGACCACAGCGCCCTGGAAGCGCTCTCCACAACTCCGGCAGTTCCCAACGATTCTGGACATACCCATACAGGGTATTCCCATGCCGATAGTCACTCTTCTCCCCAAGGCGGAACCAGATCTTGTTACTCCGGACTTCGATACGACCCCCCCGAGTCAGTAGAGACTTCACACCAGTCTCTGAACACCTCCAAAGACAATCGCGCGCTGTGCTCCCAAAAAAGCACGATCATCTCCATAATCCTCGCCATTCCGATCGTGGTAAACTGCGTAATCGGAACACCAGGGAATTGTTAAATCTCGATAACCTCCCCCGAGGGAGGAAAGCGAAATCCGTATTTCAAACAACTCTCAGAAAGAGTCATGAAACCGGTCGGAGGGTTCTGGGCTCGTTCATCCTCCCGAGGATTCTTCACCTCTATACTGGACGCCAATCCGAGTCGCTTGCGCCACGATCAATCCGCGCAATGTCCAGAGTCGAGCGCAATCGCATAGGCCGCGACTGACCGTTTCTCTTCGAGACCTGAACAAGAGGACAAATATCATTTCCTGCAAGAGCCACAAAGCGAGACCAAAAAGGAAATCTCGCAAACAAGCGCACGGCCCGAGTGCGATCGCCACGCATCACAAACCTAATCGCGCAAAAGGTGCATATCAAACGCGCCTCTCCTAGCACGATCGCACGCGCTCAAGCAAGCATCGCCCACTCTCGGGAAAGAGTCGACAACGACTGTCCGCCCCCCGAGCTGGAGTTTGGCCGGGCGCGCGCCGACAGTCCGCCGGTCACACACTCCCGAGCAAAGACCGGTCGGCCGCCCGCTCCCAGGTGGGGGCTGGCCGGCCAGAGTTAAGGGGTGCAGCCAAGCCGCACCCCGTGCGGGGGTACAGCAAGGTCGCGCCAACCTCAGCGCGTCCAGCCGCCCCCTTCTGGACGGGAGACGCCGAGCGAGCGTCGGCGGCTCGCCAACCGCACCCTCTTGCGCGGAGGCCGACCGGCCCCCGCCAAAGGGTGCGGCAAGGCCGCGCCCACCTCGGAGCGGCCGGCCGCCCGCTCCCGGGCGGGAGCCGGCCGGGCACTCGTCGGTGGCCCGTACGACCGGGCCGCACCCCGTATCGGGAACGGCGTGGGCGCACCCCCATCGTGGGGCCAACCGCCCACCACTGGTAGGGAGGCGGTTGGTTGAACCCCGACACGCTGTCATTAGCGCCGCCGGCGAACTTCCGCGCACCGATATAATCGCTCCAGCGTGATCGCACCCTCCCATCCTCGCCAAAGAAAAATAATAACTATTTACCTCCGGCATGCTGTGACGCGACGCGCAAAAGTAGCAATGAACCGGACGGCCGCAGACAGGATAAAACCTCCACACCCCTCCACGCAATGACTCGGACTCTGAAGGTTTTGGGGGCTCTTGATATGCACTCATGCATTTATAAAATATCCGGGGTGCGGTTAGAAGGAGGCTCCACTAAGCAAGAGTGGAGTTAGTGGGGGAGTGGTCAAACATATGACCATTCCACCACTCGCGCACTTTGCGCCAGCAAGACCGCCGCTCAGTCCACGCTCCACCAGACGCCACGCGCCTCCATGACCGCACCCCACTATTGGGGTGCGATTAGTCCGCACCCCGCTAGTAGGGTGCGATTAGTCGCCTTTTTCACCTTCAAAAAAGCTGCCTGAACTGCCCAAACTGCCCGAAGGGCGAGACAGTCATTTATGAAAAACGGTGATCCGCGTGTTCCGAATTGGCATATGTGATTCGCCCGCCAGGTGGTTACGGTGATTACGACGGCAAAATTACCGGCCAAAGCTATAAAAGGAGCCCCAGGCCTTCATTTCCAGACATCTGACTTTCGACGCCCGAGAGAGCTCTGCGAAGATTTTCTCTGAGCTTTCCTTCGGTGCTTGAAGATCTCCTTCGTGGACTTGAAGATTTCCACTTCCCCGAAAGGCGACCCATCAGTCTCACTTTTGTTCTCCGAGCATTCTCACTTTTGTTCTCACCTCGCTTCTCAGAAGGAAAATGACTTAGCTTTTCGAGAGGTGGTCTGTCACCCTCGGAGTTCTCTCTCTCTCATTGTAATGAGCAGCGGCCTGTCGCGCTCGAGTTCTAAGATTCTGATTGTAACTCCCCAGAAGATAGTGAAGTTTGGTCGGCACAGCTCCGGCCACGTGGTTTTTTACCCTTTCCGGGTTCTCCACGTCAAAAAGTCTCAGTGTACTCAACGAATTTCTAATTGATTGTTTGCGCACTTGGTTCGCTTCCGAGCTAAGGTGGTTCAATTAGACCGGTCTACCAAGAGCCCCAAGCGACCCGCAACATCTATAATAAAATAATGATGGAAATTCATAAAATCAAAAAGATTTTTAGTAGACCTCCCACACCTACTATGGTAGGTAATCATTAGACCTCTAAGACCTACTTTAAAATGATTTTTTGTTAAAATATAAATGTTTTTGAAAAAAAAACAATTATAAAATATTAATCAATTTTTTTTGTGGTCATTTTGAGTACTCATATGTATATGTTGTGGGCACAAGGGCGGGTGAAGCCCGCCGTCGTCGGTCGGGTACTGTCGCGCTTGGCAGTAGGGGCAGAGCCCCGTGTATGCACTCAGGAAGTTATAAGGAGCTCCTAGGAGAGCGATTAGCAAAACCATGCCATGGGAAAGCAGAGAAAATGAAGCCAAGTTAAAACCCATGACAATGGGAGTGGGGAGAAATCGCCCCACCTATCACACAACGTCGCACGCATGGGCGGCAGCGGGGCCACACCCCGCCATCATCGGGCGCGACCGAAGTCGCTTAGGCGCATCCCACAAGGGGGGTGCGGCTAAGCACGACCTTCGCTAAGGGGGCGCGGCCCGCACCCCGCTTCGGGAGTGCGGACGAGGATGCACCCCCACATAGGGGGTGCGGCTAGGCCCGCACCCCACTTAGTGGGCTGCGTCCGACGGCGCACCCCCCACGGGGGAGCGGTCGACGCCGCACCCCCCTGGGGGTGCGGCCAAACCCGCACCCCCGTAAGGGGTGCGGCAGGGCCCGCACTCCCCTTGGGGATGCGACCGGAATTCCAGCACCCTCCTTTTCAGGAGGGTTCGCCTTCCCGTCTTTGGGGACACGGTCTCGAGCAGGCATGCCCTCCCTCTTGTCGCGCGATCACATCCTTGTATTTTCGCCCGCAAAATAAGTTAAGTGCTTCTGCATTCATCACGCGCTCAGAATGCTCTCGTGTTCGTCACACGCTTAGAACGCTAGGACGTCTCAGTGTTCATTGCGCGCTTAGAACACTTCCGTGTTTGCGACGCGTATGATAGTTAATCTTTCCTAATTTTCTAGATTGCAGGACTTGGTCTTTGAGCTCAATGCCATCAACGAAGCTTCCCAAACTGCCGAACTGACCGAACTGCCCTGGGGGGCAAGACGAGAATATCTAAACAGTGGTGATCCTTGTGTTCCAAATCGACAAGCGTGATTCTCCCATCAGGTGGTTACGGTGGTTACAACGGCTAAATTCCTGGGCTACCCCTGCCCAAGGCTATAAAAAGAGCCTAAGGCCTTCATTTCATGATACCTTATTTTCGAGCCTTTGAAGATTTCCTTCGCTTCAAAAGGCAATCTTCTTAAGCGAGTTGGGAATCCTCCGGGCACCGAAAGGCGACTCGAGAATCTCACTTTCATTCCTAGAAAAGTACTTAGTCTTACGATAGGTGGCCTGTCACCCTCGAAGTTTTCTCTCTTCTACCATTGCAACGAGCAGCGGCCTGTCGCGCTCGAGTTCTCAACTTTCAATTGTAACGAACCAAAAGATAGTGGAATTTGGTCGGCACAGCTCCGACCGCGTGATTTTTCACCGTTTCCGGGTTTTCCATGATAAAAAGTCTTATTGTCATTTATTAATTCTCTCATTGATTGTTTGCGCGCTTGGCTCGCTCTCGAGCTAATGTATTTCAATTCGACCGGTCTACCAGAGCATCGAGTGACCCACAACAGTTTGACATTGTCTGTGGGAAGGTATTCCCCAAACTCTGCAAGGGTCTACAGAGATTTCCTCAAGAAAGCATCTGGCGATGGCCAGAAGGAGTGCCCGCACCACTGAAAGATCAACCCCTGAGGGGTGCGTTGATCCGGCTCCCTCACACTCGCTCGTAAATGCGTCTCTCGCGAATGAGCAGGAAATGCTCACATAGTAGTGTTGGAAGGGCGCATGCGTCAAATAGAAGAACATCAAACTGAGATGCTAACTCTACTGAGAAATCTCGAGGTTCCTTGAGCTCCCGCTACTCCTCCAATACCAAATGTTCTGCTCCCCCCAGCCCTAAATCATGCTCCGGTCGAGGAGGCAATTCTGGAGGAAGATGTCTCAGAGAACTTTCAGATACAGCAAGCTCCGCTCATCCCGCCAGGCCGGGTAGGGGACCAGAAGGCAACCATCATCACCAACGCCATGGAAGAATCGACCCTGTATAAGTGATAGGGAGGACCACTCGAGAAGAAATATGTGATGTAATAGTAGAGGAGCACGGTCAGGTTGGGCGGCGTACTGCTTTCGGTCGTCGTCCCCTCCATAACGACTCTCCGTTACCGCCCTAGGTCCTAGCTCACCCGGTTCCGCATGGCTTCAAACTCCCCAACATTGAAACATTCGACGGGACGGACGACCCACTGGAGCATGTCAACCATTTCACTACCATCATGAGAATTTACACTGCTCCAGACCAGCTCCTCTGTCAGGTGTTTCCAGCAACCTTGAAAGGTCAAGCGCACACTTGGTTTTATTCTCTGCGAGATGGAGTCATAGGTAACTTTGCAGAAATGGCACGGCAGTTCACCGACCAGTTCATCGCCAACCGCATGATCATTCGAGACCTCTGTGACAACCCGACCCAACCACCACACCAGAGGCCCGCTCCACCAAAGTGGCTAAGGCCGAGGCCCATACGCCTACCTCTGGCTGGCTGGCTGGCGCGGTTGGACAAGGGCTGCAGCCTGGTGCCATCCCAACCACATCATTGAGCCTGTTTCTCAGCAACAGTAGGTTGTTGATGGCGGGTCTCGATCCCCCGCAACCCTTGATAAGGCACCTTCAGCAGTCCTCATCACCAACTGAGCTGCATCTCAGTTGGTGATGAGGGCTGTTGAAGGCGCCTTATCAAGGGTGGCGGGGGTTCAAATCCCGCCATCAACAACGTACTGTGCCTGAGAAACGGGGCCAAAGGGAAGCATTAGGGTGTCACCGGGCTGCAGCCCTTGTCCAACCGCGGCAGCCAGCCAGCCAGAGGTAGGCGTATGGGCCTCGGCCTTGGCCACTTTGGTGGAGCGAGCCTCTAGTGTGGTGGTTGGGCCGGGTTGTTACAAAAAAAGTGCACTTTTTTTGTAACAACCCGGCCCAACCACCACACTAGAGGCTCGCTCCACCAAAGTGGCCAAGGCCGAGGCCCATACGCCTACCTTTGGCTGGCTGGCTGCCGCGGTTGGACAAGGGTTGTAGCCCGGTGCCACCCCAACCACATCACTGAGCCTATTTCTCAGCAACAGTAGGTTGTTGATGGCGGGTCTCGATCCAGCTCAGTTGGTGATGAGGACTGTTGAAGGTGTCTTATCAAGGGTGGCGGGGGATCGAGACCCGCCATCAACAACCTACTGTTGCCGAGAAGCAGGCTCAGTGATGTGGTTGGGGTGGCACCGGGCTGCAGCCCTTGTCCAACCGCGACAGCCAGCCAACCAGAGGTAGGCGTATGGGCCTCTGCCTTGGCCACTTTGGTGGAGTGGGCCTCTGGTGTGGTGGTTGGGCCGGGTTGTTACAACCTCTCCTATCTTTCAGGGATCCGCCAGAACGACGGAGACACTCTTAAGGATTTTTCCGCCGCTTCACTGCAGAGGTCCGACAAATTCTAGGGGCCAATCCCGAGCTCCTGCGGGGCGTTTCCCGTGGGGGTCTCCGTCCAAGTGGCTTTTACTCAGCTCTGATGAGGGAAACAGTGGCAAGTTATCCCGATATCGTTCATCGGGTAGAAGCTTAGATAGCAGCCGATGAGGCTATAGAGGCGCATCGGCAACAGTTCAAAGGCAGCCAAAGAAGGAAAAGGGGTTGGAGCAGGCCCCCAGAAGACTGGAAGAGCGGCGTAATGAAGAACATCGCATTGACGAACGCCGTCGCAACCCTCGAAGAGATCCGGACCCCCGACCGCCCAGAGTTTACACCTCATTGAATACCAGCAAAACCAACGTACTCTACGCCATTCAGAACATCCCGGAGCTTCACAGACCAAGGGTAGCTCTCCCAAATCCGAGAAGCGATCAATCAAAGTACTGTGAGTTCTACCGAGGAACTGGACACACCACTGAAGAATGTTCTAGGCTGAAAGATGAAATTGAACGTCTCATCCGTCAGGGATTCCTCGGAAGATTCCTGCAGGGCCAAGTACCCAACCAGCCCCAGCCGCCTAGGGAGGTAAGGGGGCAACATCCCGCTCCCCAAGGAGCGGCAAGAGGAAGGCCAATGGTTGGGAAGATTGAGACCATCGTCAAACCTCCCACACTCGCGGCGCAAGTCCTCTCAATCGTCAAACCCCCCAAGGGACCACGAAGATAAAAAGTTCAGAAAAGACATCACGATCACTTTCGGGGAATAAGATCTGCAAGGGGTGCGGCTACCGCATCAAGATCCACTCATAATCAGTGCAGGGATTGGGGACCCTTGCTTCAACGTTAAGAGAATATTGGCCGATAATGAAAGCTCACTCGATGTTCTTAACGTTGGGTGAATTCCCAAGACTAGAAGGGATTAAGCTTCCCATTATATTTACTCAGTGTAGTCGTTAGTTAATATAAGGAGATAATCAATATTAATTAAAGTTAAGAAAGATCTAGAAGGGATTATGCTTCCCTATAAAAATATGTGTGCTGAATGAAATATTCTCACCTAAATTTTTTCCTGAACTTTTAGGCTTCGTTTGACACGGCGGCGGCGGTCATGAACGCCATGGTCATGAACGCCCGACCTCACCTAAAAGAATTCATGCATTTTACGATCATAACCTTTGTCTTGTCAAACATGCATTCTATGATAATGACGTGCTCGATCAAAAAAAACTCAGGGAGCAAATAAATCGCCCCAAAAGAAGCCTTATTTCTTTCTAATAAGTACGCCCTCATTTGGATATTAGCTCTCAGGCGAAAAACAACTTGCCGCAGATGCTGGAGAGCAACTTGACATCTTTTTCAACCCCATACTTTTCTGGGAGATGAAGTATAATAATACTATTTAGGCCTACAAAAATTAAATCATTAACTCAACTTAGAATAAATTTTTTTCTCTAAATTAATTAATTAAACCAAATGAAATGATTTAACTTTTTGTTTCATTTTTAACCATGAAATAGTAAAATTATGGCAAGGGGGCGCATGCAAGAAGTTCAACAAGGATTATCAGACATCGTGTTTTTCAAGTCAATTTTTTTAACGTCTTTATCTTGTTGGAGTCGTTTCTTCCTCATCTGATTTGATGTTTAGATAGCCAAAATTTATTAACTCGACGAGAGAAATCCAAATCCAGTATCACGATAACTTTGCAATTTCTTGAAAAGTACATCAAATTTGATTTAAATACGGTGATATTTTACATTGTGTCACTTTAATTTTTATATATTCTACAGGTGGAAACGGCCACTGCTCTTATTTGGATTTTTCAACTCAAACAAAAGCATAAATCTGCCTAACGATGGTGACGTGGTGCACTGTGCCCGTCAGGTGTAACAATTTTTTTCTGTAATTTCTTCTTTTATCATCGTATCATTTATTGAATCAGTTTTTTTTTTAAATTTTAAATAAAATCGTATAAAATAGAGCGCTGCTATTAGCACTTGATGGGTTCCCCCTCTACTTATGGAAAATACCGTAACCACCGCACACCGGATCCCATTCCCGCACGTCAAATCCATTACCACACACCGGATCCCGAAAACCGCCGCACACCAAATCCCACCTTCGCACACCGGATCCCACTCCCGCGCGGCGGATCCAAACCACCACGCACCGATCCAAACCACCTCGCGCGGGATCCCAACCGCCCCGCGCGGGATCGCAACCACCGCCAACCGCCGACGGCCGACCGCCGCCAACCACCGGCCGGCCGCCGCCGGTCGGCCGCCGCCGGCCGGCCGCCGCCCGTCCGCCGCCGTCCGCCGCCCCCTTCATGGCCGTCGGCCATGGCCGGCCACCGCCGTCGCCGCCCTTCACTCTCCACCGTCGGATCTCTCCAAGGCCCTCGCGGCCCTCCGATCGTCTCGCGCGATCACGACCCTTCGATCGTCGCCAACGATCTCGGCCCTCCATTTGGTGGTTATCCGCGATAACCACCGTAACCACCGTAACTTCCACTTCCCAAGCCTATAAATAGACCCCCAAGGGTCTTCATTTGGATCCGATCTCTCATTCTCTCCCAGACTCTCTCTCTCTTCATTTCCTCCTCTCCTCAGAGTTTCTCTCTCTACACTCCGCCATCCCTTTTTACTAACTGGCAGGTTCTTCCTGCGAGCGCCTCTTACCGAGGAAGAAGTGCTACGCCGTTCAAGACGAGCACCCCGAACCCGAGCAGCAAAGTCAAGGCGCTCCGTAAAGTGCTCACCCAGCAAGCGCGCAGCCGCACCAGACGCGCAGCAAGGCAATCAACTCCTAAGTGGTGTCCTGTCACCCACGGAGTTCTTTTTCTCTCTCTCTCACAATTGTAACGAGGCGCGGCCTGTCGCCCTCGCATTCTCCAAGAAAGCCCTGTAACAGCACAACATAGTGGATTTCGGCTAGCGCCGTCCCGGCCACGTGGTTTTTCACCCTTTGGAGGGTTTTCCACGCTAAAGATCTGTGTGTACCATTTTCAGCATTTTCTCTCTGCAACATTCTGACTGTGTGCGCACTCGACCGCCCGGGCTAAGACGGACCGAATTGAAACCGGTCTACCGAGGGCGTTGAGGAGCTGCAACAGTTTGGCGCCGTCTGTGGGAACGTGTTCCCCAAGCTCTGCAAAAGTTCTCTGAAGACAGTATTCGCCTCGCGGAAATACTCGTGACCGACAACAATGGCGAGAAGAAGTGCTCGCACCACTAATGGCTCCATTCCTGAAGGACGCGTTGAGCCCGCTCCATCCCATTCACTCATCAACGCACCTCCCGTCGAAGAGGTCCCTTTGGCACCTGTCATCCCACTAGAAGGACGCATGCATCAAATAGAGGAACAGCAAGCCGAAATGCTGGCTCTTCTCAGAAACCTTGAAGCACCTGCTCCACCTGCCGCTTCGGTCATCCCACCTCCCTTGGTCCCTAATCGCGCCCCCCTTGGGGAAGCCGCTCGCGAAGAAGAAATGTACGAAGAAGACTACTCAGATGCAGCCAGCTCTGCGCATCCAGCCCGTCCTGGCAGAGGAACTAGGGAAGAACCCCTGTACCATCAGCAAGGAGCAGGGATCAACCAAGCCATAAGAGGGCCCACCCGCGAGGAGATCCGCGATGTAATCGCTGAAGAGTATGGACAAGTCGGACGCCGGGGCATCTTCGCCCGCCGCCCTCTACATCACGGCTCCCCCTTGGCGCAGCAACTCCTAGCCCATCCGGTTCCGCACGGCTTCAAGCTTCCTAGCATCGAGTCGTTTGACGGAACGGAGGATCCGCTGGAGCACATCAATCATTTCACCACCATCATGAGGATCTACAATGCTGCCGATCAGCTCCTTTGTCAAGTGTTCCCAGCAACACTCAAGGGGCAAGCCCGCACCTGGTTTCACTCCCTGCGAGAAGGATCCATCAACAACTTCACCAAGCTAGCCCGACGGTTCACAGATCAGTTCGTCGCCAACCGAAGAATCGTCCGAGATCCCTCTCATCTCTCGGGGATCCGCCAGAACGAGAGAGAGACCCTTAAAGAATTCTTCCGTCGCTTCACCACTGAGGCGCGGCAAATACCAGGGGTCGACCCCGAGCTTCTGCGCGGTGTTTTCCTGGGAGGGCTCCGCCCGGGCGGCTTCTATTCCGCTCTAATGAGGGAGACAGTTCCAAATTACCCGGACCTCGTGCATCGAGTGGAGGCACAGATAGCAGCGGATGAAGCCATCGAGGCACATCACCAGCAGTTCGAAGGAAGTCTGAAGAGGAAGAAAGGATCGGAGCAAGCTCCCAGAAGGCAGGAAGAGCGGCGTACAGAAGAGCGTCGGAACCCTAATCGCGGTCGGGATCTCCGAAGGGACCAGGGTCCCCGACCACCGCTGAATTACACTCCCCTCAACACGTCGCGAACCAACGTGCTTTACGCCATTCAAGAAAATCCGGCATTCCGTAGGCCGAGGCCACTAAACCAGAATGAAAGAACCGACCACTCAAAGTATTGTGAGTTCCATAGAGGAGCTGGACACACGACCGAAGAATGCGCGAGGTTAAAGGAGGAAATTGAACGCCTCGTCAGGCAAGGACTCCTTGGAAGGTTCCTACAAGGCCAGCCACCGAATCAACCACAGCAACCCAGGCAGCCCAGAGATCAGCCTCCTGCACCTCACGGCCCAGCGGCTGGAATGCCGATGGTAGGGCAAGTCGAGACCATAGTCGGGTCTCCTAACCTCGCCGCGCAAATTCTCTCTATCGCTAGGCCAGAGAAAGGCCATGAAGATAAGAAGTTAAAGCAAGACGCCGCCATCGTCTTCGGAGATGAAGACCTCGAGGGGTTACGGCTGCCACACCAAGACCCGCTCGTGATCAGCGCCGGGATCGGGGATCCCTGTTTCAACGTCAAAAGGATATTGGTCGACAACGGGAGCTCAGTTGACGTCCTATTCCTCTCCACTCTGCAGAGCATGAACCTCACCAAGCAGCACCTCAGCCCAGCGGCAGGGCCCGTCTACGGTTTTGATAATCGCCCCGTCCCGGTCCAGGGCATGATCACCCTTCCGGTAACACTGGGCGAGTTCCCCAGGCAGATAACTCACAGCATCCAGTTCGTAGTCGTGGAGTCAAGCTCCGCCTACAACGCGATTTTCGGAAGACCGCTCCAATCCGTCTTCGGAGCCATCCCATCAATCCCGCATTTAGCCATGAAGTTCCCGACCGCCGCCGGAGTCGGAGTCGTTCGTGGAAACCAGGAGGCAGCCAGGACTTGTTACCTGAAGCAAGCTCAACCGGCAAGGGCGACGGCTCTCAACATCGACAACTTCGACCTTCGAGACGAAGCCACCCTTCAGCGAGGAGCACCCGTCGAAGGAGTAGTGAAAGTGCCGCTCTCCCAGCAAGATCAAACCCGGACTGTCCAGATCGGGTCCCTCTTGACATCCGATGAACGAGAAAGAATCACAACCTTCCTGCAAGAGAACGAGGACATTTTCGCCTGGAGCCCGGAGGACATGCCTGGGGTAGATCCTGAAGTCATTTTTCACTCGTTAAACATTAACCCCGCCTGCAGGCCCGTAATCCAAAAGAAAAGGAACTTCGCCCCCGAGCGAGTAAAGGCAATCGAAGAAGAAGTAACAAAGCTCCTGGAGGCGCGGTTCATCCGCAAGGCGGATTATCCCACGTGGCTCGCAAACGTGGTGATGGTGAAAAAGGCGTCCGAAAAATGGCGGATGTGCGTCGACTACAGCAACCTGAACCAGGCGTGCCCGAAAGACAGTTTTCCTCTTCCGAGGATTGACCAGCTTGTCGACGCAATGGCCGGCCACGAGCTACTCAGCTTCATGGATGCATACTCAGGCTACAACCAAATAAGAATGAATCCCGCGGACGAGGAGCACACCGCCTTCCGCACCGATAAAGGAGTCTACTGCTACAAGGTGATGCCGTTCGGCCTTAAAAACGCCGGAGCAACATACCAAAGACTGATGAATAAAGTCTTCAAAGACCTCATCGGGGAGACGATGGAGGTATATGTGGATGATATGCTAGTGAAGAGCGTCCACCATCGCGACCATTTGAAAGACTTGGGAAAGTGCTTTCAGCTTCTTCGTCGCTTCCAGATGCGGCTCAACCCCAGCAAATGCGCGTTTGGTGTGACGGCGGGGAAGTTCTTGGGTTTCATGGTAACCCATCGGGGAATCGAGGCCAACCCTGAGAAGATCAAGGCGTTGGAGGACATGTCGCCGCCTCGCTCAATCAAGGAAGTGCAACGCCTGAATGGGAGGATCGCCGAACTGTCCCGCTTCCTGTCAAGGACGGGTGACAAGTACCTCCCTTTCTTCAAAGTTCTCCGGGGAGCACGCCACACTGGGTTCCAGTGGACGGACGAGTGCCAGACGGCTTTCGAACTCCTCAAACAATACCTGGCCTCGCCGCCGCTTCTCTCAAAGCCAACCCCCGGGGAGACCCTGTTCTTGTATCTCGCAGTTTCGCATACGGCCCTCAGTTCAGTTCTTGTGAAGGATGAAGGAGTGGTGCAAAGGCCGATCTACTACCTCAGCAAGGTCCTCACCGATGCCGAAACCAGGTATCCGGCAGCAGAAAAAATGGCCTTAGCACTCGTCTTCTCAGCGCGAAAGCTTCGACCCTATTTCCAAGCACACAGAGTGAAAGTATTAATTCAGCTCCCGCTGCGAGCAATCCTCCAAAAGCCGGAAGTCTCGGGGATACTTGTAAAGTGGGCAGTAGAACTCGGCGAATTCGACATCCAATTCTTGCCCCGGCCGGACATCAAGTCGCAAGTGCTCGCTGACTTTGTTGTAGAATACACCATCCCACCGGAAGCAACTCCTGTCAAATACATTACCACATCCCGTTGGACTCTCTACGTCGACGGCGCTTCAGGAGCTGAGGGAGCTGGAGCAGGACTGCTCCTCATAAGCCCCGATGAGATTACTCTAGAATATGGCCTCAGATTGAAGTTCCCAGCAACCAACAACGTCGCGGAGTACGAGGCCTTGATCGCCGGCCTCCGGCTCGCCATCGATTGTAAGGTAGAAAGCTTGACAATTCATGCCGACTCCCATCTTGTAGTCTCACAAGTTGAGGGAGATTATGAGGCCAAGAGTGACCAGATGGCGCATTACCTCACATGCGTAAAGTCGCTCTTTCAGAAGATCCCGTCATACCAAATCTTGCACGTGCCCCGGGAGCAGAATTCTAGAGCAGACGCGCTCTCTAAGTTGGCAACTTCACCATCCAGCTATCAGTCGCGAAGACGCCGCGTGGAAGAGATCATGGCCCCAAGTATCCCAGGGCCGTGGGAGATTGCAGCCATCAATGAGGAAGAACCTTCTTGGATGACCCCTCTACGAGCTTACCTCGAGCAGGGGCACCTCCCCGAGGATCGCCTGGAAGCACGCAGGTTACGAATGCGGGCAGCATCGTACACATCATAGATGGGGAACTCTACAAACAGGCATTCTCAGGTCCCTATTTAAAGTGCTTACCAGCCGGCGAAGCAGACTACGCCTTGCGAGAGGTACACGGAGGGGTCTGCGGAGAGCACCTGGGAGGAAAGGCGCTAGCCCAAAAAATCTTGCGCCAAGGTTTCTATTGGCCAACAATGAAGAAAGACGCGGCAGAGCTCGTTCAGAAGTGCAGGAGCTGTCAGCTTCACGCAAACGTACCTCACCAGCCCCCAGTTGCGCTCACCGCGCTCCAGAGTGCATGGCCCTTCGCACAGTGGGGGATTGATCTCCTCGGCCCCCTACCACTGGCATCGGGGCAGAGAAAATTCAACATCCTGGCAATTGATTATTTCACCAAGTGGGTGGAGGCTGAGCCCCTGGCGAAGATCACGGAAGAGAATGCTAAGCAGTTCGTCTGGAAGAACATCATCTGCCGCTTCGGAATCCCAGCATCAATCATCGCCGACAATGACACCCAGTTTACTGGGAAATCTTTCACCAAAATGTGCGATGACCTAAAGATCAATCTCCACCACACCGCCGTAGCACACCCACAGACAAATGGGCAGGTAGAAGTCACAAACCGCACCATCCTCAAAGGGCTAAAGACGTGTCTTGAAGAAGCCGGGGGGCAATGGGTGGATGCGCTCCCAAATGTACTATGGGCATACCGCACGACGGAGAGGACTCCAACAGGAGAGACCCCGTACAATCTCTGCTATGGGACCGAAGCCGTCATTCCCGTCGACATCGGAGTACCAAGCATCCGGGTGCTGACTTTCGATCCCAGCACAAATGACGAACTACTCCGCCAAAATCTCGACTTAATCTCTGAAACTCGAGACCGCGCCGCCCAGCGCGTTGCCATCTATCAGAGGCGTGTGGCCCGGCTCTACGACAGAAGAGTGAAGCCCAGACCAATCAACGTCGGAGATCTCGTCTTACGCAGCATTGAAGCAGCCGGGAAAGGCCCGCAGAAAGACAAACTCTCACCAGCATGGGAAGGACCTTATGTGGTCACCGCAACAGTGAAACCAGGAACCTTCAAGCTCAGAACGGCGGAAGGAAAGACACTCCCACGCACCTGAAACGCGCAGAATCTGCGCCGCTTTTATCAATGATTTTATTTCATCTTGTCATGTAAAAGTCGCGAGCCTTGACTCGCGCAAACTATCTTACTACCATCTTATGTACAAGACTGGCACAAACTATTTGACTACAATTTTATGTGCAAGCAGCGAATCTCGATTCATGCAAATCACTTCTCATCAATCATTGCAGCTCAAAAGACCACCTCGCCTCAGCGTTGCTTGGGCACATTGCCTCAACGTTGCTTGGGCACCTCGCCTCAGCGTTGCTTGGGCACATTGCCTCAACGTTGCTTGGGCACCTCGCCTCAGCGTTGCTTCGGCACATTGCCTCAACGTTGCTTGGGCACCTCGCCTCAGCGTTGCTTGGGCACATTGCCTCAACGTTGCTTGGGCACCTCGCCTCAGCGTTGCTTGGGCACATTGCCTCAACGTTGCTTGGGCACCTCGCCTCAGCGTTGCTTGGGCACATTGCCTCAACGTTGCTTGGGCACCTCGCCTCAGCGTTGCTTGGGCACATTGCCTCAACGTTGCTTGGGCACCTCGCCTCAGCGTTGCTTGGGCACATTGCCTCAACGTTGCTTGGGCACCTCGCCTCAGCGTTGCTTGGGCACATTGCCTCAACGTTGCTTGGGCACCTCGCCTCAGCGTTGCTTGGGCACATTGCCTCAACGTTGCTTGGGCACCTCGCCTCAGCGTTGCTTGGGCACATTGCCTCAACGTTGCTTGGGCACCTCGCCTCAGCGTTGCTTGGGCACATTGCCTCAACGTTGCTTGGGCACCGTAGGGGCCTGCCCCCCTTACGGCAAAGCCGCGAGCCAGACTCGTGCAAAAAGCCGCGAGCCAGACTCGTGCAAAAAGCCGCGAGCCAGACTCGTGCACCGTAGGGGCCTGCCCCCCTTACGCTCACCTCCGGTTCGAATATAAACATTCACCGGCCAAGCCGCGGGCCAGACTCGTGCAAAAAGCCGCGAGCCAGACTCGTGCACCGTAGGGGCCTGCCCCCCTTACGCTCACCTCCGGTTCGAATATAAACATTCACCGGCCAAGCCGCGGGCCAGACTCGTGCAAAAAGCCGCGAGCCAGACTCGTGCACTGTAGGGGCCTGCCCCCCTTACGTTTACCCCCGGTTCGAATATAAACATTCACCGGCCAAGCCGCGAGCTAGACTCGTGCAAAAAGCCGCGAGCCAGACTCGTGCACCGTCGGGGCCTGCCCCCCTTACGTTTACCCCTGGTTCGAATATAAACATTCACCGGCCAAGCCGCGAGCCAGACTCATGCAAAAAAGCTGCGGGCCAGGCCCGTGCACCTATTTTATAAAAGCCGCGAGCCAGGCTCGTGCACCTATTTTAGCTGCGAGACAGACTCGTGCAAAAATCAGCGTGCCAGATCCGCGCACCTATTCTATAAAAACTGTGAGCTCAAGCCCGCGCAAACTCATCTGTAACTTTGAAAATAATCAAACTATGCAGATGCTAACAACCAGACTAACAAGATCGTGCAGATGACAAGTACGATAAATACAATCAAAGAGATACAACCATATCCGGCAAACACGGCTACAAGCAACAAAAGAAATCACTCCTCATCAGGGCTAGGGTCCTCCTCCTCTGACAGGTCATCAAACCCAAGGCCACTAACATCATAGCCCCGCTTCTGGGATTCCATCCTAAGAGCCTTCGACACTCCCTGGCGAAGGGCCAGCTCTCGTGAATCCTCCAGATGAGGCTCCACCTCCTGAGTCCAGATCGTGTCTCGGACCTCCTCGGCAATCAAGTAGCGGTCCCGCAGGTAATCAACCGACTCCAGATACTCGGCCAAGCCAGCCGCCTTCAGCTCAGTCTCCCGCTCCACGGAAGAAAGACGCGCTACCTCAGCCCGGCACTGCTCCAGCTCTGCATCCCGACACACCACGTCACCACGGGCTGCCTCTAAGGATCGCAAGGCCTCCTCCAACGCCGCCTTCTCCGCACCGAGACCGGACCTGGTCCTCTCCAGCTCTTCCTGCATCTCTGAGCCAATCCGCCTGAAGCGCGAGATGTCGCGATCTCGCCGTCTCTCCGCCTCCACAAGGGCGCTCCTCGCCTCCCGAAGCTCACCCTGAATGGTCATAAACCCATCCTTCAAGCTCACGTAATGATTGTTCCATACGTGCGCTATCGATGCCTGAGTCTCCATCTGCAAAAAAAAGGGGTTATAAGTCAGAGCCGCAACCACAGAATGACGCTATACAAGAGGAAGTAAGAAATCCTGCTTACCGCTTGGCTCATGGCCTCCAGAGAGGAAGAGACCCTCTTTCCTTACGGCACCTTTCGAGCTGTGCCTCGCTCCGAAGAAGCCTGGGGGGCAGTAGATCCCAGGACCTCGACCTTCTCATCAGCCGGCTAGCCATCAGCTCCAGATACACAAGGAGCCGCCTCCTCCTGAGGAGCATCCTGTACCGGTGAAGGAGCAGGACCTGGCTCCTCCAGACCTTTAAAAACCAACTTCCTCTTTCTGTCTCGAACAAGAGGAACAGCAGCGGCACAACCAGCATCAACGGACAACCCGCATAAAAGCAGGCGCTTCTCGTCTACGAACAGGGAAATACTGTGCAGAATATTCCCCAGCTCTCGAGCATCTGAAAATCCGAGAACAGGAGAAAACTCCTGCTCACGCCCTTTGAGGCGCCGGCAACGATCGGGTAAAGAGTTCCACACATCCGGTAGTCCCACCGGGTTCCTGACATAGCCAAATAAAGTATTCCCATGGCGGCGGTCCACCCGGGTCTCGAACTCCGGCCATCTCTTGTTGCTAAAAACTTCAATACGACCTCCGGCATCAACCTGCACCTCACACCACTCCTTGAAAAGGCCTAGGGAGAACTTCGCACCATGCTCTCGGAAGAAGGCAATCAGCCCCATGATCCGCACCATCCCCTGAGGTGTAAACTGTGACACTGGGACGCCGCAAAATTTCAGGATCAGGATCAACTCCTCGCACACCGGTAGACGAAAGCCACTCCGAAGTGACGACTCGTAAAGGGTCATCCAACCCCGAGGCGGATTCTGTACTCGCTCCTCAGGACCTTGGATTCGAATCTCCAATTCGGGGGGCAGGTTGAAGCGCCTCCTCCATATGGCGACATGTTCGAGAGTAAGACTCGAGCCCAGTCGCATTGGGCGACTTTGCCCAACACGCCGAGAAGCCTGAAAGAAAAGGAAAAAGCGCCAGTACAAACCACAGACAAATATAAGAGAAGTCCGCCCGCGAGACTAACCGCCGCGCAAACCTCGCACACAGGTAAGCCCCAAGAACACACGCGCAGCAGACCCCGCGGAGCAGTCCGCACGACTGCCCCCACGATGCCGCACGAGCATGCGCACCCTGCCGCGCGCGAGCGCGCGCGAGCACGCACGCGCCCTGCCACGCGCGAGCGCGCGCGAGGACGCACGCGCCCTGCGACCCCGCGCACGCGAGTGCCACCCTTCCCCTCCATGCAACTCCTCGCGCCTCTAGCACGCCGTTCGCCCGCCTTTTTTGGAAATTAAACCTTTGGACCTCATGCTCACCTTGGCGCCGCCGTCACCGTCGCCGCCGCCAACCTCCACGCTAGAATTCGCTCCGGCCATCGCTCACAGATGCAAGTCTCAGGGGAAAATCCAGTTGTTCTCCTTGCGCTCCAAACAAATGGATTTGGGGGGCAAATGATGGGTTCCCCCTCTACTTATGGAAAATACCGTAACCACCGCACACCGGATCCCATTCCCGCACGTCAAATCCCATTACCACACACCGGATCCCGAAAACCGCCGCACACCGAATCCCACCTTCGCACACCGGATCCCACTCCCGCGCGGCGGATCCAAACCACCACGCACCGATCCAAACCACCTCGCGTGGGATCCCAACCGCCCCGCGCGGGATCGCAACCACCGCCGACGGCCGACCGCCGCCAACCACCGGCCGGCCGCCGCCGGCCGGCCGCCGCCGGCCGGCCGCCGCCCCCTTCATGGCCGGCGGCCATGGCCGGCCACCCATGGCCGGCCACCGCCGTCGCCGCCCTTCACTCTCCATCGTCGGATCTCTCCAAGGCCCTCGCGGCCCTCCGATCGTCTCGCGCGATCACGACCCTTCGATCGTCTCGCGCGATCACGACCCTTCGATCGTCGCCAACGATCTCGGCCCTCCATTTGGTGGTTATCCGTGATAACCACCGTAACCACCGTAACTTCCACTTCCCAAGCCTATAAATAGACCCTCAAGGGTCTTCATTTGGATCCGATCTCTCATTCTCTCCCAGACTCTCTCTCTCTTCATTTCCTCCTCTCCTCAGAGTTTCTCTCTCTACACTCCGCCATCCCTTTTTACTAACTGACAGGTTCTTCCTGCGAGCACCTCTTACCGAGGAAGAAGTGCTACGCCGTTCAAGACGAGCACCCCGAACCCGAGCAGCAAAGTCAAGGCGCTCCGTGAAGTGCTCACCCAGCAAGCACGCAGCCACACCAGACGCGCAGCAAGGCAATCAACTCCTAAGTGGTGGCCTGTTGATGAGTCCTGATCATATACACTTTTATGGACTCATCTGAGCCATTTATTTAGTCATTTCACCGCACTTTAGCCCTGTTATAGTTCATATTGATCAGTCTATGCTAGGTGCACTTCTAGGCCCATTTTGGTGTGTTTTCATGTTTATCTTCATTAGTAGTTTTCATGCACTGTTAGGTGCCACTTTCAGTAGCTAGATTCATGGTTGGACGCTAGAACAGGAGTCGTGCAGGTGCTTCCGGTGCAATTCTGCACAGGAACACTGCGCACGATCACTGGTTCTATTGCGCACGACCATTGGTCGTGCGCCACTGATCGTGTGCACTTAACACTTTTCATGAGTTCTGTTTGGTGCAGTGCGCACGACCATCTACTATAGTGCGCACGACCACCGGTCGTGCGCCACTGTTCGTGCGCACTTATCATCAATTTCATGAGTTCTGTTTCAATCAGTGCGCACGACCACCTACGATAGTGCGCACGACCACCGGTCGTGCGCCATTGGTCGTGCGAACATGTTGTTTCATAATTTCTGTCTTTGCAGGTTCCGTCCAGACAGAGCGCACGATCACCGGATTCTAGTGCGCACGACCACTGGTCGTGCGCCAATGACCGTGCGCACTGTTTAATTCCAGCGCCTATAAATTCCGCTGCTCGCGAATTAGGTTGGATCCTCCGCATTTTTCCGCCGTTTTCCGCCCGGTTCCGCCCAGATTCGCCCCTCCACCGTCGCCCACCATATGGAGGTGCTCCGGGCTTGCTCTTCACGCCAATCTTGAGCCGGAGTTTCCTCTCGGCCTCCTCCTTCATCCAAGAGCTCCAAAGGAAGACCTAGCCGCCATTACCATCAAGCAAGAGGAAGTTTGCAACCTCTACCGGATCGTGACACGAAGAAGACGGGTCCATTGGAGAGTCGTGACAGCTCTCTCTACCCCGGACGTAGTTGCGGACCGAGCTTGGACGCGGATTGACAACCCGGCGATTCCAACCGTGAATCTCCAACGAGCCTTCGGATTCGGTCGATTTCTTGCCTTATTCTTCTCTTATTGATGTATGTATGTAGTTAGATCTATGTATTAAGATGAAGTAGCACTTAAACTTGCTTTTATTTCTATATATTTCATGTCTATGTGAAATACCCTTTTTGTTTATTTGTGTGCTTGAGGAGCGCCCCATTCCATTTTCCACTCCACCACCGTGTCCGGTGCCGCACTAGCAATTGCTAGTGGCGTGCTTGTCGAAGAGGTGCTTGCGACCCTCACTCCGCTAGCCTTCTCGTCCATCCGCCTACCGAAGCGTGACATCGCGGCCCGTACTCCATCCCGCCTAACGAAGCAGCGCGCTCAAGGCCTGCATAGTTCGATCCGCTTGCCTACTCGTCCATCCGCCCTTACGAAGTAGCGCGTTCAAGGCCTACGTAGTCTTCCATCCCGCCGAGCGAAGCTTTGCATAGCGGCATTGCATATGAGTAGTTATAGTATTTTCTTTTATTTTCCAAAAGCCCAATCACCCCGTTTCCGCATTCCATCCGACTCAAGGACTTCGATCTCAAGTCCTTCCTCGAACGTTAACTCCACCTTACTGTGTTCCTTGAGAGATTCGATACTCGGGGATTACTCCTCGTTTTATATTACTTGAACGATCGGTACACTGCCGTTTCGTGTCGCAGTCGAGCTACCGCCTATAGCGGTGTGTGAGATTTGCGCCATCAAGTTTTTGCGCCGTTGCCGGGGAACACAGTCGTGTGAGTTTTCTGGAGAGGGAGAACCTGAGGGAGAAGCCCTTCCATTTGTAAATTGCATTTCTTTGTTTTTATTTCTTCGTATTCTATTTTCCTGTTTTATTTTAGGTTGCTTTAGTAGTCATTGTTAGGTGTAGTATTGTGCAGTAGCATTTTTTATTGAGAATCGTTTTATTTTTACACTATGTGGGCACATCTTAATATCCGTTGCCGTTGGTGTAGAGATACCTCTCACTATAGTGATGAATGCCCTACGGAGAATAGTGGGCATAATTCTTATAGCCCAGCATATGGAGCACCGACTTCGTCTAGTACTCCATATGGTGCGCGTAAGTCTTATGGCTACTCTGCTGAGCCTTTACCGTCATACTTCTTTTCGGCTCCAGCTCCCGCTGCGCCAAAGAAGTCCGTAAGGCAGTGCCGGTTTTGTCGGAGCACTGATCATGTCTTGCAGGATTGTGCCGAGTATCTTCGCCAATTGGACGAGGATGACGAGCCGGATATCCGGATCGTCCCAACTCCTAACTCTGGCGGCACACCTTTAACATCCGGGTATGTGTCTTTGTCACCTTCACATCTTGAAGGGTATGGCCTGGATACAGTCACCGGATGTGCGGCTGATTTATACACCGACATTGTTGAGCCTATTCTCCATGTGCATCCACCACCTCTAGTGGATTCGATTCTTCCCCCTATCGCGCATACTATTCTCGTCCCCGACGACATTGTTGATGATGTGTCGCAGGATGAGGTGGGTGATCTGAGTGTTGTGCCTATTCCTATGGAGGAGGACAACCTTCTAGGTGAAGAGGAATCTTCCTCAACACCGGTGGAGGAAGTCCAAATCCTAAGCCTGGCCACCGTTGATCCCGCCGAATCTTGTGGCATTGATGACAATGCTAACATTATTTTACTGCCCCAACCTGATGGGAGTGAGACCGGGATCACTCCCCCGATCGATGATTTATGTTCTTCGCCTTATTTATTTCTTGATCCCCTTTCTTCATCTGAGCCTTTGCAGGTTGAGTCTTCACGGGTACATCAGGAGGACTTGGAGCTGTGTGCTCAAGTCAATGATGCGAGCATCCTCTCATGCGAGGAGGTTTATTCTCCCTCCGTAGAGGAAGCTCCACTCATTGCCTTTTCCCCTGCCACCTTGCTGTTGACGATACCTTGCTAGGCAAGGATGTGTTTCGTGAGATGAGTAAGGACCAGGCCTCCTCCTTTTCTTACATTCTCTACCCTCTACCTGTGAGGAGCAGGTATCTATATTTAGGTAGAGGAGTGACTGTTCTGTCTCCGTATCGGTACCCGTTACCGATGCGCATATTAGAACAGTTACCTGTGCACTTTTCTTTTCATAGGCCTATAAGCTAGAACTGTACAAAATCTGAATAAGTCGTGCTGGGATGACAATAACCCCAGTAGTTATCTTACTTTTCATGCATTTTATTTTATTCAATCCTGTTTAGTTAGCTGTAGTATTGTAGTTTATCTTTTTCTGTTTCTTTTGTTTTGCGGAGCTGACCCCTGCAGGTACTTCTTCTAGATGGCGGATGCTGCAGCTTAGTCGTGGTTTAAACGCCAATCTTCTGGTGTGCTCATTTCTGAGCACTGGGTACTCTCTTTCCCTAGCTCTTTTCTGAATTTCATAGATATATATTGTGTGTATTGTCTAGTTTAAGTCTGGGGGAGAGTAGTTTTGTTTACCCGCTCACGTGCACTATTGCACTGCATACTAGAAGATTTCATTTAAAATGTTTGGTTTATTTTCATTGCACACCACAGCACCCACTTGAGCGCGTACTCGTCTGTATGCGTGCTCTGTAGTGAATTTAATTCTTCTGCTTATTTGGGAAAGTCTAGGTGATGGCTTAGGACTATGCAGCAGAGTAAAATGTTGACTCCAGTAGTGCTCCTAGTCGAGTGCTCGGTTGCATAGAAATTTGTGTAGATTAGATTTCTTTTTATACTATGGTTTTATATTTTTCTCTATTAGTGTAAATGTTGTTTACTCTACTCAAATGGTGAATCCGGTGTGAATCAAACGGTAGCATAGGGATGTGTGTGAACGATTGCTAGATTCGTATTGCTTGAGTCGGGAGAAAGGAGAATCTTTCTCGGTGGCTAGAACTTGCCCCAAGCGATTCTTGAAGCATGGGTATACGGTTAGTCAATTGTGTGAATGTGATATAGGCCATCATTTTGGCCCGGTTGAGCCTTTGTGCATATCCCTACCGCTATATCCTCGCTAGCCCAGTTGTGCCTACCCGTTCTTTGATTCAGCCCCACTTTTATTTCACCAAAGCCCAAAAGCCAATCCTAGTCGCACACCCAAATCTGAGCTTTAGCTGTTTATTTTTTTCATAAGTTGGGTTGTTGATGTGGTAATATGTTTGTGAAGATGTGAATGTATCCTTTTGTTTATTTGCTGAAAATGATAAGAAAAAAAAATGAGAAAAAGAAAAGAAGTTAAAAAGAAAGGAAAGAGAAGGAGTGTTTAATTGAAAATCTTTATGTATAGATTTATGTTTGGGAGTAGGCGGTGCACGCACCCATGCTGTTAAGTCCAAGTCTGGGGGTGTTGTGTACCCGCGTGTTTGTGTGGTGAATGAGGATAGTTTCCTGCATTAGCTCATTTGGGTTTAGTGCTCGAGCCGTCGTTTTTATCTTTGTTTATCCTCACCTAAACCCAAGCCCCATTTAAAACCTAAAGTCCTATTGATTCACGCATTTGAGTCAAACCAGTGCCGTGGAGAGAATGTGACCGGGCAAGCCTATGGTCACCGACACCGATGGATTTCGGTGGAGTTTGTCCGGCATCCCGATCTTGGGCAATGCTCGTCTCAGCGTTTAGTTTACTTTCTCCATATGCATGACCGAACGATTCACCGCTGTTCACCATTTTGAGTAGTTGTAATATGCTTTTACACTTTTAGAAATATATAGACTGTTTATATAATCAGAAATCTTCTCTACTATTCTTCTTATGCACGTGAGCATGCGACTTCGCATGGTACTCTATATTGTAGTTTTAAGCCATCTACTTTTCTTTCCCCGTACGCTTAGAATTTGTTTGCTCGGGACGCGCAAACAGGTAAGTCTGGGGGTGTGATGAGTCCTGATCATATACACTTTTATGGACTCATCTGGGCCATTTATTTAGTCATTTCACCGCACTTTAGCCCTGTTTTAGTTCATATTGATCAGTCTATGCTAGGTGCACTTCTAGGCCCATTTTGGTGTGTTTTCATGTTTATCTTCATTAGTAGTTTTCATGCACTGTTAGGTGCCACTTTCAGTAGCTGGATTCGTGGTTGGACGCTAGAACAGGAGTCGTGCAGGTGCTTCCGGTGCAATTCTGCACAGGAACACTGCGCACGATCACTGGTTCTATTGCGCACGACCACTGGTCGTGCGCCACTGATCGTGTGCACTTAACACTTTTTCATGAGTTCTGTTTGGTGCAGTGCGCACGACCATCTACGATAGTGCGCACGACCACCGGTCGTGCGCCACTGTTCGTGCGCACTTATCATCAATTTCATGAGTTCTGTTTCAATCAGTGCGCACGACCACCTACGATAGTGCGCACGACCACCGGTCGTGCGCCACTGGTCGTGCGAACATGTTGTTTCATAATTTCTGTCTTTGCAGGTTCCGTCCAGATAGAGCGCACGATCACCGGATTCTAGTGCGCACGACCACTGGTCGTGCGCCAATGACTGTGCGCACTGTTTAATTCCAGTGCCTATAAATTCCGCTGCTCGCGAATTAGGTCGGATCCTCCGCATTTTTCCGCCGTTTTCCGCCCGGTTCCGCCCAGATTCGCCCCTCCACCGTCGCCCACCATATGGAGGTGCTCCGGGCTTGCTCTTCACGCCAATCTTGAGCCGGAGTTTCCTCTCGGCCTCCTCCTTCATCCAAGAGCTCCAAAGGAAGACCTAGCCGCCATTACCATCAAGCAAGAGGAAGTTTGCAACCTCTACCGGATCGTGACACGAAGAAGACGGGTCCATTGGAGAGTCGTGACAGCTCTCTCTACCCCGGACGTAGTTGCGGACCGAGCTTGGACGCGGATTGACAACACGGCGATTCCAACCGTGAATCTCCAACGAGCCTTCGGATTCGGTCGATTTCTTGCCTTATTCTTCTCTTATTGATGTATGTATGTAGTTAGATCTATGTATTAAGATGAAGTAGCACTTAAACTTGCTTTTATTTCTATATATTTCATGTCTATGTGAAATACCCTTTTTGTTTATTTGTGTGCTTGAGGAGCGCCCCATTCCATTTTCCACTCCACCACCGTGTCCGGTGCCGCACTAGCAATTGCTAGTGGCGTGCTTGTCGAAGAGGTGCTTGCGACCCTCACTCCGCTAGCCTTCTCGTCCATCCGCCTACCGAAGCGTGACATCGCGGCCCGTACTCCATCCCGCCTAACGAAGCAGCGCGCTCAAGGCCTGCATAGTTCGATCCGCTTGCCTACTCGTCCATCCGCCCTTACGAAGTAGCGCGTTCAAGGCCTACGTAGTCTTCCATCCCGCCGAGCGAAGCTTTGCATAGCGGCATTGCATATGAGTAGTTATAGTATTTTCTTTTATTTTCCAAAAGCCCAATCACCCCGTTTCCGCATTCCATCCGACTCAAGGACTTCGATCTCAAGTCCTTCCTCGAACGTTAACTCCACCTTACTGTGTTCCTTGAGAGATTCGATACTCGGGGATTACTCCTCGTTTTATATTACTTGAACGATCGGTACACTGCCGTTTCGTGTCGCAGTCGAGCTACCGCCTATAGCGGTGTGTGAGATTTGCGCCATCACCTGTCACCCACGGAGTTCTTTCTCTCTCTCTCACAATTGTAACGAGGCGCGGCCTGTCGCCCTCGCATTCTCCAAGAAAAGCCCTGTAACAGCACAACATAGTGGATTTCGGCCAGCGCCGTCCCGGCCACGTGGTTTTTCACCCTTTGGAGGGTTTTCCACGCTAAAGATCTGTGTGTACCATTTTCAGCATTTTCTCTCTGCAACATTCTGACTGTGTGCGCACTCGACCGCCGGGGCTAAGACGGACCGAATTGAAACCGGTCTTCCGAGGGCGTTGAGGAGCTGCAACAGCACTATAGTTTTGGCTATCCGCACTCAATTTGTACGAGTTATTGCGTGTCTTTTGAAAATACGCCTTGTTCATTTATTTTTACGAAAAGTGTTCAACACGAAAGTTGTAGATCTCGTCGAGATCTACAACTTTCGTGTTGAACATTTTTCCTAAAAATGCACGCACAAGACGTATTGCCGCTCTGATTGAAATATGGGCATAACTATAGCGAATTTTTGGAAATACGACTTGTATATGCATTTTTAGAAAAAGTGTTCAACACGAAAGTTGTAGATCTCGTCGAGATCTACAACTTTAGTGTTGAACACTTTTCCTAAATATATAAGACTGATGGGTACTCATGATAAGAGTCTAGTATTTATAAAGGTATCTGACGGAAATGTTCATAAAAGGCAGCAAAGTATTTCCAAAGACGGGTCGCTTCCAAAGGCAGGTCGTTTCCAAAGACGGATCGTTTCCAAAGGCGGATTATTTCCAAAAGACTCTCTCCCTCCGAAATTAGCAGGAAACGCAAAACGCGCAAAACCGCCGCGGACGCGACGGAGTCTCTCCCTCCCGTCGCGGGAGGGATCCTCGCCCCCGCGCCACGCCCCTTGGGGGTGCGGCTGAACCGCACCCCGCAGGGGGTACGACCGAACCCTACCCCGCGAGGGGTGCGGCCAAGCCGCACCCCGCGAGGGGCGCGGCCAAGCCGCACCCCGCGAGGGGCGCGGCCAAGCCGCACCCCGCGAGGGGCGCGGCCAAGCCGCACCCCACACGGGGTGCGACCGCGCCGCACCCCTCGGGGTGCTGCCTTGGCGCACCCTATGCGGGGTGCGGCCAAGCCGCACCCCCTCGGGGTGCGGTCAAAGTCGCCCCCCTCTTGGGTGCGCCTGTGCCGCACCCCCTTGAGAGGCGGGCATGTCGTACTCCCTTGAGTTCGACCGCGTCGCCCTCCACTCCCTGCGCACGGTACGGCCGCCCCGTCTCTCCTACTTCTCCGGCGGAGGGGTCTTGCGGGAAGCCCTCACGGGCGTACTTTTCATCGGGAACACCACGCACTTATTTTCTCCTTAAGGGTACGGCTTGCCGTTCCCTTGTTCACACGGGACACCTCGAGGCGTAACCTGAACGCCCTCGCATTTCGTCGCACACTTGAAACACTTCAGTGCTAGCGCGCGCTCAGAACGTTTCTGAGCGCGATCAGGAAGACTTCTCACTTTTTGTCTTTCCAGCTTCTCACTTTTTGTCTTTCCAGCTTCTCACTTTTTGGGTTTCAGGCTTCTCACTTTTCAGGAACAGTTAGTCGCCTTTTTCGCCTCCAACGGAACTGCCCGAACTGCCCGAGCTGCCCAAGCTGCCCGAGGGGCAAGGTGGTCATTTGCGAAAAATGGCGATCCGAGGGCCCCGAACCAGAGAATATGATTCGTCCACCAAACATTTATGGAAACTGCAAACGGCGAGATTACCGGACTACCCCCGCCCAAAGCTATAAAAAGGGCCCTGGGGCTTCATTTGAAAGGATCTGGACTTCTGGACCGAGGAGAGCTCCTTGCAGACTTTTGCGGAATTCTCCTTCGGCACTTGAAGATCTCCTTCGGGACTTGAAGATCTTCTCACTTCCAGAAAGGCGACCAGCGTTCTCAGAAGGGAAAGGCGACTGGCCTTCCCGCTTCCGAAAGGCGACCAACGTTCTCAGAAGGGAAAGGCGACTGGCCTTCTCACTTCCAGAAAGGCGACCAGCGTTCTCAGAAGGGAAAGGCGACTGGCCTTCCCGCTTCCGAAAGGCGACCAGCATTTCTCAGAAGGGAAAGGCGATTGGCCTTCTCACTTCCAGAAAGGCGACCAGCGATCTCAGAAGGGAAAGGCGACTGGCCTTCCCGCTTCTGAAAGACGACTAGCAGTCTCAGAAGGAAAAGGGACTTAGTTTTTCCGAGAGGTGGCCTGTCACCCTCGAAGCTCTCTTTCTCCAAGTATTGTAACGAGCAGCGGCCTGTCGCGCTCGAGTTCTAAATTGTAACTCCTCCAGAAGATAGTGAAGTTTGGTCGGCACAGCTCCGGCCGCGTGGTTTTTTACCCTTTCCGGGTTTTCCACGTTAAAAAGTCTCTGCGTACACAACGAACCTCTAATTGACTGTTCGCGCGCTTAGCTTGCTCACGAGCTGAGGCGGTTCAAGTGAACCGGTCTACCAAGAGCCCTAAGCGTTCCGCAACAAAGACGTATTTCCAAAAGGCGCGTAATAACTTATACAAATTGAGTGCGGATAGCCAAAACTGCAGTGCTAATAGCAGCACCCATAAAATATTGACTTGTAACTCTAAAGAGGAAAGTTCACTTGAGCCGGTACGATCGGTTGGACGGAATTGTCGTTTTAGAATTGAAATTATGGTCTGTTTGTTTGAATGAAATTGACTTTCTAGAATTTACATTTGAGATTAGAAGTTCAATTCACACGTTTTTTGTGCTCGGACAAGAATTTTTCATCAGGGCACGTGTTTTTCGATCAAGCGCGCATTTTTCGGGCAGCCACGCGTTTTTTGGCCCGGGGTGCATTTAAAACGCGAATATTTTGACCGAACGCAAATTTTATGACCGGAAGTGCATTTTCCATCCAGGACGTGTGTTTTTCGCTCGGGCCAGATTTTTTGCTTAAGAGCGGGTTTTTCGGCTAGGGGGGTGAGTTTTTAGCTGGGGTTCGATTTTACGCCTGAACGAGTGTTTTTCATCCGGGAGCGGAGTTTTCAGCCCTTTAGCCAAAAAATGCAAGTCTGAGCGAAAATTCGCGTCTGGGCCGAATTACTTGTTCCCGGGCGAAAAATGTGCGCCTAGTGGAAAAAAATGCGCACACATGCGAAAAATGTGTGTTTGAGTGAAAAAGTGCACCAGAGTGAAAAACATGCGTCTTAGGAAAAAAACGCATGTCCGAGAGAAAAACGCTTCCACAGGGGAAAAATGCGCGCCTAGGAGAAAAATTCGGATCTAGGACAAAAGGCGCGTTCCCTGGCGAAAAACGCCGCCCGGGCGAAAAACGCGCGCGGGGCGAAAACCACTGTCGGGGTGAAACACGCGACAGGGAGAAAATGCGCGCCATGGCAAAAACACGTGCTCGGGCGAAAAATGCGCACCTGAGCGAAAAAATTCGAGCCTTGGCCCAAAAATGTGTGCTCCCTGATGAAAAGTTCGTGTCGCACTGAAAAACACGCTCCGAGCAAAAAAACGTGCGTCTGGGCGAGAATCTTGTGCCAGGGCCAAAAACTTCGCGCTCAGGCCAAAAATCAGACTACCTTGAAAGACATCATTTTCATTAAAAAAAGGAAAGAAAAAACAACAGAAAACCAGCTAAACAAAAGGGAGGACACCCTCCAGATCAACATTGACTAGCTCAAGGAAGTCTGGATGTGTGAGGTCAGAAGCAGTCCACAAAAAAGGGTAAGAAAAAGCAAGGTTGGCGCATAAGTCCGCTACCTTGTTCGCCGCGCGCCGCACTTGATGAAATAGAATCTGATTGAAGTTTAGGAGAAAAACGGACTATCGGGCGTAAAACGTGCGCCAGGCGAAAAAGGCCCGCTCGGGCGAAAAAATGCATCCCTGGGTGAAAAAATCACATTCGGCCCGAAAACGCGTGTCCAGGATAAAAATTCGCTTGCGGTCGAAAAATGAGCCCCAATTTGCGTTCATGCCAAAAAATTCATGTTCAGACTTAAAATTTACTTGCGGTCGAAAAACGTGTGCTCGGGTTCGGAACGCGTGAGCGTGAGCGACAGCGAGAGGTGTGAATTAATGTTGTGCGATTAGATTTTTTTTAGGAATGAATTTATCCTGTAATTTTAACTATACGCGGAGCTAATAACCAAAACTATGGTACCTATAACAATTCCTTTTTTTATATACAATTAAGCAACATATATGTCAAATTAATAGGGTCACTACAAATTTGACTATCCGCACTAACGACTTAATGCAAGCATCATTTTGAGGATTGACTATCCGCAAGCAATATTTCAATTTGCACACCAATATATTTTGGATTCAATTTGAGTTTGTCGATTCACTGATTGGTTGTGTAAGCTTCATTCTAATGATGATGAAATTCTCACCGTGTATGTAGCTGCGGATTTTATTTGTTGATCATACGAACGTAACTAATGAAGTTCAAAATGGAACTTCAATCCAAGTGATCTTCTCTACGAAAAGTTTGCGAACTTTACTCAGGAAGTTCTCGAATTGAAATCAATCTAAGTAAACCCTAAACAGAAGCTACCCATTTCTGAGAACAAAAATCAGCCTACATCACTTCTTCTCTACAAATCTCTGAACTATTTCAGTTTGATTTTCTTTCAATTTGAGTCTCAGGAATTTGGATGCCAGAAAGACATACTTTTTTGTGGGATATTTGACGGCCATGGTTCTTGCGGGCACTACGTGGCTAGATATATCCGGAAGTCTCTCCCCTCTTCCTTGCTTTGCAACTGGCAGAAAACTCTTGCACGACCTCCATTAAAGAAGATAAAAATACAAGCTCCAATCATTCTGAACTATGGAAGCAGATCCAGGGATGACCGGATGAGGGACGAGATTCGGCCAACTTAGCACCTCCGCTCTGCCGAGAAGGAAATAAGGGCCGGTCCAGGGTAGCCACGACGCGATCGATCGCTGGTTTCGCCGGAGATTCAAGGCCGCTGGAGAGCTGGAAGGAGCGACGCGTGGTTCGCGAGAGAGAAAGTAGCGACGGCCGGCCAGCAGTGCGGATAGAATAGAAAAAGCCCTAAAATTAGATTGAATTGCAGTGCGTATAGCCATATTTGCGGTGCAGTTATCAGCGCCCAATTAATAATGCACATAGTGGCTATTGGCGAGCTAGGCCAAATAAAAAGACACTTGACAAAAAATACTGTTCCACCTGACGGCGACGGAGCGCCACATCACCGTCATTAATGTGGGCCTAAATTGGTGGCGGTTATGATTTAGGATTGGTTTTTGTTGATGGAATCTAAATTAACATAAAACAAAGAACCAATAATTCAAATAATTATGGAATATATTTATTTATTTTTGGATATATAAGAGTTATAGAATAGAATAATACTGTACATACCTAAAGTCTACCTAAAAGCCACAAAAAATGGGCCCCACAGGTCACAAAAACACCCGATTTTAAGGTTTTTTTTTGCGCCAAACCCTAAAGTCGGGTGTTTTTGTGCCAAGTGGGGCCCACTTTTTGTGATTTTCACCCTAACCCTATAAGAATCGGGTGTTTTTGTGACTTGTGGGGCCCATTTTTTGTGGATTTTAGGTAAACTTTAGGTATGTGTAGTATTGTCCTATAGAATATTTGAGAGAGAGCGGCCGCTGAGAGAGAATCTTAAACTAGTTGCCTTCAAAGAAAACGAAATCATTTCACTCATTATATTCAATTAATACATATATTTATGATTGTTGCGGGTCGCACACGACTCTTCCGCGGTCCGGTCTAAATCGACCACCTTAGCTCGGGAGTCGAGCCGGAGCACGCAAACAGTCAATATAGACGGCAATGGACAAGGAGACTTTTTACCGTGGAAAACTCCAAGGGTGAAAAACCACGTTGTCGGTACGGTGCCGACCGAACTTCACTATCTTCTCGGGAGGTTACAGCTTTCGGAGAAGGAGAGGGAGACAGGCCGCGCCTCTTTACAATTTTGAGTGAGAGAGATGCTCGGAGGGTGACAGGCCACCTCTCACGATGCTGAGTGACTCGGGAAAATATTCTAAGTGTTGGATCCTTCGGTTGTAGAATTGTGCTTTTGGATGATGACCGCTTCGCTGACGCTCCGAGCTTTGCCTTGTTCAGGGGTCTCGCTGCACGTTGGGAGAGCGTGTATGCTGGAGTCAAGTGCGTTCGTCGGAGGCGAACAGACAATGCTCGCTTTCGCGGAACGGACGACGCTCACTTCCGCGGAACGGACGACGCTCACTTCGGCGGAACGGACGACGCTCACTTCAGCGGAACGGTCGGAGTCCGTTGGAGGATTTTCCGGAGGCAGAGTTCCTTCAGAGAGAGAGATCCGATCCCCAAATGAAGACCCCTGGGGTCCTATTTATAGGATTCGGAGGTGGTTATGGTAGTTATGGTGTGCGGTTAGCATTTTTAAATAAATAAGTAATTAAATAAATAGAAAAAGAGGATAATCGGACGGCCCATACGCGATCCTTCCATGATCGGGCGGTTTGGTAACCGTCGGGCGGCGATCTCGCCGGAGCGGCGACGCCGGCCACCGCCGGAATCCCAAAAATGGGCGGCGATGGCCTTCTTCCTCGCGGGGAAGAAGGGCCGGCCGCCGCCCTCCCTCCTTGAGGGAGGGGCGGCCGGACTCCTCCCTCGAAGAGGGAGGGGCGACCGACCCTTCCCAAGGAAGGGGCGGCCGACCCCTTCCAAGGAAAGGGGCGGTCGGCCCTCTCCAAGGAAAGGGGGCGGCCGGAGCCGGCCCCCTCAAGGAGGGAGCGGTCGGCCCCCCTCAAGGGAGGGGGTGGCCAAGGCCGGCCCCCTCAAGTTGAGGGCGGACGGCCGGGCCGACCCTCTCCAAGGAGGGGGCCGCCATGGCCGACCCCCTCCATGGAGGGGGCGGCTGGTCCCCTCGAGGGAGGGGGCGGCCGGCCCCCTCCAAGGGGACGGCCGAGGCCGGCTCCCTCAAAGAGGGGGCGGCCGGCCCCCTCGAAGGAGGGGCGGCCATGGCCGTCCCCCTCCAAGGAGGGGTTGGCCAAGGCCGGCCGGTCCCCTTGAGGGAGGGGCGACGCCCGGTGGCCGGTAGCCGGCCTCCCTCTAGAGAGAGAGGGGGCGGCGATTAGCCCAGATTGGGCTTGGCGGTTTGCGGAGTGGGCGGTTACGCCGAGGGGCCGGTTACGCCGAGCGGCGGCTACGCCGAGCGGCGGCTACGCCGAGCGGCGGCTACGCCGAGCGGCGGCTACGCCGAGCGGCGGCTACGCCGAGCGGCGGCTACACCGAGCGGCGGCTACGCCACGTAGGAAAGAGAAGTTGGGTAGTGGTTTAACCGGTCATGATGGAGAAAGTGGGGTTAGTGGGGGTTTGGAAAACCACCCACTAACCTCCCGAATCCGGCCTATAAATACGAGTGCATATCAATTGCCCCCCAAGACCTTTGACGGGGAGAACGCTCGGCTAAGGAGGAGAAGGTCTTTCCTCTACAGACGCTTGCTTCCATCATGGCGGAATGCGACGAGATTGTGCGCGAGGTAAGTTAATCCGTTGTGTGGATGAGTTGTGGAGAAGGGGCGGAGTACCCAAACGGGCGCGGTGGTTGGAGTGTCGCCGGGGCGCAAGCGGGTGCGTCCCGGGCTGCCACTTCCAACAGCGTGCACGGGTGCGCGCGCTGGAAGAGCGCGCGGGCGCACTCGTGCCGGAAGGGCGCGCGCGCGGGTGTGCGCGCCCCGGGCGAGCGCGCGCGGGTGTGCGCGCCCCGGGCGAGCGCGCGCGGTTGCGCGCGCGCCCTGGGTGTGCGCGCGCGGGTGCGCGCCCCCCGGGTGAGCGCGCGCGGGTGCGCGCGCCCCGGGCGAGCGCGCGCGGGTGCGCGCGCTCCGGGAGAGCGCGTGCGGGCGTGTGCGCTTGGGGTGAGCGTGCGCGCTCGCGGTGAGCGCGTGCGGGTGTGTGCATGTAGGGCGATCACGTGCATGTGTCCGCGCCTATCCACCGCGTCCGGTCGTATGCCTGGGGCGCACGTCGCGATATTTCTGCATGTGCTGCCCTTTGACCGCGGAGACGCGCGGGGAGTGTGGGGGCTAATGTTGGCCGATTTTTAACTTGTTTTTTTGCTTTGCTCTTGCAGGGATCTAAGCGCGGAGGTTCTGGGCGCCCCATGAGAGGTCGTTCTCTTCTGAATGTTGAAGGTATCGCTGTCTGGAGGAAGCGGTATAATGTACCTGACGACTTAGAGATCAAGGTGCCAGGGATCCAAGAGCGGGCCCAAAATCCTCCAACCGGATGGATTACCATATGCGACTCCTCCTTTCGATCTGGCTTTCGCCTGCCTCCTTGCGAGGAGGTTGCGGAGATTCTGAGGTTCTTTGCGTGTCCGGTCTCTCAGTACACGCCATTGGGCATGATGCGGGTGATGGGTTTAGCCGCCTTCTTTCGAGAGCACGGGTCTCGGATTTCGCTGGACTTATTCCGCGAGTGGTGCTTTGTTGAATCTGATGGTGGTGGACGCATCGGGGTTCACAGCAATAAGCGATGGCTTAGGTTTGAAAGTCGTGTCGATCGTCGGCATGGGAATACCTTATATGGATATGTTCGCAATTCCTGGTCTCTTCCTGAGGAATGGAGATCACTTCCAGGTCGTAGTCGCAGAATTTCTGGAAGAGAGCATGAGTTTGCCCCGGTGCTAGGCTTTACGGACGCGGGTTCGCTATCGAAGGCCCTTTTCCACTTGTCGAATGGCGTGGAGGAGAAGCGTTTGCTTCTTTGCGGGTTGTCCACTGACGCAGGACATTCTGTTGCGGCTCCTTTGGGTCGCGGGACGAAGAGGCGTCTTGTCTTCCGTAGTGCTGATCGAATTTCGGCCCCTCGATCTCCAGACAGAGGGGGAGAGCAAGTAAAAGACGCGGCGGTTGGCGAATCTCAAGCCGAGGGTGCGCCCGACGTCTCAGATGTGGAGGTACTCGAGTCTCCTGCCCCCCGAGTTCCCGATGAGGTCCCTCGCCGGCGCCTGGTAAAGGGAGTACGAGTATCGTCGTCGCTGGAGGCGATGAACGCTGCGGTGAGCGTGATTTCGATTCTCTTGTTTTTTCTTTCTAATGTCATTCATGTTCTGAGCATTTTCTTGTTTCTTGCAGATTGGTGTTCAGACGAATATCGCCCTCACCTGGAATGAACATTATGTTGGTCTAAAGGATAGCCACGAACAGCTTCAGAGGGAGCTCCGGGAGTCCCAAGAGTCCCTGTTGATTTCCAGGGGTAGACGGGAGCGTGATGTGTCACGATTCAGCCAGGTTGAGTCTGGTCTGCGCGCCGAGTTTAGACAATTACAGGGGGAGCTTCGTGCTGAGAAGGAGCAGGCAGACGAGTCCGCCCGTCTTCGGGTGGTGGCCCTTGAAGACGTGGCTCGTTTGGAGGCAGAGGTGGGGCGCCTGTCGTCCCAGGAGCGAATTGCTGAGTTAAAGGCCGCGGGGGTTGCTGAGTACCGTGATTCGCTTGATTACGAGCAGGATCGTGTGACCTTTGCCGACGAGATCTGTGGTGAGATTTGAAGCTCAGAGGTGGATCCACAGCTGGAAGATGAGCGCGAGGTCGCCTTCCGTCGAGGTGCGGCGAAGGCTTTTCGCCTGATCGCTAGAGTCCGTGATGTGGACGTGGAGGGTCTCGGGGTCGGCGACCTATCAGAAGATGATGTCGATGCCTCGGAGGGCGAGGCTAGCGTCTGACGCATAGCCGTTTGTTTGCATTATTGTACCTTATGTGTATCCAGTTGTATGTTGTTCGTGTGTTTGCCGTGATATCTGTCCCCGTTCATTGACCGGATTTTGTACATCATCTTGCTTTGTTTTTGTGTTGATATGTTTAAAGATACCTGGGAGAGTGTGATTGTGAAAGAGCTCCGTGGTTGTTTTATTCGTCTTGTTTGGCGTAGTTGCAGTCCTTTTACCGAACTTGCCTAAGGAGAGCTGAATCTCTATTTCTTGTTCTGGGCGAGGGCCGTCGGTCCGATCGTCCGTTAAGATAGGTGTTGGTACGGTCCTTTGACCGACCTTGCCCCCAAGGAAGGACCGAGAGTCCTGTCGCTTGTCTTGACGAGGACCGAGGGTCCGGTCGTCCATCTTCGATAGGTGTAGGTGCGATCCTTTGACCGACCTTGTCCCCAAGGAAGGACCGAGGGTCCTGTCGCTTGTCTTAGACGAGGACCGAGGGTCCGGTCGTCCGTTGTAATAGGTGTAGGTACGATCCTTTGACCGACCTTGCCTCCAAGGAAGGACCGAGGGTCCTGTCGCTTGTCTTAGACGAGGACCGAGGGTCCGGTCGTCCGTCTTCGATAGGTGTAGGTGCGATCCTTTGACCGACCTTGCCCCCAAGGAAGGACCGAGGGTCCTGTCGCTTGTCTTAGACGAGGACCGAGGGTCCGGTCGTCCGTTGTGATAGGTGTAGGTACGATCCTTTGACCGACTTTGCCTCCAAGGAAGGACCGAGGGTCCTCTCTCTTGTCTTAGACGAGGACCGAGGGTCCGGTCGTCCGTCTTCGATAGGTGTAGGTGCGATCCTTTGACCGACCTTGCCCCCAAGGAAGGACCGAGGGTCCTGTCGCTTGTCTTAGACGAGGACCGAGGGTCCGGTCGTCCGTCTTCGATAGGTCTAGGTGCGATCCTTTGACCGACCTTGCCCCCAAGGAAGGACCGAGTGTAAGACCCCCCCTCCCCAAACTGAACCTGGTTCAGGGAGGGGGGATCTTACTGCCCAAGGATGACCACTTATCGCTTTCCGGGTGGCAACGTCCCACCCTTTTCAAGCACCGAGCGGTCTCCTTGTCAGGCACAAGAATCATAACATCACGTCAGAACGCATAGCGGAAGCAATCGAAAGACATAAAAACAAGCACACAGCTTATATTCATATATTGGAACAGGGCCGAAGCCTAATGTTTACAACTACTGCCTCAGGGGCTACATCGACGAAACAAAAGACCCTAGTCTAGTCCTATAATCTAGGACTCACGTCGCGGAAGATAGGGGCGAGGCTGGGGTAATCGAACGGGCCATCTCCAAGGCTGGTATATCATCTTGTGGTGCGGGGGCTCAACGCTGTCCCATCTCCTGTGATTGGTTATAAGAAATAACCGTTAGTCACAGAGCTAAGTAGAAAATACATCCCCTCCCCGGATCCATATCCAGGGGGCGTCTAAAGGACAGAAATAAAATAGCCGAAGCAAGGAAGAGGGTTAGCAGCAGGTAAACATATATATATATATAGATAGGGCCTTCCGCCCTAATATCCGTAATCGCGCCGTATGGTAAATATGCAACACTATTTCGCGCATACGCACACCCAGGTGTTCAAACCTGTACGCACACAAAAAGACCCTGTGTCGACACAGTTTAGACCGCTTTTCTTCAAGCAGGGGAGCTAACCCCGCGGGCCTCACCGATGTGGCCGTCGGTGACAGTGACCAGTCTTGCCACTTCTGAATGTAGTCGTACCGTATCACTCAGGCCCTCCTGTACAACTTGGTGTACCAATTGGATGTGAGCGACATCCGGCGAACCGATTTGTAGGCCGACCAGCGGAGGTAAAACTGTAGGTTCGGAGTGGTGATAACCTGCTGTGCACATCTCCCTGTCGCCATGAGTCGTCAACCCACCCGCACCGGTACGAACGGTCTGCGAGCGTGACCAACCCGCCACTTCCAATCAATCTTCACCCGCTTAATTATAAAACAAGTGCTTAAAGTACGTGGCAGATTACTCGACCGGTCCCACAACCTCTGACCGTGGGCTTAGCGGTATGAGGGCTCCTTGCTTGGGGCTAACCTGGGAGGAGGGACTCGACTCCGGGTTCTCCCCAACTAAGGCCTCGCAGAAGGGAGGATAATCACCGCATTATAGCCAAGATAGCGCTGCATTTAGCAAGTAAATTAGGCCGGAAGCAGGGGGCCATAATACTAAGCAGGGAAGTAGGCCGAAAGCAGAAGCCATAATAGTAAGCAGAAAAGTAGGCCGAAAGCAGAGGCCATAATAGTAAGCAGAAAGGTAGGCCGAAAGCAGATGCCATAATAGTAAGCAGAAAAGTAGGCCAAAAGCAGAGGCCATAATAGTAAGCAGAAAGGTAGGCCGAAAGCAGAGGCCATAATAGTAAGCAGAAATGTAGGCCGAAAGCAGAGTCCATAATAGTAAGCAGAAAAGTAGGCCGAAAGGAGAGGCCGTAATGACAGGACCAGTGCGAGACTGGATTTAAATGAAAGTACAGAATGTAAATGCGGGGGACCAGTGCGAGACTGGATTTAAATGAAAGTACAGAATGTAAATGCGGGGGACCAGTGCGAGACTGGATTTAAATGAAAGTACAGAATGTAAATCCGGGGGACCAGTGCGAGACTGGATTTAAACGAAAGTACAGAAAGTAAATGCGGGGGACCAGTGCGAGACTGGATTTAAACGAAAGTACAGAAAGCAGTAAGCATATAAAAGGGGTTAGTAGTCCAATCACTCCATAAGAGGAGGCTTCATTCGTCGACTCCGTTCGTAGGAGGAGATCCTGCTCTTTTCCCCGTTCATAGGGGTTCTACTCCATTTCTTGGAGTTTATTTACGTTTCCTAAGGTTTCTGCACTTATTCTTTTATCGCGAGTTGGTTCCTTTATTATTGCCACGGCGGTATCGAGTTCCAGCGCCGTGCCGCGATTTCATTCCGATTTTGCGTTGATATTCCGAACTTAGTCGATTCTTTAGATCGATACGCGTAATCTTTATTAAGCGTTTAAAAATATGCGTCGAGGGGACGCCGATTCATTTTGATGAATTTCGCTCTTTTTCGGGCGTTTATTTTGCTTGTAAAAGCTTTTGGAGGACCAAAATAAGAGGTCACAACTCCCAACTTTAATAGTAGTTGAAAAATACCTTTAATTAGAGCCTATGATTTTTGGGGATTTTTACGAACTCATTTGGGCGTTTATTTTCTCAAAATGAACTTTATAAAGGAGTTTAAAAATAGTAAATCATCTCCTAAAAATCCAAAAAAATTACAGGAGGTGCCCCTTAGAGTGGGGCACATTTTTCATTTAGGAATGTTTTTCTGAAACAGCCCCATTTTTCCTCAGAAAAATGGGGAAGAAAAAGGGAGTTTTGGGGTGCGGTTAGAGGCAGGGAGGAGGCGCAGTGGTTTTGCACCCTGCGCCCTCCCGCGGCTCCCATAGCGGATCTGCGGCGGATCCGCTGTGGGAGCACTCAATTTGAGGCGGAGGGCGGGAAACCATGAAGAAGGGGCCGCTCGATCTCCTGGGGGGAGATCGTGCGGACCCCGATGGTCGGACGGGAGGCAGCCGCTGCCGCCGCCGGGCAGCGGCCGGCTGGGGCCGGCGCCGCCCCCGGTCGGTGCGCCGGGGGCCGGCGACTCCTCCGGGGGTGGTCCGGCGGCCTGGTGCCACCGGCCACTACCGGGGGAGAGCGAGGAAGCAGGCGGGAGGCGGGGGCGCGGCCTGCATGGGCCATGCAGGCTCGCTGCGCCGCCGCCTCCGCTGAGAGGGCGCCGGTGCCGCCCCCGGTCAGTGCGCCGGGGGTCGGCGCCCACTCCGGTGGCGGTCCGGTGGCCGGGCGCCGTCGGACCCCGCCTGACCCCGCCGGAAGGAGGAGCAGAAGGGGACGGGGAGGCGCGGCGCAGCCGGCATGGGCCATGCCGGCTTGCTGTGCCGCCGCCTCCTCGTGCAGGGCCCTCCCTGCCGCCCCTGGTCGGGGCGCCGGGGAGGGGGAAACCCTCCGGCGGTGGTCCGGCGGCCTGGAGCCGCCGGCCGCCGCCGGGGGAGGGGATTATTCCCCCTACAGGAAAACCGAGGAGGAGGGGGAGGCCACGGGTGCCGCCGGCTGCGTCATCCGGCGGCCCGACCGCCTCCCCTGTGCCGGCGCCGAGGTCCCCGAGGGGGGACCTACCTCCCCCAGCGCCACCACCGGCGCTGGGGAAGAGGGCTTCCACGGCCAGCTTCCTCCCCGAGCCTTGCAAGGCTCGGGGCGGCGGCCGGCGGCGCTCCGGCGACGGGGAGAGGGGTGGCCTCCTCCGAGAGGTAGGAAGGAGGAGGGGGAGGTTCTACCTGTGCTTGGGAGGGTGGTCGGCCGGCCATGAAGAAGGAGGGAGGTGGCGGCGGCTTGGTTGGGTAGGGTTCCGGAGAGGAGGTGGCTGGGCTGGCTCCGGCAGGGTGGAAGGAGGAGGAGGTGGGGGCTGAGGGGTGCGTGGGCTTGAGAGGAGGGCTGGCCCTTCCTTTTATAGGAAGGGGGAGGTCTCCCCCCCTCTCCTCCTTTCCCCACGTGGGGTTAAGGGAGGGTGAGTGGGGGGAGATATTTTCTCCCCCTCCCCTCCCTTCCCTCTCTCCTGCCCCCTTTGCCCAAATAGGGGCTGCCTATTCATGGGCAGCCCCCTTCCTTGGGGGGGGGGGGGGGGGGGAGGGGCTTTCTCTCCCCTCCCCCCTTTTTCTTTTCATTTCCCAATAAATTTCAAGCCGGGGGGGGGGGGGGGGGTGACCGAGGTCAACCTAGGACGGGGTCTTCCATGATCCAGGGGTCCATTATGATTTGTCGGGGCTGATGCCGGGTTCGTGCGCTTTATATTTCGTGCGTTGCACTGATGTGGTTTACATAGCATTAAAATAGCATACTCTCCATACGACCTTGAATCGAAGTGCAACGAATTCCGTTGCGCTCGTATTGTTCATACGAGTCTAACGGAACTGACGGAAGTCAATTCGGGGTTCGTACGGTCACTATTCATAATAATGAGGTAGTGGCGCGCTACGACACCCGAAATGGTCGTTTTCTCCAAACGACCTCGGATCGAAGTGTAACGAATTCCGTTGCGCTCATATTGTTCATACGAGTCTAACGGAACTGACGGATGTCCATTCGGGGTTCGTTCGGTCACTATTCATAATAATGAGGTAGTGGCGCGCTATGACACCCGAAATGGTCGTTTTCTCCAAACGACCTCGGATCGAAGTGCAACGAATTCTGTTGCGCTCGTATTGTTCATACGAGTCTAACGGAACTGACGGAAGTCAATTCGGGGTTCGTACGGTCACTATTCATAATAATGAGGTAGTGGCGCGCTACGATACCCGAAATGGTCGTTTTCTCCAAACGACCTCGGATCGAAGTGCAACGAATTCCGTTGCGCTCGTATTGTTCATACGAGTCTAACGGAACTGACGGAAGTCCATTCGGGGTTCGTACAGTCACTATTCATAATAATGAGGTAGTGACGCGCTCGACACCCGAAATGGTCGTTTTCTCCAAACGACCTCGGATCGAAGTGCAACGAATTCTGCTGCGCTCGTATTTTTCATACGAGTCTAACGGAACTGACGGAAGTCAATTTGGGGTTCGTACGGTCACTGTACCCCAATGACTTAGTTGCGGCGCACAACATTACTTAAAACGGTAGTTTTCTACTGCTCGGGCCTACTTTTATTGGGCTCACTAGGGTCTAGTGGCCCAATAAAAGTCGGGATGTTACAATTCAATAAAAATAAAGAGATTTTCGTCCCCTAAAATTGGCTAAAGTAGGGGTTTAAAGGATATACCTGGGGGAAGAGTGCCGGGTATTTTTCTCGAACGATCGTCTCTGGTTCCCAAGTAAACTCTTCGCGTCCACAGTTTGACCACAAGATCTTGACCATCGTGATGGTTTTGTTTCGCAGTTCTTTGATCTTGGAGTCCACTATCTTCACTGGTTCGAGTTGGACGGATCGGTCGGATTGTACTGATGTTGGTGGTGTGGGTAGATGCTGCTCCGGTTGGCGTAGAACACGTCTTAGGGAGGAGACATGAAATACGTCGTGAAGGTTTCCCAGTTCAGCTGGCAGAGCTAACCTATAAGCCACCGGGCCAACTCTTTCGATGACTTGATATGGGCCTAAATAGCGGGGGTCCAGCTTTTTCTGCTTCTTTATTCGGGATATCCCGTGCATTGGCTTAATTTTCAAGAAGAGCATATCTCCCACGTTGAATTCCACCATCCGATGACGTGCATCATAATATTTGGCTTGACGACTCTGTGCCTCCAGCATACGTTCTTTAATCAACCTTATAGCTGCCGTGGTATCATCTATATAGGTGACTCCTAAAGCTTTGGGGTCCTCGTCCTGTGCCCATGATAGTGGTGTTCGACAACGTCTTCCGTAAAGGGCTTCGTAAGGTGCCATCTTGATGCTCGCCTGGAAGCTGTTATTGTATGAGAACTCCACTAAGGGCAGTAACTGCTCCCAAGGCTCGTTGTGTTCCACTATGCATAATCGGAGGAGGTCTTCCATCGTCCGGTTCGTCCTTTCTGTTTGCCCGTCGGTCTGGGGATGGAAGGCGGTGCTAAAAGCTAATCTGGTTCCCAGATAAGCCTGCACTCGCCTCCATTCTTTTGACGTGAAGCGTCCATCGCGGTCAGACACGATTGACTTGTGTACCCCATGAAATCGTACCACCTGCTCTATAAATAGCCGGGCTAATATGTCGACGTCGTCGCCTTGTCTGTTCGGAATGAATCGAGCCACTTTGGTGAGGCGATCTACTACGACCCATATTGAGTCGTTTCCTGCACGAGATCGGGGTAAGCCATGGACGAAGTCCATGGAGATATCTTCGAATTTCCATTCTGGAATCGGCAGAGGTTGTAGTAGACCTCCTGGGCTACGACATTCTGCCTTGACCATTTGGCAGGTTTGGCAGTGTGCTACATAATCGGTGACGTCCTTCTTCATTCCTGGCCAATATAAAGTCCTTCGCAGGTCCGTGTACATTTTTACTACCCCCGGGTGTATGGAATACCTCGTTTGGTGTGCTTCACGGAGGATCTCTTCCCGGATTCCCTCTGCAGCGGGAATAAATATGCAGTGTCTGTACTGCAGGATGCCATCATACAAGTTGTAGTCTTCTTGCGCACCGTGTTGCAAGGCTTGAATGATCGGGGCTGCTTCGACATCGATCTTCTGGGCTTCTCGTATTCTATCCCTGATGTCACACTGTATCTCCATCCAATAGAGGTGGGCCTGATATTCCACCGGGTTCCTGCGGGTAACGAGGATGATATCCAAGTCTGCCAAGGACTTGATCAACTCCTCTGGTATCATCTCTAGCAAGCTACTGGCCATCGAAGTTTGCGTACTTAAAGCATATGCAACCTTATTGGCCTTGCCGGGATGATATTGGAGAGCGAAGTCGTAATCGCATAAGAACTCCAGCCACCGGCGCTGTCGAAGATTTAGCTCCTTATGGGTGAAGATGTATTTGAGGCTTTTATGATCGGAGAAGATCTCGCATCGCACTCCGTAGAGGTAGTGCCTCCAAACTTTTAATGTGAAAACTACCGCACCCAGTTCTAGATCATGGGTGGCGTAGTTTAATTCGTGAGGCTTCAGTTGCCGGGAGGCGTATGCGATTACTTTGCCGTGTTGCATTAGTACGGCTCCCAATCCCTTCAGTGATGCGTCGACGTAGATCTGGAAGCCCTCCGTACCTGAGGGAAGTGTCAGAATCGGGGCTGATATCAGTCGACTTTTTAGCTCTATGAACGCTGCTTCGCATTCCGGAGACCACTGGAACGTCACGTCCTTTTTGGTTAGGGCGGTAAGTGGTAATGCAATCTTAGAGAATCCCTCCACAAACTTTCGGTAGTAACCGGCGAGGCCCAGAAAACTCCTGATGTCTGCTGCTGATTTAAGCGGCGGCCAGTCTCGTACTGCTCGTACCTTAGCTTGGTCTACTGCTACTCCGTTCTTGTTAACTGTGTGTCCAAGGAAGCCGACTTCTTCCATCCAGAACTCACATTTGATGAACTTAGCGAAGAGCGAGTGCTCCCTTAGCTTGAGCAGTATCATTTGGAGATGCCTGGAATGATCAGCTTTGCTCTTCGAGTAGATGAGTATGTCATCTATAAAGACTATCACGAAGTGATCTAGGAAGGGTTTAAACACCGTATTCATTAGAGCCATGAAGGCGGATGGAGCATTGGTCAATCCAAAAGGCATTACCATGAATTAGTAAAGTCCATAGCGGGAGCTGAAAGCGGTCTTGAGAATATCTTCTTCTCGTACTCTGAGTTGATAATAGCCGGATCTTAAATCCATCTTGGAAAAGACGGACGCGCCTTGTAATTGATCAAACAGTTCATCTATTCGAGGCAGAGGATAAGTATTCCGGACAGTGAGCTTATTCAGTTCCCTGTAGTCCACACAGAGACGCAGGGATCCATCCTTCTTTTTAACGAACAACACTGGGGCTCCCTAGGGCGAGGTACTTGGGTGAACGAAACCAGCGTCAACTAGCTCTTGTAGTTGGATCTTTAGCTCGGCCAGTTCTCTCGGGGCCATTCGGTACGGAGCTCGGGACACGGGTCGGGCCCCATGTGTAAGTTCAATTTGGAAGTCCACTTCCCGTTGCGGGGGCAACCCGGGAAGGGATTCTGGAAAGATGTCCGGGAAATCCCGAATTATGGGTACTCTAGAGAGCACCTGTGTCTTGTCCTCCATCTCGAAGTAAATTAGGTATACCTCGTCCTTCCGTCGGACTGCCTTCACTGTCTGTGCGGATGTTAAAATAATGCGAGTGACAGATGGTATACCTGCTAGTGTGATAATTTGCCCATTCGGATTCTGGAGGCGGATTTCTCGAGTTGAACAATCAATTTGGGTGCTGTGCTCGGTCAACCAATCCATCCCTAGAATGATGTCGAATCCGGTTATCGCCAAAACGGTCGCGTTGACTTCGAATTCCATTCCTCCTAGCATTGCTTGGAAGGAACACTTTTCTGTGGACGTCAGCGATGAAGTTCTGTGCGACGAATGAATGCGTGGCACCAGTATCGAATAGCGTTTTAGCGGGATGACCTTCTACCAAAAGTAGACCTGATAATATGTACATACTATGATCATAAGTTTTTACAGATATACCGGAATAGGGATCATACATGCTATACCAACAAAAGATCACATCATATATATATATATAACTATCACATCTCCCTAGGATATCGTAACTACTAAAAGTAGATACCTATCACTACGTATGGAGTAGGACCGTGCTGGAGATCTAAGGCATACGCCTCGAGGGGTGCTGCTCTGCCCTGCCTGGCCTGGCCTCTCCTGTCTGCAGGCTGTCCTCTGCGCCCACCTCGTCCTCGTCCTCTCTCCGCGGCTCCCTGTACTGCTCCTAGGCCGGGCCTACCTACCTCCTGTGGGCAAAAGGCTCGTATGTGCCCGGGCTGCTGGCACAGCTAGCAGTTCCCTGCGAAGGGAATATCTCGTCGTGCGGCGGGGGCGGCCTGAGGTGCTGGGGCTGGTGGTGCTGGGGCTGGAGGTGCTGGTCGGGGCTGAGGTGCTGGTCGGGGCTGAGGTGCCTGTCTATATGGCTGGTGACGGTGACGCTGTCTCCTGGCCTGGTCCTGTCTGCGTGGGCCTACTCCTCTCTCTCGGCCCTGAGTCCGGGGAACACACACATGTCCCCTCCGCTGCTGGGCCACCATCCGCTGATCCATCTCTAGAGCGGTGGCATGTGAGGCAATCGTGTGGAAGGATGCCTGGGAAATCATGATCAGGGCCTGACGGAGATCGTCTCGTAATCCCCGGTAAAATCTGGCCGATCTGTCTCTATCCGTACCTGCTAAGGTCCCGGCGAAGCGGGCCAAGTGGATAAACTCTCTCTGGTAGTCTGGAACCGTCCTATCTCCCTGCCGGATCTGCAGGAACCGCTCCTGGAGTGCCATCCGGTCCGCATCCGAAATGAAGTGCTCTAAGAAGGCCTCTGAGAACTCCCCCCCCCCCCCCCCCCCCCCCGAGGATCGTGCTGAGTGGTCGCCCTCTGAAGGTAGAGCGGCTGGCGGCCCTCCACCAATCTCGGGCATAGCCCTCTAGCATAGTCACCACCAAGGATACTGCGGCTATGGCGGGGCACATCATCCCGACTAGGAGCTCCTCTACCCTCTCCACCCACTCTTCGGCCTGAATGGCGGGCTCGGTACCTCGGAAGTTGGAGGGCCTTAGCCCCCGGAATGTCGTCAGAAGGTCGGTGGGTACGGTGGCCTGCTGGGGTGGCCGTAGGGTGGCTGTCTGGAAAGCGGCTAACAATGCTATCAGGGTCCGTCCCAGCTCTGTATCCCCGAACGGAACTGCGGCTGGAGTGGCCGAGGCTGGTGGTGGAGTGGTAGGGTGGTACTGGTCCCTGGAGGAGGATCTCCCGTTACTCGACTCGGGTATCTGGAGAAGTAACAAAACGAACATCAGTACCTGCAAAAATAAGGGAATTTTGTAGGACTGAAACGAAACGAAAGCGGAAAGTGTGCGGGCGCACTACCGTGCAGTCTCGAATCCTTAACCTTAAACCTAAAGGTTCTACCAGGCTTCCGCTGCGTGGTTCGTCCCGAACCAAGAAACGGAACCGGGAACGGGAGGATCGAAAGACTGCCCCATGTGGTCGGATCGTGGTAGCTCTGATCCATTTGTAAGACCCCCCCTCCCCAAATTGAACCTGGTTCAGAGAGGGGGGATCTTACTGCCCAAGGATGACCACTTAGCGCTTTCCGGGTGGCAACGTCCCACCCTTTTCAAGCACCGAGCGGTCTTCTTGCCAGGCACAAGAATCATAACATCACGTCAGAACGCATAGCGGAAGCAATCGAAAGACATAAAAACAACCACACAGCTTATATTCATATATTGGAACAGGGTCGAAGCCTAATGTTTACAACTACTGCCTCAGGGGCTACATCGACGAAACAAAAGACCCTAGTCTAGTCCTATAATCTAGGACTCACGTCGCGGAAGATAGGGGGCGAGGCTGGGGTAATCGAACGGGCCATCTCCAAGGCTGGTATATCATCCTGTGGTGCGGGGGCTCCTCGCTGTCCCATCTCCTGTGATTGGTTATAAGAAATAACCGTTAGTCACAGAGCTAAGTAGAAAATACATCCCCTCCCCGGATCCATATCCAGGGGGCGGCTAAAGGACAGAAATAAAATAGCCGAAGCAAGGAAGAGGGTTAGCTGCAGGTAAACATATATATATATATATATATATATATATATAGATAAGGCCTTTCGCCCTAATATCCGTAATCGCGCCGTATAGTAAATACGCAACACTATTTCGCGCATACGCACACCCAGGTGTTCAAACTTGTACGCACACAAAAAGACCCAGTGTCGACACAGTTTAGACCACTTTTCTTCAAGCAGGGGAGCTAACCCCGCGGGCCTCACCGATGTGGCCGTCGGTGACAGTGGCCAGTCTTGCCACTTCTGAATGTAGTCGTACCGTATCACTCAGGCCCTCCTGTACAACTTGGTGTACCAATTGGATGTGAGCGACATCCGGCGAACCGATTTGTAGGCCGACCAGCGGAGGTAAATCTGTAGGTTCGGAGTGGTGATAACCTGCTGTGCACATCTCCCTGTCGCCATGAGTCGTCAACCCACCCGCACCGGTACGAACGGTCTGCGAGCGTGACCAACCCGCCACTTCCTATCAATCTTCACCAGCTTAATTATAAAACAAGCGCTTAAAGTACGTGGCAGATTACTCGACCGGTCCCACAACCTCTGACCGGGGGCTTAGCAGTATGAGGGCTCCTTGCTTGGGGCTAACCTGGGAGGAGGGACTCGACTCCGGGTTCTCCCCAACTAAGGCCTCACAGAAGGGAGGATAAGCACCACATTATAGCCGCCGCCATAATACTAAGCAGGGAAGTAGGCCGAAAGCAGAGGCCATAATAGTAAGCAGAAAAGTAGGCCGATAGCAGAGGCCATAATAGTAAGCAGAAAGGTAGGCCGAAAGCAGAGGCCATGATAGTAAGCAGAAAAGTAGGCCGAAAGCAGAGGCCATAATAGTAAGCAGAAAGGTAGGCCGAAAGCAGAGGCCATAATACTAAGCAGAAAAGTAGGCCGAAAGCAGAGGCCATAATAATAAGCAGAAAATTAGGCCGAAAGCAGAGGCCATAATGACAGGACCAGTGCGAGACTGGATTTAAATGAAAGTACAGAATGTAAATGCGGGGGACCAGTGCGAGACTGGATTTAAATGAAAGTACAGAATGTAAATGCGGGGGACTAGTGCGAGACTGGATTTAAATGAAAGTACAGAATGTAAATGCGGGGGACCAGTGCAAGATTGGATTTAAACGAAAGTACAGAAAGTAAATGCGGGGGACCAGTGTAAGACTGGATTTAAACGAAAGTACAGAAAGTAATGCGGGGGACCAGTGCGAGACTGGATTTAAACGAAAGTACAGAAAGCAGTAAGCATATAAAAATGGTTAGTAGTCCAATCACTCCATAAGAGGAGGCTTCATTCGTCGACTCCGTTCGTAGGAGGCGATCCTGCTCTTTTCCCCGTTCATAGGGGTTCTACTCCATTTCTTGGAGTTTATTTACGTTTCCTAAGGTTTCTGCACTTATTCTTTTGTCGCGAGTTCGTTCCTTTATTACTGCCGCGGCGGTATCGAGTTCCAGCGGCGTTCCTTTATTCTTTTTTCTGCACTTATTTCATTCTGATTTTGCGTTGATATTCCGAACTTAGTCGATTCTTTAGATCGATACGCGTAATCTTTATTAAGCGTTTAAAAATATGCGTCGAGGGGACGCCGATTTATTTTGATGAATTTTGCTCTTTTTCGGGCGTTTATTTTGCTTATAAAAGCTTTTGGAGGACCAAAATAAGAGGTCACAACTCCCAACTTTAATAGTAGTTGAAAAATACCTTTAATTAGAGCCCATGATTTTTGGGGATTTTTACGAACTCATTTGGGCGTTTATTTTCTCAAATGAACTTTATAAAGAGGTTTAAAAATAGTAAATCATCTCCTAAAAATCCCAAAAAATTACAGGAGGTGCCCCTTAGGGTGGGGCACATTTTTCATTTAGGAATGTTTTTCTGAAACAGCCCCATTTTTCCTCAGAAAAATGGGGAAGAAAAAGGGAGTTTTGGGGTGCGGTTAGAGGCAGGGAGGAGGCGCAGGGGTTTTGCACCCTGCGCCCTCCCGCGGCTCCCACAGCGGATCTGCGGCGGATCCACTGTGGGAGCACTCAATTTGAGGCAGAGGGCGGGAAACCATGAAGCAGGGGCCGCTCGATCTCCTGGGGGGAGTTCGTGCGGCCCCCGATGGTCGGACGGGAGGCAGCCGCTGCCGTCACCGGGCAGCGGCCGGCTGGGGCTGGCGCCGCCCCCGATCGGTGAGCTGGGGGCCGGCGACTCCTCCGGGGGTGGTCCGGCGGCCTGGTGCCGCCGGCCACCGCCGGGGGAGAGCGAGGAAGCAGGCGGGAGGCGGGGGCGCGGCCTGCATGGGCCATGCAGGCCCGCTGCGCCGCCGCCTCCGCTGAGAGGGCGCCGGTGCCGCCCTCGGTCGGTGCGCCGGGGGTCGGCGCCCACTCCGGTGGCGGTCCGGTTGCCGGGCGCCGCCGGACCCCGCCGGAAGGAGGAGCAGAAGGGGACGGGGAGGCGCGGCGCAGCCGGCATGGGCCATGCCGGCTTGCTGTGCCGCCGCCTCCTCGTGCAGGGTCCTCCCTGCCGCCCCTGGTCGGGGCGCCGGGGAGGGGGCAACCCTCCGGCGGTGGTCCGGCAGCCTGGATCCGCCGGCCGCCGCCGGGGGAGGGGATTATTCCCCTACAGGAAAACCGAGGAGGAGGGGGAGGCCACGGGTGCCGCCGGCTGCGTCCTCCGGCGGCCCGACCGCCTCCCCTGTGTCGGCGCCGAGGTCCCCGAGGGGGGACCTACCTCCCCCCGCGCCACCACCGGCGCTGGGGAAGAGGGCTTCCACGGCCAGCTTCCTCCCCGAGCCTTGCAAGGCTCGGGGCGGCGGCCGGCGGCGCTCCAGCGACGGGGAGAGGGGTGGCCTCCTCCGGAAGGTAGGAAGGAGGAGGGGGGGAGGTTCTACCTGGGCTTGGGAGGGTGGTCGGCCGGCCATGAAGAAGGAGGGAGGTGGCGGCGTCTTGGTTGGGTAGGGTTCCGACGAGGAGGTGGCTGGGCTGGCTCCGGCAGGGTGGAAGGAGGAGGAGGTGGGGGCTGAGGGGTGCGTGGGCTTGAGAGGAGGGCTGGCCCTTCCTTTTATAGGAAGGGGGAGGTCTCCCCCCCTCTCCTCCTTTCCCCACGTGGGGTTAAGGGAGGGTGAGTGGGGGGAGATATTTTCTCCCCCTCCCCTCCCTTCCCTCTCTCCTGCCCCCTTTGCCCAAATAGGGGCTGCCTATTCATGGGCAACCCCTTCCTTGGGGGGGGGGGGGGGGGGCTTTCTCTCTCCTCCCCCCCTTTTCTTTTCATTTCCCAATAAATTTCAAGCCAGGGGGGGGGGGGGGGGGGTTGACCGAGGTCAACCTAGGACAGGGTCTTCCATGATCCATGGGTCCATTATGATTTGCCGGGGCTGATGTCGGGTTCGTGCGCTTTATATTTCGTGCGTTGCACTGATGTGGTCTGCATAGCCCTAAAATAGCATACTCTCCATACGACCTTGAATCGAAGTGCAACGAATTCCGTTGCGCTCGTATTGTTCATACGAGTCTAACGAAACTGACAGAAGTCAATTCGGGGTTCGTACGGTCACTATTCATAATAATGAGGTAGTGGCGCGCTACGACACCAGAAATGGTCGTTTTCTCCAAACGACCTCGGATCGAAGTGCAACGAATTCCGTTGCGCTCGTATTGTTCATACGAGTCTAACGGAACTGACTGAAGTCCATTCGGGGTTCGTACGGTCACTATTCATAATAATGAGGTAGTGGCGCGCTACGACACCCGAAATGGTCGTTTTCTCCAAACGAACTCGGGTCGAAGTGCAATGAATTCCGTTGCGCTCGTATTGTTCATACGAGTCTAACGTAACTGACGGAAGTCAATTCGGGGTTCGTACGGTCACTATTCATAATAATGAGGTAGTGGCGCGCTACGACACCCGAAATGGTCGTTTTCTCCAAACGACCTCGGATCGAAGTGTAACGAATTCCGTTGCGCTCGTATTGTTCATACGAGTCTAACGGAACTAGCGGAAGTCCATTTGGGGTTCGTACGGTCACTATTCATAATAATGAGGTAGTGGCGCGCTACGACACCCGAAATGGTCGTTTTCTCCAAACGACCTCAGATCGAAGTGCAACGAATTCATTTGCGCTCGTATTGTTCATACGAGCCTAACGGAACTGACGGAAGTCAATTCGGGGTTCGTACGGTCACTGTACCCCAATGACTTAGTTGCGGCGCGCAACATTACTTAAAACGGTAGTTTTCTACTGCTCGGGCCTACTTTTATTGGGCTCACTAGGGTCTAGTGGCCCAATAAAAGTCGGGATGTTACACCGAGGGTCCTGTCGCTTGTCTTAGACGAGGACCGAGGGTCCGGTCGTCCGTTGTGATAGGTGTAGGTACGATCCTTTGACCGACCTTGCCTCCAAGGAAGGACCGAGGGTCCTGTCGCTTGTCTTAGACGAGGGCCGAGGGTCCGGTCATCCGTTGTGATAGGTGTAGGTACGATCCTTTGACCGACCTTGCCTCCAAGGAAGGACCGAGGGTCCTGTCGCTTGTCTTAGACGAGGGCTGAGGGTCCGGTCGTCCGTTGTGATAGGTGTGGGTACGATCCTTTGACCGACCTTGCCTCCAAGGAAGGACCGAGGGTCCTGTCGCTTGCTCGTCACTTGCTGTATTGATATGGAGCTCCCGAGGGTCCGTCCTCGGGAGATAATGAGGTTTCGCGGATCCTTAATTGCGCGCGGTTGTAAGTAAACCGGCTCTAAGAATAGCCATGCATTTACTAAGCAAAGAGAACGAGCAAGCATAGGTTCACCTATAACAAAACGGTAGTTCGTGTGCAAGTGGCTACTTGCGACTTTTAAGTTCTGTAGTTGTTTATAACACAAACATTAGTTCCTGAGATAAAAGATGAAGTCGAGGAGGTCGTTCATCTGGTGCTTGAAGTGCCGGCGTGCGAGGTTGCTCGGACGTAGGGATGCACTTGTTGTAGGTAGCATGCTCGTGCCGCCTCTTGGTCTCCGCGAACGACTCCTACCCCGGCTGGGGTGACAAATTTCATGGCGAGGTGCGGGATGGACGGGATTGCCCCAAATGCTACCTGGAGCGGACGACCGAAGATCGCGTTGTACGGTGATTCCGTTGTAACTGCCACAAACTGAATGTTGTGAGTCGCCTGTTTCGGGAACTCTCCCAAGGTTACCGGGAGGGAGATGGTCCCCTCAACAGGGACTGGATTTCCGCTGAATCCATGTATGGGCCCTGGAGCCTGCTGAAGCCTTTCCCTATGGATCTTCATTCCTTGGAGAGCGGTCATGAAGATGACGTTCACTGAACTGTCGTTGTCTATCAGTATTCTCTTGACGTGGAAGCTGGGATCTCCAATCTCTGCGCTTATGACCAGGGGGTCCTGGTGCGGCGTGAGCAGCCCCTCGAGGTCCTTGTCCCCGAAGGAAATTGTCCCTGAGGTTTGAGTGTTTCGGTCTTTGCCCCGTTCCTTATGCTCAGCGATGGAGTTGACTGTGTCATAAGGTGATCCGTAGATGGTTTCTACGATCCCCACTATTTCTCTGTTCCCTGGACCCCCCTGGGGAGCCGGTGGCTGGTTCCGGGTACGGTCCTGTATGAACCTTCCGAGAGCGCCTTGACAGATGAGGCGTTCGATTTCATCCTTGAGCTTTACGCATTCCTTCGTTGTGTGCCCCGCTCCCCTGTGGAACTCACAGTACTTCGAGGGATCTCCTTTGTTTGGCTGGATTTCCCGTGGCCTTCGCAGCGCCGGGTTGTCCTGAATCGCATAAAGCACGTTAGCACGAGAAGTGTTGAGCGGCACATACTCTCGGTACGTGTTGGATCCTTTGTTGCCGCGCCGATCCTGTCACCGGGCATTGTTCCGGTGTTCTTCCGGCTGCCGCGGGGTCAGCTCTTCCTTCTTTCTCTTTAGTCCTCCCTCGAACTGCTGGCGATGGGCCTCTATCGCTTCGTCAGCTGCAATTTGAGCCTCTATCCGGTGGATGAGGTCGGGATAGCTTGGGACGGTTTCCCTCATCAGAGTTGAGTAGAAACCGCTGGGTCGGAGTCCGCCATGGAAAACCCCTCGTAAGAGCTCCGGGTCTACCCCGGGGATTTGTTGAGCCTCGGTGGTGAATCGGCGGAAGAAGTCCTTAAGTGTTTCTCCTTCGTTCTGACGTATTCCGGAAAGGTGGGAGGGATCCCGGACGACTCTTCTGTTTGCCACAAACTGTTCGACGAACACTTGGGTCAGCTTGACGAAGCTGTTGATCACCCCCTCTTTAAGCGAGTGGAACCACGTCCGGGCCTGCTCCTTGAGCGTCGCTGGGAAGACTTGGCACATGAGTTGATCACTAGCGTTGTAGATGCGCATTACAGTTGCGAAGTGGTTGATGTGTTCGAGGGGGTCGTTGGTCCCGTCAAAGGTTTCCACGCTGGACAGCTTGAACCCTTGCGGGACTGGGTAAGCTAGTATCTGGGGAGTTAGCGGGGATCCACGTCTGAGTGCCCCCCGAGCATAGGCGAAGGGCCGCCCTAGTTGTCTGCATTCTTCTGCTACCACCTCACGGATTTCCTCCCGTGTGATTCTCCTCATCTCCTGATCGGGGACTGTAGCTGCCGGATGGTGGCGGTGAAGCGGATGGGTGGAACTAGCGGTGTCGGACTGCCCATCTCTCGCAGTGTGATGCACGTCAGCGGTGTGTCCGCCGCGGAGTTGGCTCTCTGCCAGAGGTGGTATGTCGTTCTGTTGTGGAGGTGGATTGGGAGCACGCGGTGCTGCGGAGTTCCTGAGGAGCAGGAGCATCTCGGTTTGGAATTCTTCCAGTCGGTTCATCCGCTCCTCCATGGCCGCCATAGGCGTGGCGACCACTTCTTCAGCGGGGGCGATGTTGACGTCTGAGAGTGAGGGCGCAGATCCCGGCCGCCCTTCGTGAGCGGGCTCTTCGGTCGTACGAGCAGCCTTTCTTGCCATTTCCGTCGGTCGAGTATCACTGTGCTGGGATACTGTCTTCTGAATTCTAGAGCTTTTGGGAACGATTCCCACAGACGGCGTCAAACTGTTGCGGGTCGCACACGGCTCTTCCGCGGTCCGATCTAAATCGACCGCCTTAGCTCGGGAGTCGAGCCGGAGCGCACAAACAGTCAATATAGACGGCAATGGACAAGGAGACTTTTTACCGTGGAAAACCCCAAGGCGGGGTGAAAAACCACGTTGTCGGGACGATGCCGACCAAACTTCACTATCTTCCCCGGAGGTTACAGCTTTCGGAGAAGGAGAGGGCGACAGGCCGCGCCTCTTTACAATTTTGAGTGAGAGAGATGCTCGGAGGGTGACAGGACACCTCTCACGATGCTGAGTGGCTCGGGAAAATATTCTAAGTATTGGACCCTTCGGTTGTAGAATTGTGCTTTTGGATGATGACCGCTTCGCTGACGCTCCGAGCTTTGCCTTGTTCAGGGGTCTCGCTGCACGTTGGGAGAGCATGTATGCTGGAGTCAAGTGCGTTCGTCGGAGGCGAACGGACAACGCTCGCTTTCGCGAAACGGACGACGCTCACTTCCGCGGAACGGACGACGCTCACTTCGGCGGAACGGTCGGAGCCGTTGGAGGATTTTCCGGAGGCAGGGTTCCTTCAGAGAGAGAGAGATCCGATCCCCAAATGAAGACCCCTGGGGTCCTATTTATAGGATTCGGAGGTGGTTATGGTAGTTATGGTGTGCGGTTAGCATTTTTAAATAAATAAGTAATTAAATAAATAGAAAAAGAGGATGATCGGACGGCCCATACGCGATCCTTCCATGATCGGGCGGTTTGGTAACCGCCGGGCGGCGATCTCGCCGGAGCGGCGACGCCGGCCACCGCCGGAATCCCAAAAATGGGCGGCGGTGGCGGCGACCTTCTTCCTCGCGGGGAAGAAGGGCCGGCCGCCGCCCTCCCTCAAGGAGGGAGGGGCGGCCGGACTCCTCCCTCGAAGAGGGAGGGGCGGCCGGCCCCTTCCAAGGAAAGGGGCGGCCGGCCCTTCCCAAGGAAGGGGCGGCCGGCCCCTTCCAAGGAAAGGGGCGGCCGGCCCCCTCCAAGGAAAGGGGGCGGCCGGAGCCGGCCCCCTCAAGGAGGGAGCGGCTGGCCCCCCTCAAGGGAGGGGGCGGCCAAGGCCGGCCTCCTAAAGTTGAGGGCGGCCGGCCGGGCCGACCCCCTCCAAGGAGGGGGCGGCCATGGCCGACCCCCTCCATGGAGGGGGCGGCTTACGTCCGGGGATCAATCAAGGGAGACTGGTTGTTGTCACTTCGTCTTGCTTTCGGTTACGGGGTCTCTTCTCCCCGATTTTCCATCCCAACTTTCTTCGGTATCCCTACCTCTTTTTAGGTTGGCATAACAAAGCAAAGAAAAAGAAAGAGGAAACACCATCAATGAAGGTTCGGAATCGTCAGGGAGCCCCTATAGACGTCAAAACTTGACTTCACTGAACCGGCACTACTCTTTGTCGGCTCCTACCACTCGTCTGCTTGTCGAGCGACTTCGTACCTTGCTCGTCTATAGTAGCCGATCGAGCTTCTTCGAGGTAGGCGCAAGGGCTCCCGGGGCAGGGATAATCCATCTTCGAGGTAGGCGCAAGGGCTCCCGCTTCTTGATTAGGGCGAGTCACTCAAGTCCCTTGTCACTCGACTCTCTTTTCTTTGACGAAAATCCCTGGGTTTTTGTTTCGTCAACTAAACTCGCTCGTCAAGAGAGGACTCACTACGAAAGGTGTCCCATGGATGGACGAGTTCCTAAAGAAAGATATGGAGCGGATGGCGTACTGATAGATCTCCTATTCGTTCTGGATCCAGATGAAAATTCTCTGAGTAAAGCGCTAACGCGCCCCTTATTGAAAACGAAAGTAAAGCAACAAGCGAGAAAAGTGCTTTGTCAATTATCTGACTAAGAAGAATGAAGGGGCTTGGCTCGAAAGGTTGACTAGAGCAAGGGTTGATCGAGCTTCCCTACCAGAGCTGTGATGTCAACTTCGCACACACTTGAATGAGCTTTTTAAAAAAGGTGCGCTCCTTCTTCGGCCTAAACCGAGATGGTGCAATACGAATGACTACTTGTGAAGTACGGGTGCATGGCACCAACACTAAAAGAAAGAATGAAAGACCGGATCAGCAAAGGAAACATACATGTTGAGAACGATGAGGCATCTACGAGCAAACAAGCCGCTGGAATGGGAAAGAAGGAAGGAAAAGTTTTTTATTGACTGTGAGTACCCGGCCCCCTCGAAGGAGGGGCGGCCATGGCCGACCCCCTCCAAGGAGGGGTTGGCCAAGGCCGGCCGGTCCCTTTGAGGGAGGGGCGGCGCCCGGTGGCCGGTGGCCGGCGGCCGGCCTCCCTCTCGAGAGAGAGGGGGCTGCGGTTAGCCCGGATTGGGCTTGGCGGTTTGCGGAGTGGGCGGTTACGCCGAGGGGCGGTTACGCCGAGTGGGCGGTTACGCCGAGCGGCGGTTACGCCGAGCGGCGGTTACGCCGAGCGGCGGTTACGCCACATAGGAAAGAGAAGTTGGGTAGTGGTTTAACCGGTCATGATGGAGAAAGTGGGGTTAGTGGGGGTTTGGAAAACCGCCCACTAACCGCCCGAATCCGGCCTATAAATACGAGTACATATCAATGATCATGATGCACAATAATAAATCGCCTCATATATTGAGTTCGCTCCCAGATGAATACCGCGTGCCTGAATAATTAGGGTGCGGGAACCACAGGAAAATGGGTGGTAAAGTGCGTTTTTGTATTTTACGTCTTTACGGTAAAGTGCATTGATCCGACGGTCCGCGTGGATCAGTGCACATATCCTAAAGTGCACAATCTCAAAATGCATTTGCACTGATCCACGTGGACAGTCGGATCAGTGAACTTTTAATGTAAAGTGCAAAAGTGCACTTTACCATCCCCTTTCCGGAGAACCTTGTTGAGCTTACTTCAGCACTCTAGAAGCAACTGCTGTCAGAGAGGGACCCACATAGGGCCCAATGTAAGCAGTGGTGGACGCATAAATTTTTTTTTGTGTGGGCGGAGTACAAAATTATTCGAAAAAAATAAATTGATAAATATAAGATTAAATTTTTTAATAACACCCTTATTGTTTTACACCATAGTCAATAACCTTCTCTTATCTTTAATAATAGATGTATAACCCCTTTTATCTTTCTTACCAGAGCCAATAGCCCTCTAATATTTAGAAATGAGTGTATAAACCCTCTCATCTTTTTTATCATAATCAATAACCGGTTAATCTTCACAAATAATTATTATAAACAAAAATTATAAATTTATCTTTTACTAATTTCTTTTAAAATAATTTGATGGAATTTTAATATTAAAATTATTTTTCATTTAATAATTTTGTTAGATTGCTACAATAAAAATTAATTGAACTTGTAAAATAAAGTTTAATTAGGAAAATGGATAACAAGAATAAGTTTTTGTGTGTGTGAGAGTACGATGAGGCGCGAGAACAAGTCGGGTTGGAATGCGCTTAAAGGAGGCGGGCATTTAGAAATGTAAGGTTTTTGGAGTTTTTTATTGGTGTGAATAACAAATATTGGTGTGTGCGAGTAACAAATAATGATGTGTTTTTAATATCACGTATTTTTGGATTTTAATTTAATGTTTATTGGCGCGCGAATAAAGAATATTAATGTTAATTGAAAACTTAAATTCATTGTTATTTAAAAATTTAGCACTATATCATTTAATATTTAAAATTCTTTTACACAACAATATTGCAAAAATATTCATATTTTTAAAAAACATTTAAAATATAGCCTTTTGTGAGAATTAAACCAATGACTAATATGCCAAAATATATGCACTCAACCAATTAAGCTAACAAGATTTTTACTAATTTAAATTGCATATAATATTTCATAAATAACAAGTTCACTGTAACTAAGATCCTATTTTTATTAATGAAAATATACTGTTTGTAAAAATCAGTGTGGGCGGCCGCCCACACTCACCCCTATGTGAGTCTCCCCTAAGTGTAATCATCCGCACACACTGAATTTTAAAATAATATTTTCACTAATAATAACTAAATTAAAATTATTTTTTGTCCTCGCATATATATTATAGACCATAATTATTCATTAATTTTTTTTAATAAAATAGAATTAACATCATGGTCTCATATTTTTTTGTTTTAAAAGTCATCATTTTTATTATTTATGACATCATAATTTTTCCAAAAAAAATTTGTACAAAAAATTATTAAAAATGTACGTAATATGTACATGTTTCTTTTCTACATTTAGCTATTGAACAAAAAAAAATGCATTAATAAATATAAATTTAATACAAAAAAATATTGCATTAATATAACAAACATTTTGTTTTTATATTTATTAATAATTTTTTTTAAATAAATTAGTACTCAATTAAGCATAAAAAATATTCGAATCCGCCACTGACTTCTATGCATTTTAATAATAAAAAATATACAAAAACCGAAGAACCTACTTTAACTCATTTGAATAATGAAAAATAAAAAAAAAAACAATAATTACTAGGAATAAAAAAAGAAACCGCTCAGTGTTAAATCAAGAACAGCCTTTATAGAAAGAAAAGAAAAGTGAGAATGTGTGCACTGTACAGCTCTGGGCGGGGCAGCGTGTCTCCTAAAGCGGGTGCGGCACCTGAGCCCAGGCCCGACTAACCCGACGGGAAAGGCTTGGCCCACCCACGCCTCCTGGCCTTTTCTCCCCTTTTTATTCTTCTTTTTATTTATTTTATTATAATTAATAATTTACTGAAGAGGAGAGAGAGAGAGAGGGTCAGCGATAAAGAGAAGAAAAAAGGTAAAGGGGAGGGAGAAAGAGTACAGCAGAGAGACCTAATTCCAAGGTGATGGCCGGCCGGCGGGTGAAGCCTTCATCATTCCACACCGACCTGAAACTGAGCCTCTCATCCATGTCCTGGTTTTTCAAGACCATTTTTCTTTCTTTTTTTCGACTTTAATGGAGGACGGAAAACTAGCTACTCCGGCTGCAAGAATAATATATAATATAATATGTAGGTTAATTAACACGTACACTTAGGGCGGTACACTTGAAAGTTGAAATGAACGCCGTAAGAAATAAACAGAAAAATCTGTTAAAAATAAGAATACGGCTCCGTTTATTTCGGCGGTGGCGGTGGTAAACGGGGCTGTGAGGATAGAGCCATGAGAATGAAGTTTTGAGAAATGAAGAAAAAGTTTGGTAAACAACGGTGACAGAGCTTCTCAAAAAATAAATTGAACAGTTTTTTAAAACAACCGTAACATTTTTATTATAATTAATATTTATCATTGATTAATTAATCAATTTGGATTGGGTTCCCCAATAATGACTCGATCGAGCCGGGGATTTCTCGCCACGGCCACAACCGGCTCGTCGATACAACTTCAACGGGCTCAATCTCGCACAAATCCGAGTACGTTTGGACTTCCAATCGAACGCAGGAACGTCAATACGCCCAAGTCGCACTGCGAGCCGCCACAAGCACGAGCACCGCCGCTCTGCGCAGGCTCTGCGCACGGCACGGAGGGGGTAAATTCGCCGCGAGGCGATTCCGCGTAGTAAGTGTTGCGCGAAATTTACCGCGCGTCAAGTGCCACCCCCTCATAGGGGCGCATGTAACTCATAGGAGTGCGCCAATTGCCGCCCCTCATAGGGGCGCGCCAATTGCCGCCCTCTATTGATACCCTGACCAAGTCAGCACCCCTCAATTTGGTAGTGGGCCTAACTGCCCAATTGGGGAGTTAGGCCCATTCAGCACTCCCCAAATGGAGAGTGCCGAACACTCCCCAATGGGGAGTGCCATTGGGGAGTGTCGAGCACCCCCAATGGGGGAGTTGCACGACGGCCTTCGTGCGGGACGCGCAACATCTAATTGTCGTGCGCCCCTCCACCTTCCTTAGGCGCCGTTCTCGCGCCTCCCGCAGTGGCGCTAATCATCACTCCTCCCCACCATGATCGGCATGCCCACAAGACCTCCGCACTCACAGCACGTTCACAACACTTTCGCGCTCATAACTGTTGAAATTGTTGAAGTGGAAGTGAAGGAGGCTTTTGGACCTGGGCGGTCTGGGAGGAGGTCGGGCGGTCTGACGTGACCGCACGACCTGGCGGTCTGCATCTGCGGTCTGGCTGATCTAAGCCTAGCTGCGGTCTCCTGGCTTGATCGCTGGTATGGGTTCAAGGCGGCTGAAGATGGAGGATGCACGGTCTGTGCGTGACCGCGTGGCGTGCTGTCCTCTTCAAGGCTGTGGCGGTCTGGTGTGACCGCACAGTTTGATCCAGGTTCTCTCCGGAATGCGGTCTGGTAGCTGACCGGGCTTTCTGGGGGTATTCGCGGACTAAGGGTCTTAGTCGCGCGGTCTCAGTTCGCGGTCTCAGGAGGAGACTGGTATGCGAGCTGGTTGCTGTTCGCGGTCTCAGATAGAGATCGGCATGCGGATAGGAGTTCGCGATCTGATGGCGAACTGACTGTGTTCGCGGTCTCGTGCGAACACAGGTGGTGAATAGCTTCGGGCGGTCTGGCGAGCTCTTTGTGGAGTCGCGGTCTGCTGTGAGAGTGACGGTCTCTCATGGCGACATTGAAGCTGGTGGGTTCACAAAAAATGAAGCAGAAGTAATGTTGCTAATCGCGCAGTGTGACCGGTCAGGTCGCGCGGTCTGGGGGGGTGGTGATCCTATCTCTAGGGTGGTGACCAGATCAGGTCTCACGCCTATAAATAGGAGCCACTGTTGCAGCAAACACATAGACACACCAAGTGTAAGCTGAGTTCGCTCTTGTTCTTGCGGTCTGTTTATTTCTGACCGGGCGGTCTCTGATTGAACTCTTATTGTGCAGCTTCTGCGGATAGTGTAGGCAGCAACGATCACCTCTTCCTCTGAAAGTGTTCGGGCGGTCTGCGGCTTGGAGTTGTGGTGCTGGAGTTCGGGAGAATCAGGAGGTCGGAAGAAGGGAGCGGTCTGTGCAGCGGTCTGGTGGTGTTCTGTGGTCGGCAGAGAGTTGCGGTCTTGCAACTGGCAGAGATCGCAGGGGAGGTCGCGCGGTTTGGGCGGTCTCCAGTTATCCTCAGTTTTTTATATTTCTCTTTGGAGTTTTGTGCTGACGAAATCATGTCTCGTCAAGCATGTCTTGCCCTGTAATTGAAGTTTGCTATCAATAAAGATCGTTTGTTTGCCTAAGATTGTTTCTGGTTGTTTTGGCTTGTATCTCTAGTTGTTATTCCTGCTTGCTCTCACAAGATTCGAGAAATTTTCACATGGTATCAGAGCTAGGTTGGAGTGGATAGAGCAGTGAATAACTTAGAGTAGCCATCGCCTTTGTGAAGAAGGAACCAGAGGAAGAACAATGGAAGGTGGATTTGTAAGAGGTCTTGGGATTGAGATGCTTACATCGACTAACTTTAAGAAGTGGAAGTCGTGTATGCAGAGCTATCTTCTAGGGGAGGACCTCTGGGAGGTTGTTGGAGGAGATGCGACAGAAGAGGTGAAGGCAACAGAAGCGGGTGACAATGGTCCGGCCGTGAGGGCGTGGAGAAAGACCAATGCTAAGGCCGAGTTCACTTTGAAGCGTGCCATTTCACCTGATCTATTTGATCACATCTTAGGGTGTGGATCAGCTGCCGAGATCTGGAGAGCCCTGGATGGGCTGTTTAACAAGAAGAATGTAGCGATGCTACAGTTCTTAGAGAATGAGCTGGCAAGGTCAGCTCAGGGTGATCTTTCTATCTCAAATTTCTTTCTGAAGATGAAGAACCTCTGCGCTGAGATATCAGCACTGGATCCTGATGAGCCAATTTCTGAGGCGAAGCTGAAGAGGCACATCATCCATGGCTTGCGGAAGGAATATGTGGCCTTTGTGACATCGGTGCAGGGTTGGGCAAATCAACCGTCTCTGATAGAGCTGGAGAATCTGCTAGCGTCGCAGGAAAGTCTGGCAAGGCAGATGGCGGGGGTGTCCGTGTCTGGGGGAGATGGCGAGGTTCTCTTCTCAGGGAAGAAGAAGAAGTGGGATAAGAAGAAGAAGACCGCTGGAGGCTATGGGCCTTCAACTTCTGGACAACAGGAGAGGGGCTATCCTCCTAAGGCTGAGGAGAAGAAGAAGAAGGAAGGTTTCAAATGCTACAAATGCGGGAAGGTTGGGCACTTCAAGAAGGACTGCAGGCTGAATACTCAACCAGGGCATGCTGCTGAGAAGGAGGAAGCACCGGCCAGTCATATTGATGGAGGATGGGGAGGAGCCTTCTCGGCTTCTATTGGAGCCTCGGTTCCTATCAACTATCAGGAGGACTGGATCGTGGACTCGGGGTGTGGTCATCACCTCACCGGGGATGGGTCAAAGCTTTCTTCAGCAGAGCCCTACACAGGTAACAATGCTATTATTACTGCAGATAATACTGTGCATGCAGTCGAGAAGGTGGGGGTTGTTTCCTTGGGCAGTGATAGAGGGCCATTAACCTTGAAGAGTGTCTATCACGTGCCCGGTATGAGGAAAAACCTCTTCTCCGTGACCAACGCTGTTGACGCTGGGTATCACGTTCTGTTCGGCCCAACAGAAGTGAAATTTCTTCGTAATGTAGAGGCCGTGAAGGCCGAGGTCGTCCATGTCGGGAGGAGAGCGAAAGACTTGTTCGTTTTATCGACAAGTTCTTATGTCGACAAGATGAAGACGAATGATGGTGCCGTGATATGGCATGAGAGGTTGGGGCACGTAGGGATGGATAAGCTGAAAGCTATGGCGGTGAGAGGTCTGGTCAAGGGCCTGCCAAATCTATCTTCCTACGGTGAAGGTCATGTTTGTGAGGGATGTCAGTTCGGCAAGTCTCATCGACTGCCGTTTGATAAGTCGCAGACAAGGTGTAGTGTGCCATTGGAGTGCATCCACGGTGACTTGATGGGACCAACTGCTACCCCAAGTCTCGGAGGCAGCAGGTATATGCTGGTGTTGATCGATGATTACACCAGATATGTCTGGGTTTATTTCCTGAAGGAGAAGGCGGAGGCGTTTGCCAAGTTTGTGGAGTTCAAGGAGCTCGTGGAGGGTCGGCTGAATCTACGGATCAAGAAGCTGAGGACGGACAACGGAGGGGAGTTCACCTCTGCTGAGTTCTCCAGTTTTTGCAGGAAGGCAGGCATCCGGAGGGAGCTCACTTGTGCTCATACTCCACAACAGAACGGAGTTGCAGAGCGGAAGATCCGTCATCTAACGGAAACCTGCAAGTGTTGGCTGCATGCCAAGAGTATCCCAAAGTCCTTCTGGGCGGAGAGAATGTCTTGTGCTGCCTACGTCATCAACAGGATGCCTCTGAGCCCCATCAACAGGTTGACCCCACATGAGATGATGTTCAAGGAGAAGCCAAGCGTGGCACACCTTCGGGTGTTTGGATCCACCTGCTATGTGCACGTTCCAAATGCGCTTCGTACGAAGCTAGATGCGAAAGAAAGGAAGCTAGTCTTCGTGGGATACTATGAGCGCAAAAAGGGATGGAAGTGCATGGAACCGGAGACGCGGAGGTTTGTTGTATCTCGCGACGTCGTGTTCGATGAGGTGACATCTTACAGGGGGTCTTCTGGAGTGGAGCTACCAGAGAGCAGAGTGGAGGTGTCAGAGAAAGCTGTGGAGAATCTTCAGGTAGAGCTACCTGCGTCACCAAGTGGTCCATCAGTTTCTAGTTCTGAGACGGAGGCTTCTGGTTCAAGGAGCAGGGGGAGCGGTGCTCCTAGCACGTCTGGAAGAGGAGCTAGAGAAGAAGCAGCTGGAGACAATGCGGTTCAGGGGAATGAGCTGAGGAGGTCGAAGCGAGCGATCACCGCCCCTGATCGCTATACAGGAGGAAACGCAGTGAGCTTTGTCTCATGTTTCTTCGCTGGTCCCTTGGATGAGAGGGAGCCGTCGAGCTTTGAGAAGGCCAGAGCCGTGAAGGAGTGGGATATTGCGATGCAAGAGGAGATGGAAGCTCTCGAGAAAAATGAGACCTGGTCTCTAGTGCCCAAGCCAAAGGGCACCACTCCGGTGACATGCAAGTGGGTCTACAAGCTCAAGAAGAAGGCTGACGGCAGTATCGAGCGGTACAAGGCTCGCCTTGTGGCTCGGGGGTTCTCGCAGCAATACGGTGAGGACTATGAGGAGACATTCAGTCCGGTGGCAAAAATGACTTCAGTTCGGTTTATCATTGCCTTGGCGGCATTCAAGGGATGGAAGATTTGGCAGCTCGATGTCAAGAACGCCTTCTTGTACGGCGAGATCGACAAGGATATCTTCATGGTCCAGCCGCCAGGCTTTGTGTCCGAGGATTTTCCGGAGCATGTCTGCAAGCTGAAAAAGGCCCTGTATGGGTTGAAGCAAGCGCCGAGGGCGTGGTACGGGAAGATCGCAGAATATCTCCTATTCTGTGGGTTTTGTGCTTCAGACTCAGACTCAAGCTTGTTCGTCAAGAAGAGCGGGGAGCTTCAAGTCATCGTGCTGCTTTACGTCGACGATATGATCGTGACGGGGAACTCGAAGGAGGAAGTAGCTCAGCTTCGGTCCGAGCTGGCTATCAGGTTCGAGATGAAGGACTTAGGTGAGCTTCACCATTTCCTTGGAATCGAGGTGCAGAGGAAGGAAAGTGGAGTGCTGGTGTCCCAGGCTGGATATGCGGAGCGAATCGTGGAGCGATTTAGCATGAAGGAAGGGAAGTGCATCTCTACACCTCTAGAGAAGGCTATGAAGCTTCAGAAGGATGAGGGGAGGATTATGCAAGATCCGTTGGTGTTCCGAGCTCTGGTTGGGAGCTTGATCTATCTGACGATCACGAGGCCGGATATTGCATATGCAGTAGGCAGAGTGAGTCGGTATATGGCGGAGCCACGGGTACCTCATCTGCTAGCGGCCAAGAATATTCTGAAGTATGTCAAGGCGACCTCGGACATGGGTCTCTTATACAGGAGGGATGCGGGCTTCGAAGTGCATGGATACATGGATGCTGATTACGGGGGAGATTCGGATGATCGGAAGTCGACATCTGGATTCGTCTTCATGGCGGGCCCTACGGCTATATCATGGTGCAGCAAGAAGCAGGTTTCCGTATCGGTCTCCACCACAGAAGCGGAATACAAGGCTTCGGCCTTGGCAGCTCAGGAAGCCATCTGGCTTAGGAGGTTGGTGGGAGACGTCCACAAGGAGGTTCGGGAGCCGACTCTGCTACGCGGTGACAACGAGAGTGCTCTCAAACTGGTAACCAATCCAGTTTGTCACGCGAGGACCAAGCATATAGAGATCGAGCATCACTTCATACGGGAGAAGGTGCTGGAGGGATCTCTTTTGGTCCGGCATGTGCGGAGTGCGGACAATGTCGCGGACATCTTCAAAAAGGCGCTGGCAAATGGGTCGTTCACACGGCTAAGGGAGCTACTTGGGCTGGTTTCCACTTCCCACTTCAAGGGGGAGTGTTGAAATTGTTGAAGTGGAAGTGAAGGAGGCTTTTGGACCTGGGCGGTCTGGGAGGAGGTCGGGCGGTCTGACGTGACCGCACGACCTGGCGGTCTGCATCTGCGGTCTGGCTGATCTAAGCCTAGCTGCGGTCTCCTGGCTTGATCGCTGGTATGGGTTCAAGGCGGCTGAAGATGGAGGATGCGCGGTCTGTGCGTGACCGCGTGGCGTGCTGTCCTCTTCAAGGCTGTGGCGGTCTGGTGTGACCGCACAGTTTGATCCAGGTTCTCTCCGGAATGCGGTCTGGTAGCTGACCGGGCTTTCTGGGGGTATTCACAGACTAAGGGTCTTATTCGCGCGGTCTCAGTTCGCGGTCTCAGGAGGAGACTGGTATGCGAGCTGGTTGCTGTTCGCGGTCTCAGATAGAGATCGGCATGCGGATAGGAGTTCGCGATCTGATGGCGAACTGACTGTGTTCGCGGTCTCGTGAGAACACAGGTGGTGAATAGCTTCGGGCGGTCTGGCGAGCTCTTTGTGGAGTCGCGGTCTGCTGTGAGAGTGGCGGTCTCTCATGGCGACATTGAAGCTGGTGGGTTCACCAAAAATGAAGCAGAAGTAATGTTGCTAATCGCGCAGTGTGACCGGTCAGGTCGCGCGGTCTGGGGGGGGGGGGGGTGGTGATCCTATCTCTAGGGTGGTGACCAGATCAGGTCTCACGCCTATAAATAGGAGCCACTGTTGCAGCAAACACATAGACACACCAAGTGTAAGCTGAGTTCGCTCTTGTTCTTGCGGTCTGTTTATTTCTGACCGGGCGGTCTCTGATTGAACTCTTATTGTGCAGCTTCTGCGGATAGTGTAGGCAGCAGCGATCACCTCTTCCTCTGAAAGTGTTCGGGCGGTCTGCGGCTTGGAGTTGTGGTGCTGGAGTTCGGGAGAATCAGGAGGTCGGAAGAAGGGAGCGTTCTGTGCAGCGGTCTGGTGGTGTTCTGTGGTCGGCAGAGAGTTGCGGTCTTGCAACTGGCAGAGATCGCAGGGGAGGTCGCGCGGTTTGGGCGGTCTCCAGTTATCCTCAGTTTTTTGTATTTCTCTTTGGAGTTTTGTGCTGACGAAATCATGTCTCGTCAAGCATGTCTTGCCCTGTAATTGAAGTTTGCTATCAATAAAGATCGTTTGTTTGCCTAAGATTGTTTCTGGTTGTTTTGGCTTGTATCTCTAGTTGTTATTCCTGCTTGCTCTCACAAGATTCGAGAAATTTTCACAATAACGCCTCCGCGCTCCCAACACTTCCACGTTCGCGGCACGCTCAGAACACCTCCGCGTTCATGACGCGCTCAGAACGCCTCCACGTTGACGACACGCTCAGAACGCCTCCGCATTCACGCCGTGCTCAGAACGCCTCTGCGTTCCCGGCATGCTTCGAACTCCTACACGCGCGCTGAACGCCTCTGCGTTTGCGACGCGTGCGACAATTAACTTTCTTTGCTTCCCAGATTGTAGGTTTCGTTCTTTACCGTCATCGCCGCCAACGGAACTGCCCGAACATCCAACACAACTTTCTTTGCTACCTAGATTGCAGGTTTCCTTCCGCCTTCGAAGATCTCCTTCGGCATTTGAAGATCTACTTCTCATTTGAAGATTTTCTTCGAAGGTGACTTAAAGAACTCCCTTTGGCCGTTGAAGATCTCATTCCTCCTTAGAGTTTTTTTTCTATTTCTCATTCTTGCCGGCACCCCTTGTAACGAGCGGTGGTCTGTCACCCTCTTGCGTTCTATAACTTGTAACACCCAATGATATAGTAAATTTGATCGGCACCGATCCGGCTCCATGGTTTTTCACCCTTTTTGGGTTTTCCACATTAAAAATCTTCTTATCAGCTGTCTCACTTTACTTTGACAGATTGCACACTCGGCTCACTCTCGAGCCGAGACGGTTCAATTTGACTGGTCTGCAAGAGCGTTGAGCGACCCACAACAGTTTGGTGTCGTCTGTGGGAACATGTTTCTCAAAGATCTCAAAAGATTCTCAAGACAGTACTCGCCTTACAGGAGTACTCGTGACTGGCAGCCAAGCTCAGTCAAGCTCTTAGAGTAGCTCAAGACAGTACTCACGACAGTACTCGTGACTCAATCCCATGGCAAGGAAAGAAGCCCACATTACTGAGGGATCTGTACCTGGGGGGCATGTAGAGATAGCCCCCTCCCACTCACTCATCAATATACTGCTCATGCAAGAGGGTATGGTTGCACCCGTTGCTGTGATGGAAGGGCGCATGCGCCAAATTGAGGAGCACCAAACTGAAACTCGCACTTCTAAGGAACATCGGAGCGCCACATGCTCATAATCTCGCCCATCAGCAAGGAAATTTGCCTCCGCCAACTCTGGATCGTGCTCCGACCGAGCACACTGCTCGCGAGCATCATGCCCCGGAGAACGCTCTGACGCGGTCGTCTCAATGCGCTCAATCCAGCCGACAAAAGACCTCGAAGCTCACCGCTATCACCGAAGCCTGAGAGCAGCAGGCTCGGGTATGAAATTGGAAGGCTCAGCCGCGAGGAGATCTGTGAGGTGATCGCCGAAGAATACAGACAAGTAGGCCGACATGCCACGTGTTGGATCTTACGACGCCCTTAGAGGGGGGGGGTGAATAAGGGAATAAAATTCTTTCTATAATTTTCAAGATAATTACTAAATTGTTTTATAATGAAGGAGATTGAAATAAACAATTTAGATTTAGAATTGAAAACTTAGAACACAATATAATAGAGATTACGCCAAATGATAGAAATCAAGTAAACACAAAAGAGACATGATTATATTATATGAAAAAGTGTTTACATAAATTTGATTTCTATATCGCTAGAAATCGGAGGCGTACAAATGTAAATTTCTTTTTGTTTACCAATCCTTCTCCCAAGGATCGGAAGGCTATCACTTGTCTCTCCCTAGACCAAGCCCAAGCCTATCCTCTAGATTTTCCCAAGATCTAGACGTAGCACACAAGGCCACGATTTCCCACCAAGCTACGCAAGGACTTGGACGCTCCACACAAGGAAGCGATTTTCCCCTAAGCCACGCAAAGACTTAGACGCTCTGCACAAGGAAGCGGTTTTCCCTACCAATACAAAGTAAAATGTATATAAATGAAAATACAAGATAAAATAAGAACTCCCTAGAAATTCAGATCTCTGAAAGGAAGGTTGAAGCCTCGAGATGATCCTTGATGTAGAAGCGCGTCCGATCTCGTCTTCAATTTCAAACCTTCTCAGCATAAATGAGAGTTCATGAGGTTCTGGAGCTCTCTGGATGGAATGCACTCAGGAAGGGACTTAGAATCTTCAGGGCTCTGAATGCACGAACAAAAGGAGCCAATTTATAGAATTTCGCTGTCGCCTGGGCGACATCAGCTGTCGGAAATTTCAGACAGCGCAAAACTGCCGGTCGTGGTGCTGTCGTGGGCAGTTGTTGTAACCTCCGAGCTGTCGCCTGGACGACATCGATGTCGGATTTCCGACAGCTCAAAACTGTCTTTCGTCGTGCTGCCGTGGGGGAAGTAGTTGTAACTTCTCTGCTGTCGCCTGGGCGACATCAGCTGTCGCCTGGGCGACATCAGCTGTCGCCTGGGCGACATCAGCTGTCGCCTGGGCGATAGCTCCTCTTCATTTTTGCCGTCCGAAACTACTCCAGACTGTAGATTGAGTCGTTCTCATCTCCGAAATGGGGTGGCACGTTCTGTAACTCTTCCTGGATTGAAAGTTATGGCCATTTTAAGATCAACACACAAAACTCATCCAACCTGAGACTTGTCGTTCTCGAATCATGCCCATGAACGAGGACTTGTCTTCTCATTGAACCTGTACAACCTGGCCACTATAAACACACAAAAGACTAGATCAAATACATCATGGTATTTGTTATTCTCAAACCAAGAGATGCGGAAAGCATGCTCCAACACCACGTTCGCCCACCACCCTCTTCACCACGTTTCGTCGTTGGTACCAGAGGTTCTGGCACACCCGATTTCGCGTGACTTCTAGCTCCCGAACATCGAGGCGTTCGACGGAACGGACGATTTGATGGAGCACATCAACCACTTCACCACCATTATAAGTATTTACAGCGCCACCGACCAACTATTGTGCCAAGTGTTCCCGACAACACTGAAAGGGCAAACACGAACCTGGTTCCACTCTATGAGAGATGGAGTCATTGACAGTTTTACAAAACTTGCTCAACAGTTCACAAGTCAATTCATTGCCAACCGCATAATCATCCGGGATCCCTCCCACCTTTCAGGAATACGCCAGAACGAGGGAGAGACCCTCAAAGATATATTTTTGCCGCTTCACTACCGAGGCGCGACAAATTCCAGGGGTGGACCCCGAGCTTCTATGATGAGGTTTTCTTGTAGGGCTCCGCCCCGGTGGTTTCTACTCCGCACTAATGCGGGAGACTGTGCCAGCAGTTTGAGGGGAGCTCGAAGAGGCAGCGGGGGCAGGAGTCGCCACCTTCGCCGGTTCCCAGGAAGAACGAAGGGCCTCACGACGACTCATCGACCCGGGGTTCACCAGCAACGTCAGGACTTCACTCCCATCAACACCTCTCGGAAGAACGTACTCCTTGCTATCCGTAATGACGACGCTATCAAGTGACCAAGGCCGCTCCCTTCAAACACCGGCAACAAATCACAATATTGCGACTTTCACCGCGGGTGTGGACACAAAACTGAAGATTGTACTTGACTAAAGGAAGAGATCGAACGCCTTGTTCGTCAAGGTCTCCTTGGACAATTTCTGGATACACAAGCTCCGTGACAGATAACCTTGAGCGAGCCCGAGGGAATCTCTGAGAATGGTCATCCCCGGTGGAAGGATTCTTCCCAGCACCCAGAACGCGCAGAGCATGCACCTCATCTATCAGCGTTTCTCATTTCCTTCTTTCATTGTAGTGAGCCATGAGTTCAAACTTGGGAGATATCTTCAATATTACTGTAATAATTTCATGAACTTCATTACATTTATTCAAAAACGAATCTCCGAGCAATTACAACAACTGTGTTCGGGAAGCGTGCTCATTTACAGCAATTGCCTCCGGGCAGCACACTCTAAATTACAGCAACTGCCTCTGCGCAGCACACTCTCAGCTGCAGCAACTGCCACTGGGCAGCGCGCTCACAATTACAGGAACTGACTTCGGGCAGCCCACTCTTAATTATAACAACTGCCTCCAAGCAGCGTGCTTATTTACAGCATCTGCCTCCGGGCAGTGCGCTCATTTACAACAACTGCCTCCTGACAGCGCGCTCATTTACAGTAACTGACTCTGGGCAGCACTCTCATTTACAGCAACTGCCTATGGGCAGCGCGCTCTCGATTACAACAATAGCCTAAGGGAAGCGCACTCTCAATTACTGCAACTACCTCCAGGCAGCGTGCTCATTTATAGCAACTGCCTCCGGGTAGCGCACTCGTTTACAACAATTGCCTCCTGGCAACGCACTTTAAATTACAACAACTGCCTCTAGGCAGCGCTCTTTCAATTACAATAACTGCCTCCAGGCAGTGCGCTCATTTACAACAACTGCCTCAGGGCAGCGCGCTCATTTACATCAACTGTCTCCTGACAGCGCGCTCATTTACAACAACTACCTCCATGAAGTGCGCTCATTTACCGCAACTGCCTCTGGGCAGCGCACTCTCAATTACAAAACAGCATGCAGACAACACGCTCATTTATAGCAATTGCCTCCCGACAACGCTCTCTCAATTAGAGCAACTGCCTCTGGGCAGAACACTCTCAATTACATCAATTGCCTCCGAGTAGCGCACTCTCATTTACATCAACTGCTTATGGGCAGCGCGCTCATTTACAAAAACTGCTTACGGGCAGTGCGCTCATTTACAACAACTGTCTCCAGGAAGCGAGCTCTTAATTACAACAACTGACTCCGGGCAACGGGCTCTCATTTACAACACTTGCCTCCGGGTAGGGTGCTCACAATTATAACACATGACTTCGTGCAACGCACTCACAATTACAACACTTGCCTTTGGGCAGCACACTCTTAATCATAATGACTGCCTCCAGGAAACACTCTCACAATTATAACAATCACCTTTAGTTAAGACACATACACACACACACACACACACCAATAACTTCCGGTGTCAATCCAGAGAAACGAGCTCACTCGCAGCCGACAGGAGAAGACAAAGGTCCCTCCACATCATAACGGGCTAGTATCTCGAGTGAGCTCGTTTCTCTGGAACCTGTGTAATTCGGCAGGTCCATAACCACGTTGGACGTGGCATTTCTTCTAAGCAAACTCGTACATCCGAAAATATATGGTCGTCTGGGGAAAATTTCAGGGCTCATTTTCTGTGAGAAATGACCTCCGAAAATTTGGGGGCATTTGATAGGGTTCCCCAATAATGACTCGATTGAGCCAGAGATTTCTCTCCACGACCACGATCGGCTCGTCGATACAACTTCAATGTGGCCAGTCTCGCACAAACCCGAGTCTGTCTGGACTTCCAATCAAACGCAGGAACGCCAATACGCGAAAGTCGCGCTGCGCCCCGCCACGAGCACCACCACTCGCACAGGATCTGCATACGGCGTGGAGGCAGCAATCGCCGCGAGGCGATTTTGCGCATTACACGGCAAGCGGAATTTACTGCGCGACAAGTGGGGCGCACTATTACGCATGACAATTGCCACCCCTTATAGGGGTGCAACAATTGTCACACCCTTATTGGTGCAGCGCCCCCTTGGGTGGAGCTCCCTAATTGGCGAGCGCCCCCGCCCCCCCCCCCCCCCCCTCCCCCCCCCCTCCCCAATTGGGGAGTTTCGTAACTCCCCAATTGGGTAGTGGGACTAACTCCCCAATTGGGGAGCTCACGACGGACTCCGAGCGGGATGCGGGTGGCATGTAATTGTCGCGCATTCCTCCCCCTTCCTTCGACACCGCTCGCACCTCCCGCAGCGGCGCTAACCATCACTCCTCACCACCATGACCTGTAACATCCCCAGACAGCTAGACCCCCCAGGTGAATCTGTCTTGACAAGGTCATGACGGGGCCTTGGTAGTGTAGAAATCCCTTTAACTTAGGCAATATTAGGGTTGAAAGTGCCTTGGACTGCAAATAGCAATTTCCAGTGACCAAGCTTAGGGTTGATCTTTATGGCCTCAACTTGACCATTTGACCCCACCATAGTATCCCTAACCCATTAGGGGTCCCCTTAGGGCACCAAGGGCCCATTGGGGTCAACCAAAGAGGCCAAATTGACCAAAGTCAACCATAACCCCAAATTGGTCAAAATAGCCTAATTAGAGTCAATTGACCTTCACCATGCCAAATTAACCACACATTTAGGTAAAAAATACCATAGGAGACCTAGTAGGCCTAAAAGCCCCATCATGGGACCCCCAGTGGTGCAAATTGACCAAAATGCCCTTTTAGGTCAAAATGACAATTCTTCACTAAGTGCCCTAATTGACCACCACCATATTAAATTGACCCTACCTATAGTGTTACAATATCATAGGGGACTCAGTGGATCAAAAAACCCATGACTGGGTCAACCCTAGGGCTCAATTTGACCAAAGTCAACTTAGCCTGTTTTGGTCAAATCAACTTATATTGGGTTAACTAAGGCTCAGGTGACCAAATTGACCCCACCAGTAGTTTCTAAATTTAATTTGGAGTCCAATGGACCCAAAAGCCCCATCCTAGGGTCACCCAATTAGTCAATTTGACCAAAAGTCAAACTTGCCCAAATTAGGTCAAATCTCTTAAACCTAGCCCAATCCCTTTGGGCTAAGCCCAAATTGATCACTTGACCAGCATGCTTGACTGATAACTGACCTAGGTGAGAGAGAAAAATCGACCATGATGATTAGGAGAGAGAAACCCCATTTTCCCCAAAAATGGTGGAGAGAGAAAGAGAGAAATAATGGCCATTCATGGCCAAAGGAGACCAAGGGCCACCCTTTCCTCTCCCAATTAAGTGGTGCATCTCCCCTCTTCAGTTTGGAGTAGATAGATAGTCATTCAAGGCCATAGGGGGGCTGAATTTCGTGGGTTTTCAGGGTGGCCGAAAATAGCTTTCATGGCCATTAATGGCAATCCCAAGCTTAGACCCTTCCTCTCCCCAAATTGCTCTATTTAGAAGCTTTACCGGGCAGAGAGGAGTGTTTTCCCCGACTCACCTGAAGATTTTGAGCAACTTGGTGTGGAGGTTGCAAAGGCACCAAACCTAGGTTCGGCCATGGCAAGGAGGGGATTCGGCAAGGCTTCAAGGCTCCAAGAAGGTCCACTTCTTCACCTCTTCTCCAGTGGATAGATCTAATCTATCCCTATTTCAAAATCAACTAAGATTGGAGGCTCCTCCAATCGGTTTTTCTATTGTTCTTGGCCGAAAATCGTAACATTCGGGGGGCCAATTCCGGCCACCCCCGGCCACACCGACACCGGCAATCAGAAGCTGGAGGTCGGGTGGTGCTTTTGGCGGCGGCGATTCGCCGGAGGTGGCGCCATCGCGCCGAAAATCGACCCGCAAAACCGCCCAGGCGTGGGCAAATCTGAGCCGTAGGCTCAAGGAAGAAGATGAGCAGTAGCCGCTCATCTTGCTTCAAGATGCGTGCTGGCGTTTTATTTTAAGTATCATTATGTGATTTATTTTGTATTATTACTGGCAGAACTTGAAATTAATTATTAAAAATACTTAGGCCCCTCTACTGAAAAAGTGACCAACATGAAAGTTGTAGGCCTTGACCCCTAGGATCATACAAAATTGGGTTCACCCCATTTGGAGTCCTGGTTTGACCTCAGCACCCATTTTAGTGCAAAGTTTGACTGAACTTTGAATAGATACCCACACTTAACCACTAGTCCAAATGACTTGAAATTTGGACTACAAATGAGTCATGCCTAGGACTACATCATATCCAAAAATGAGAATTTTTGGAGAACTTTTTCCTAACGTTTTTGTAAAAATTTAATAATCCTTGCATAAATTATTTGGAGGGTCAAATGACCTCCAAACTCCACCAAATTTTGGTGGGGTACTCTTAGGGTCATGATAAACCCCTGGTTAAAATTTCACCTCATTTGGAGGTGTTTTGGTTAGGATTTTACTCAGCCCTATTTTGGCCCATAAATGGTTATTTAGGGTAAATCACCCCCTTGGTATTTTCAGTGGTCAAATCACCTCAATAGAGGCTGATATTTTGGTCACTGACCTTTTAGGGCATAACACACCCTCCAATGGAGTTTGGGGGTGGTTTGGTGTAGGGTAGCCCTAGAACTCTAGGGTAGGTCCCTTAGTGGGGATTTTTAGGGTTGTGAAGGACATACGAGTGTTTGTCCTTGGAGAGGAGTGTAATAGACTCCTCTGAGTTCTATGAGTGATATAACACCCTCACAAGAAGTTTGGGTGGATTTGGGGAAGTATGTACCCATACTCCTAGGGTAAATCCTTAGGGGTGCTTTTAGAGGCCAATGAAGGAAGAGGGGTCAAACCTTTATGTTTTGACCTAAAATTTTGGGGAGTTGGTCATGGTGACCAGAGAAGCCACCCCTGTGAAATTGGTGGGGTTTGGAGTTGCCAACCCTAGGGAATAAACTCTTGGGTAGATTTGTAAATATTTAGGTTTTTGGGATTTAGGAAAAATTAATACTTAGTGATGAACCATCTTCTGCCACCAACTTTTTTTTGAGGTTATTAATCCCTGGAGATTCTATTAGAACCATTGGAAGACTTTTGGAGGTCCAAAGAGTAATTATTCATATTGTTGGCAATTTTTGGGATGATTAATTTTAGGGTCTTAGTTTTCTGTAATTTCATGAAACATTGCTGGATATCATATCATGCCATTATGAACCCTCAGTAAGTTTCTCATGATTTTGGGGTTGATAGTTTTGGTACTTCTAGTTCAATTTGGAATTAATTGCAAATATGTCCTTTGTGGAAATTACAAATGTAACCTCTATGGAATATGGTCAAATTTTGTAGGGCTGAATATTTTAGTATGAATCAGCTCTGTATAAATTTGCATAAGGTTTGGAGTTCATATGAGGGTACCTCCTTTGGAAATAATTGAAAATTAATGGGTTTTGGAATTTTTAATAATAGTAAAACTTGCTAGAATTTCCTACAAATTCATATGCACTGATTATGAGGTACCCTTGATTTGTGTAAAAAGTTTGGTAGGCAATGGAAGTTAGAAAAGTGCACTTGTAGTTCAAACCTCAGGAGGTTATATTTTTGGAAAATTGCTCTAAATACTAATAATGTTGGGAAAAATACGATTCTCTGGAATTAATCTTATAACATCATGATAGAACTCCAGTAAATAGCTTGGGTCAGTTGGATGAATATTTGGAGTACCTATAGTTGAGAGCTTCATATAATTAGTTTGGTCTGCGTATAGTAAAAACCGTGAAATTTGAGAATCAAGCGGATCCTTAGGAGGGAGGGGAGGTATGTGGTTTACCTAATTTGGTTGAGAAGGTATGATGGTCAACAAGAAGGATTATGGATGGTAAAGTGTGCTTGATGAGTCCTAGGGTGGTGGGGTGCCACCCTTGGGGTAGGTCGTCCTGGGATTGACGAAAGATCGTCTTTTCCCTTTAGTGTCTTAAAGCACTTAGGTTTAATTCAGGTAAAGTGTTAAGGGGGTTTTCTTATGGGTAGTAACCAATAATACTAAGTGTCTTGGGTAAGGGAACTTTGGGGTGTCATCCCATTGTAGTTCCTAGTACCGTAGTGAGCCCCTTACAGGGTAACCCTCGGGAAGTCCAAGACTAACCCTAACTTATAGGAGTAAGACATTGTACAAGATTAACTAATAACACACTCACCCACACCCCGTGGTTTCGGGAGTTTAGTTGGTTTGGTGAACCGAGCATTAGGCTCGGTGGTGGGGAGAGCGGGTTAATAAGTCCGGTGAGCTTGTGACTCAATAGTGTTTGGTGGCGGGCAGGTTAGCCCGGGGAGCTTATGGCTCGGAGGTAGGAAGTAGAACATGTTTCATGTGCATTGAAGGTGGTGGGTCTTCGGTATTGGACGATCGTTCACACCGACGTCAATACGTTTACTCGGCGAGTGTGGTATTTACACTTAGCCTCAAAAGTCTGGCGGTCCAGTCAGCAAGAGTACGCAGATGCTCCGCGGGTTTTACGAGAGGCGTACGATAGGTCTAGGTTAGGTAGTGTGAATACCAACCTAGAGGTGGGCGAGGCCCAACCCACCGCTTCCGTTTGCCACTACGGGAGTATCCTGGGAGTCTAGCTCGCTCCAAAAAGGGGGAACTAAAGGTCTATGCGCATAGAGTCGTAGTGAGTGAGTTGCACTTGTATGAACATAGCATAACTGCATACCTTGCATGTCATAGCATAAACATTGCATTCAACCTACCCCTAACGTATAAGTCGGTTATGGGACTTCTTATACGGTAGGCCCTGCTAAACGACCCCTTGGTCTATAGGTTTGTATGGGCATTCCTATAAATCAATGGTTACTTTTATAATACTTTACTTGCCATTATACTTACTGCTTACTGCTCTTTATATACTTTTTACCATGCTTTTATTTACTGCGTCATTTATTTATATACACCTGTGTAGTTGTAGAATCTACCATGTCATCTGCTCTTGTTTTTACCCCTTGAATGTCCTCCGCTTCCTCCTCTCCATACGGTGCCTAGGAGCCATTGGGGGAGGGGTGGGGAATTGGCTGAGTCTAGTTTGACTGACGGTTGGTGGACCATATCATTTTAGGGGTTCGAGGAGACGCAGCAACACCAGAGGCCGGTGCAGACGGAGGCGGACCAGTACAGTTCAGGGGCACAGGATTCAGCACTAGTGAGTGATTAGTAGTTAGCTTCTGCGAGCGATCTTGTAGTGATGACATGATGTACAGGGCACGAGCCCTTTATTATTGTAACCCTTGTTATCTTTTATTCGGTTATACATTGTGGACATTCTTATATTTTTCATGGTGATTCTGTGAACTTGTTCTCTTTAATGTACTTTTCTTTGTGATCGATTTGGCCGGCAGGATCGGCATTTTGTAGTGACGACCTTCCCGAGTGAAGGTATCACCGCAAAGCGGCGGTTCTGGGCCTAAGACCCGGATGTTTGAAAGAAAAAAAAGGGTCTTACATGACCGACGTGCCCACAAGGCCTCCACACTCAAGGCACGTTCACAACACTTTCGCGCTTACGACATTCATAACGCCTCCCCGCTCCCATGGCTCCCCGTTCGCGGCATGCTCAGAACGCCTCCGCGTTCCCGACGCGTTCAGAACGCCTCCACGTTCGCGACATGCTTAGAATGCCTCCTCATTCATGACACGCTTAGAACGTCTCCGCATTTGCGGCAGGTTCAAAATGCCTCCGCGTTTGTGGCACGCTCAGAATGCCTCTGCGTTCATGACATGCGCCGAACACATATACACACGCTGAACGCCTCTGCCTTAGCAGCAACATGACAATTAACTTTCTCTGCTTCCCATATTATAGGTTTCTTTTGTTGTCGCAAACAGAACTGCCCGAACTACCCGGCGGGCAAGACAATCATATTCGAAAAATGGCGATCCGTGTGCTCTAGATCGTGATTTACCCGTCAGGTGATTATGGTGGTTACAACGACAAAATTATCAGTCTACCCCTGTCCAAATCTATAAAAGGTGCCCAGAGCTCTCATTTGAGGGGACATCGCCTTTAGCGCCCGAGAGAGCTTTTTCGAAGATCTTTCAGAGTTCTCCTTCGGCGTTCGAAGAATCCTTCGAAGTTCTCCTTCGGCCTTTGAAGATCTCCTTCCCATTTTAAGATTTTCTTAGAAGGTGACTTGAAGATCTCCCTTCGTCCCTTTAAGATCTTTTTCCTCCTTAGAGATTTTTCCATTTCTCATTATTCTCTGCACCCCCTGCAACGAGCGGTAGTCTAACACACTCTTGCGTTCTACAACTTATAACACCCAAAAATATAGTAAATTTGGTCGGCACCAATCCGGCCTCGTTGAAAGTGTATTGTGTGCCTCTGAGTATACTCTATATGGGAGGGTGAATAGAGATTTAAAAATATTTATATCCTATTTGTGCACATACAATAAAAATACTAAATGTTATGCTTCAACAATACCTAACACAGAATAAAAGTAATATTGTTAAAGTAGAGCAGAAAAACAGTAAGATATATGGGACAACACAGAAAATGAACACACATAGAAGATTCAAGATTTTATAGAGGTTCCCCAAAATGTGGGTAGTCCTCTCTTCTGCCACTGGTAGGAATGCACAACCTGTGCCTGAGTCTTTTGATAAGGAGACTCTTAGAACCAAAGATCTTTTGATAAGAAGATCTTGAACCACTTAGATCTTTTGGTAAGGAGATCTTGAACCACTCAAATCCTTTGATAAGGAGATCTTGAACCACTCAGATCTTTTGATAAAGAGATCTTGAACCACTCAGATCTTTTGATAAGGAGATCTTGAACCACTGAATCCTTTGAAGAGGGATTCTTAAAACTCTATACAGGTGAGGAAGTTGAAAGAAGAAAAAGGATGGAGAAGAAGAATTCTGTTCTCAGAATTCTGTAGAAGCTTTCAGCTTCTATTTTCCCCTTCTATGGATCTGCTATCAGATGGCTTCGACAGATACTTCCTTATGCGTTGAATCGAGGTTGCGTCGACTTCTAAGATAACTTCGACATACTCCTTTATCTACGTCGACTCCTATTCGACGTAGCGTCGACTTGATATACTTTGATGGAGAGATTGAGTTGCTTGGACTTCTAGTATGAGTTGCGTCGACAACATGTCGAAGTTGTGTCGACTTGTATTCAACTTAGGAGTATATTCAACTCAAAGTGTGCTTGTCCTGACCTGGTCTTGACACTCTAAGTTGAGTGTGACATCCTAAGACATCTAATGACCAAATTACCCTCACTATACAATGAGTAATGAAACCTAAGAGATAAAATCACTTTAGTTAATTGTTAAGTTAAATCCAAGGAGTTTTTCCCAACACCCGTTGTTTTTCACCATTTTCGGGTTTTCCACATTAGAAGACTTCTTGCCAGCCGTCTCACTTTACTTTGACTGATTGCACGCTCGGCTCACTTTTGAGCTGAGACGGTTCAATTTGACCTGTCTACAAGAGCGCGAGTGTTGAACCAGAAAACTAGCTTTGACATTCGCAACGGGTATGCAGCTGGACCTTACTTGATCTGAGCTAGAACATGTGACTAGTCGTTGAGAGTCGAAGAACCTTGCACCGAATGGAGACTTGAAGCCCAAAATAGACCTCTTGAGCTGCAGCGAGGAGGTCCCACCACACACCCGGAAGATCAAAGAGAGCTTCCCCAGCTAAGCCTATGTTGAGCCTGGGCACCCTGGAGAGCACTAAGTAATACCTGGCTGTCGACTAGTCGAACAGGGGGTAGGAGGGTTAGCTCACAAGTAACACGCGAGGGAGAGAATCAACAACCTCTCCCAAGGTGCCCATGGGGGTCTATTTATAGAATTCCTGAAAATGGGCTGCGGATAGCCAAAATGGTCTGCCAATAGCCGACTTCCGCTGTTTGAAATGGCTAAACGTAGGCCAAAATCTCACCTGGTCGAACAGGGGGGGGGGGAGTGAGACCCAAGAGAACCACTCACATCTCTACCTCGGGGAGAGTGGACACTCGCCCCTCCCTCGAGGGGAGTGGGCCATTCGACTCCCCGGGCGAGTGGGCCACTCGCCCCAGTTGCCCACTCGCCCTTCTGGCGAGTGGGCCACTCGCCCCATTTTGGGCGATGGACGAGTCTAAAAATCGGTTCTAACTTGCCAATTCGTCCACATCAGGATAGGTTCGCTCGATAAATATGGGGGTTGTACATAATCCCCGCTCTTTGCGAGCTTGTCTCAAGCTTGCAAAGAAAGTCCAACCCACTTATTTGGCGAGCGGATAGACTTTTAGTGGAGTATTCGAGCTCGACAAGAGTTTGGAAAAAACAATAAAGAACTCGCGGTTCAGAGAGATGGGCGTTAGACAGAAAGCCCCTCATGAGCTCGACTCCGACCAAAAGCCTAGCTCAACTGGGGTGGAGAAAAGGACTCAACACCTTCCAGGAGCCCATCTCAACTGGAGGTGAAGAAAAGGACTTGACGCCCTCCAGGAGCCCATCTCAAGTGGAGGTGGAGAAAAGGTGTAACAACCCGACCCAACCACCACACCAGAGGCCCGCTCCAACTCAGTGGCCAATGCGCACTCTGATCGGCTGGCTACCGCGATTGGACAAGGGTTGCAGCCCGGTGCCACCCCAACCCCTCACTGAGCCTGTTTCTCAGCAACAGTAGGTTGTTGATGGCGGGTCTCGATCCCCCGCCACCCTTGATAAGGCACCTTCAGCAGTCCAACATGCACTTTTTTTGTAACAACCCGACCCAACCACCACACCAGAGGCCCGCTCCCACTCAGTGGCCAAGGCAACAACCTACTGTTGCTGAGAAACAGGCTCAGTGAGGGGTTGGGGTGTCACGGGCTGCAGCCCTTGTCCAACCGCGGCAGCCAGCCCATCAGAGTGCGCCTTGGCCACTGAGTTGGAGCGGGCCTCTGGTGTGGTGGTTGGGCCAGGTTGTTACAAAAGGACTCCACACCCTCCAGGAGCCTAGCTCAACTAGAGGTGGAGAAAAGGACTCAACACCTTCCAGGAGCCCAGCTCAACTAGAGGTGGAGAAAAGCTAGGACTCAACACCTTCCAGGTGCCCAGCTCAGCTGGAGGTGGAGAAAAGGACTCAACACCTTCCAGGAGCCCAGCTCAACTGGAGGTGGGGAAAAACTCAACACCTTCCAGGAGCCTAACTCAACTGAAGGTCGAGAAAAGGACTCAACACCTTCCAGGAGCCCAGCTCAACTGGAGGTGGAGAAAAGGACTCAACACCTTCCAGGAGCCCAACTCAACTGGAGGTGGAGAAAAGGACGCAACACCTTCCAGGAGCCCAGCTCAATTGGAGGTGGGAAAAAACTCAACACCTTCCAGGAGCCCAGCTCAACTGGAGGTGGGGAAAACTCAACACCTTTCAGGAGCCCAGCTTAACCGGGGGTGGTGAAAAAGACTCAACACCTTCCTGGAGCCCAGCTCAACTGAAGGTGGAGAAAAGGACGCAACACCTTCCAGGAGCCCAGCTCAACTGGAGGTGGAGAAAAACTCAACACCTTATAGGAGCCCAGCTCAACTGGAGGTGGGGAAAACTCAACACCTTCCAGGAACCCAGCTCAATCGGGGGTGGAGAAAAAGACTCAACACCCTCCAGAAGCTCAGCTCAACTAGAGGTGGAGAAATGACTCAACAACTTCCAGGAGCCCAACTCAACTGGAGGTGGAGAAAAGGACTCAACACCCTCCAGGAGCCCAGCTCAACTGGAGGTAGAGAAAAGGAATCAACACCTTCCAGGATCCTAGCTCAACTGGAGGTGGAGAAAATGACTCAACACCTTCCAGGAGCCCAGATCAATTGGAGGTGGAGAAAAGGACTCAACACCTTCCAGGAGCCCAACTCAACTAGAGGTATAGAAAAGGACTCAACACCTTCCAGGAGCCCAGCTCAACTAGAGGTGGGGAAAAACTCAACACCTTCCAGAGCCCAGCTCAACTGGAGCTGGAGAAAAGGACTTAACACCTCCCAGGAGCCTAGCTCAACTGGAGGTGGAGAAAAGAGTCTCAGGGACTTCTTTCTAAAACCTCTTATTCCAAGCTGTCACTCGAGAGTTCTACCCACCCTGCTGGCTAGTGAGAGCCCGATCAGTGGAACCGTCTTGGGGAATTTCACAAACATTCCTTCCTTGCCTCTCCGAGAGGTCAACCTGCCCTGCCGGCTAGTGGGATCCCGATCATCGTCACTATCTCGGGGCTCTCAATCAACAATAGAACCTCCTGTCTCTCGAGTGATTTATTCAGCCCTGTCATCATCAACGAGCCTGATCAACGGTCTCTTCTCAGGGCCTTAACCAAAAATAGAACTTCCTGCCTCTCGAGTGAGTTATCCAGCCTTGCCGGTATCAATGAGCCCGGTCAGCGGCCTCTTCTCGAGGCCTTAACCAAAATGGACTTTCCGCCTCTCGAGTGAGTTATCCAGCCTTGCCGGCATTATCGAGCCCGGTTAGCGATCTCTTCTCGGGGCCTTAACCAAAAATAGAACTTCCTGCCTCTCGAGTGAGTTATCCAGCCCTGTTGGCATCAACGAGCTCGGTCAGCGGTCTCTTCTCGGGGCCTTAACCAAAAATGGATATTCTGCCTCTCGAGTGAGTTATCCATCCCTGTTGGCATCAACGAGCCCGATCAGCGGTCTCTTCTCGGAGCCTTAACCAAAAATAGAACTTCCTACCTCTCGAGTGAGTTATCTAGCTCTGCCGGCATCAACGAGCTGGATCAGTGGTCTATTCTCGGGGCCTTAACCAAAAATGTACTTTCTGCCTCTCGAGTGAGTTATCCAGCCCTGCCTGCATCAACGATCCTGGTCAGCGGTCTCTTCTCGGGGCCTTAACCAAAAATAGAACTTCCTGTCTCTCAAGTGAGTACATCAGTCCTGTTGGCATCAAGGATCCCGGTCAGCGGCTCTTCTCGGGGCCTTAACCAAAAAACAACTTTTTTGCCTCTCGAGAGTGCATCAGTCCTGTCTGCATCAAGGATCCCGATCAGTGGCTCTTCTTGGGGCCTTACCTAAGGTGCTACCTCTAAATATTTTTCATTCATCATAAAATGGTTACATATTTATTACAACGCGCCTTCTTGCGCCTACTCGGCCACATGCATCTCGACCATCTCTTTCGTCACCTCCTCCTATTCCTCTGCGTTATTCTTCTTCGGCCAATCACCATGGTCTGCAGGGGTTGGGGTTGCAATGGCCTTGGGTCCAGTTGCCACCCTGCTGGGTTGTGTCGGCCCTGCCCCCCTTAAAGGTTTTCTCCCCTAGATATGGCCTCTTCCTTGGCCCTGAGGGGATCCTCCTAGTGGCCTCCAGGTTGGTCGGACGACTAGTAGTTGAGACCTCCAGCCTTGCTCCTGTCCAATGGGGGGGGGGGGTCTCTGGTGCCCCTGATTCCTTATGTTGGAACAACCCTATTACTGATTTGGGCTGGGATCACTATCTGTTGACTAGGACTAAGTTGACCCCAATGTATAGTCTAAGGGTCAAGGTTTTAGGCTGCTAGAACTTAAGAAAAGATTAAGTTTCCGCGTTCGACGAACTCCTAACTGCGTTCGACGAACTCCATCCTAAGTTCGACGAACGACGTGCTTCAGGTCGACGAATCAAGTTTATTTCTCAGTTCAACGAACTTCAGATTGAGTTCGACGAACTCCTTTCTGTGCTCGACGAAATATCTTTTCAGCTCGACGAACTCAAATCTTCCAGCCAGATTCAGCAGAATATCTTTCAGTTCGACGAACTCCAACTTGAGCTCGATGAACTCCAGACTGTGTTCGACGAATCAGTAACAGATGTTGAGTTCGACGAACTCCAACTTCAGTTCGACGAACTCAACCTTCAGATCGACGAACTCTTATCTCAGCTCGATGAATTTTCTAGACAGATCAGTTATATATTATTCTCTGAACTCAGATCAACTAAATCAGCAACGGGTCTATTCTATCATTTATTCCAGATAAATCAAGGATTTTATCCTTCCTTTCATTTATTCTTTTCCATTGTCTTCTCTCGAGAAAGTAGTCGTTTGGCTTATTGGAAAAGGATACTGTACAACCCGTATTCGGCGAGCAGAGCCGAGGGCACCTGACGAGTAGGCCGACGCCTCTCTCGGCGAGTATTGCCGAAGGCACCTGGCGAGTAGACCGATGCCTCTCTCGGCGAGTAGAGCCGAAGGCACCTGGCGAGTAGGCCGATGCCTCTCTCGGCGAGTAGAGCCGAAGGCACCTGGTGAGTAGGCTGATGCCTCTCTCGGCGAGTAGAGCCGAAGGCACCTGGCGAGTAGGTCGATGCCTCTCTCGGCGAGTAGAGCCGAAGGCACCTGGCGAGTAGGCCGATGCCTCTCTCGGCGAGTAGAGCCGAAGACACCTGGCGAATAGACCGGTGCCTCCCTCGGCGAGTAGAGTCAGATTCTGGGGAATAGAATCGTCCGGGCACCCCCGGTGGTCTGCCTATAGCCCTTCGGGACAGCAGAGTCTGGCTATCTGCAGACCAATTTGGAGTGCTTTTAGCAAAATAGTAAGGCGGAGTTACGCTATCCGCAGGTCATCCAGACCATTCTACCCCTGGGAAGTCTTTCCCTATAAATAGGACCCATTATGTCTCAGATCAGCACAGATCCACCCCCTTGAGAGAGCCTGTGCTTTCTTCCTTGTGCTGTCTGAAACAGGCTCAGCTTCTGGTTTTCGGGAGGGGAAATCAAGTTAGATTTCCGGGTTAGTGGCGGGACCTCCCCGCTGCAGCCAGTGGGTCATTCTTAGGGAGCTACCTAACAACCAGTGATGGTTGGTTCTTAGTTCGGGACACTTAGTTCTAGGATCCGACGAGGAGAGAAGTAACTCAAGCTACTCCCCAAGTCTCGAACAAGTTGAACCAGTATCCGGGTTCCAACATTTTTGGTGCGGTGAGCGTGGACTGTAGCAAGAGAAGAAAATCTCATCTGACGATCCCATGACTGAACGTGACGAGCTGGGAACCGACCAGGGGAACTCGCCGCCTTTGGGCGAGTTCGTGACCAAGAGTGTCTTCGAGCAGGGGATGAAGGCGATGGAGGATACCATCCGGAGGTTACTCACACCTCGTGCCGAGGTGGGAGTATCCCCCCCTGTCGCAGTCGCCTCGCCCACGGAGGCAGGTCCTAGTCAGCGCCTTGGCAAGGAAGCGCTCCTAGGGGAGGAAGACCAGCTGCTCCGCGCGTGAGTGCTCTTTGCCAGCCCGACGGAGACTCGCCAGTCAGAGGGCGAGTACGACCAAGTTCGTCCCATCCGCCAGCTCGCCCCGCGCAGTCCTTTCTGCGAGTTGGTGCTGTCTGCTCCCATTCCTGCAGGATTCACAGAGCCCGCCATGAGTTTCTACTCTGGGAAAGAAGATCCCGTCAAGCATCTGCAGTGGTTTGAAGATATGGTCTCCATCAAGCCGATGACGGATCCCTTCAAATGTCGGTTGTTCGCCATAACCTTCCAGGAAAAGGCCAGAGATTGGTTCCACCAGTTATCGGCTGGAAGCGTCTACGGGTTCGATGACCTGCGCAGAAGTTATTTGCTCCGCTTCTCCACGTCCAAGAAGAGGAGGAAGGGTTCAGAAGATCTTTTCCTTATCAAGCAGAGACCCCAGGAGATGCTCGGGTCGTATTTGGATCGCTTTCAGGAGGAGACCCTCCTGGTCCAAGAGGTCCCTGGACATACCCTGATCTTGGCATTCAAGTTGGGGTTGCAGCCAGGGTTTTTCAAGATGGAGATCACTCGCAATCCCCCCCTATCGTTCGAGGAGTTAGTCGATCGGGCCGGGAGGCAGATCGCGGGGGAGGCAACCAGCCTAGAGTTCGTGGCCAAGTTAGCCAGATTGGAGGGAGGGGAGAAAGAAGGAGAGGGGAGCGGTCGACGCGAGTCCAAGAAGAGAGGTGAGCCGAGAAGGCGAGAAGAGGAGGGATCCCGGGAAAACAGGGATCAGCGAGAACGGGAAAGGAGGTTCCAGGCTCCGCCTCGCCGGCCGGCCTGGAGACCTGCTGGAGGAGACTACCAAGGGAGACCGGGAGGGAGGTACTCTCCGGAACGGCGAGACCGATGTCGCTCTCCCGAGCGGAGGCAAGGGCAGTGGAGGCAGAACCAAGCGCCGCCCAGAGAAGCTAATGTGATCAGGAGGGGACGAGGACGAGGAAGAGGGGGAAGGCCGCGACAGCCCCGAGGTGAAGAAGAGCGTCAGGCGATGCCCTACTGCGACTTCCATCAGGTAGAAGGGCACGCGACGGCCACGTGCCCTGAGTTCTTGGAGTTGAGGAGAGGAGCTGGAGGAGCCCAGGAAGGGCATGAGAGGCGAGAAGGAGACACGTTAAGGATCGAAGGGGGAGGAGCCCCCGCCCCAAGGAGGTGTGAGGATAGGGGGGATCTGGGATCCCATGGGGGGATAGGGGTCATCCACGGAGGAGCAGGGTTGGAGGCGACCCGGAAGGGGAGCCTCAACGTCGTGTATCGGAAGAGCGTGGCCTCTACCTCCCAGGTTCCGGCACCGTCAGGAGAGATCACTTTCTCGAAGGAAGACATGTTGGGGAACGAAAACCCTTTCTGCGACGCGGTGGTGATCAAGGCCGCGGTGGAGAACTATACGGTCTCTCGCATCCTGGTGGATAACGGGAGCTCCGTCAATGTCGTGTTCAAGAAAGCGTTTGATGCCATGAAGGTGGAAGAGAAGAGGGTTACCTCGACGGAAGGACCGCTCTTTGGGTTCGCGGGAGAAAGAAAAGAAGTAGAGGGAGGTGTGGAGTTGGTGGTGACGTTGGGAGGGACCACCAAGTGTTGTAGGTTTGTCATTGTAGACACCCCCAGCAGTTACAATGCCATCTTCGGCAGACCACTCATCAGTGCCTACAAGTGTGTGCCCTCCTCCTACCATCAATGCCTGAAGTACAACCAGGGAGGCGTGCAGATCCGGATCCAGAGCGATCCCAAGGTGGCGAGGCAGTGTTATCTTAACGCTGTCAACATGATCAGCTGGAAGGAGGAGGCAGAGGCGGTGGACCTGGTGATGGAGGAGATGGCGAGGCAGGAAGCAGCCGAAGAAGCAGAGGAGACGGCAAGGCTGGAGGCAGCTGAGGAAGTGGAGGAGAAGGAGATCCTAGCAGAAGGCGGAAGGCCGGGAAGGGTGAAGGTCAGCAGGGAGCTGGAAGAGGAAGACAAGGAGAAGATCATGTCCTGCATCCAGAAGAACGCGGACATCTTTGCGTGGAGCGCAGCCGATATGCCAGGTGTCGACGCAGACGTCGCCTGCCATCATCTCAACTTGGATAAAGGAGTCCACCCCATCCAACAGAAGAAGAGGGCAACCGCCACCACCCTAGCCGAGCCCATCAGGGAGGAGGTCAGGAAGCTGCTGGAAGCAGGGTTTGTGTCAGAGATCCAATACCCATGCTGGGTCTCCAATGTTGTAATGGTGAGGAAGGGAGAGGGGAAGTGGCGCATGTGTATCGATTTTTCTATCCTTAATAAAGCTTTCCCCAAGGATTGTTACCCTTTGCCTAGAATCGACGAGCTAGTAGATTCGGCCGTCGGATTCCCTGTCATGAGTTTTTTAGATGCATTTTCTGGTTACCATCAAATCCGCATACATCCACCCGACGTGAAGCACGTATCCTTCATTACCAACGACGGATGCTATTGTTATAAAATGATGCCATTCGGGCTTAAAAACGCAGGAGCAACCTATCAGCGCATGATGGACAGGGTGTTCAAAGAGCAGAAGGGGCGAAACTTGGAAGTATACGTCGATGATCTCATGGTAAAAAGCAAGAGCGTCGGGGAGCACCTCCATGACTTGGAGGAGACCTTCGCCACGCTGCGAAAGTATAAGATGAGACTAAATCCGGCCAAGTGCGTGTTTGGGGCTGGAAAGGGGAAGTTCTTGGGACACCTCTTGACTCCGGCTGGAGTAGAACCGAACCCGGACAAGGTGAAGGCGATCATGGAGATGGAAGCACCCAGGAACGTCAAGGAAGTTCAGCGCCTGACAGGTCGCCTAGCCGGGCTGAGCAGGTTCCTCTCCAGAGCAGGAGAGAAATGCTCACCTTTCTTCAAAACCCTCCGAGACAATAAAAAGTTCGAGTGGTCGGCAGAGTGTCAGGGAGCCTTTGAAAGCCTAAAACTCCAGTTGGCCCAGGTACCCCTGTTACAAGGGCCTAGAGAGGGAGAAGATCTCTTCCTATACATAGGGGTGGGGTCGGAAGCGGTAAGCTCGGTCCTGGTACGCGAGGAGGGGAAGCGCCAACTCCCCATTTACTACGTAAGTCGGGTCCTGCGGAAGGCAGAATTGCGATACCCCATCCTGGAAAAATTGGCGTTCGCCTTGATTGTATCGGCGCGGAGACTCCGACCTTACTTCCAGGCCCACCCGATTAAGGTAGTGACCGACCACCCTCTCCGCAATGTCCTAGAAGGGGTAGAGCATTCTGGCAGGATGGCGAAGTGGTCAGTAGAACTCAGCGAGTTTGACGTCGCCTACGTGCCCCGACTGGCCATGAAGGCCCAAGCGGTGGCAGACTTCCTAGTCGACTATACCGCAGAAGTAGGCAAGGAGGAGATACCCCAGCAGGTGGCGTGTGAAGTGTTCGTGGATGGAGCGTCGGGGAGGAACTCATGTGGAGGAGGCATCATCCTGATCAGCCCTCAGGGCACTAGAATTGAGCAAGCCGTCAGCATTCACTTCCCCGTTACCAACAATCAGGCAGAATATGAGGCTATAATCGCTGGACTGCGCCTAGCCCAGGAGCTGGGGATCCACGACATCAGAGTCCACTCTGACTCACTGGTGGTCACCTCCCAGATCCGAGGAGAGTATGAAGTAAGAGAGCCGGTACTGCAGCGCTATCTGGTGAAGGTCAAAGACCTGGTGGGCGCCTTTAAGTCCTTCTCCATACAACATGTGCCAAGGGAGGAGAACGCCCGAGCAGATCGACTGGCCAAATATGGCCCCCTGGTCGGGGGAACAATCACCGAGTTGTTTCGGCCTTCGATCGAGGAAGGAGAAGTGATGGACATCGACCAACCCGCTTCGTGGATGGACCCCCTGATCACTTTCTTAACCACAGGATGCTTGCATGCGGAGGTTCAGGACAAGAGGCGGTTCAGGTACAAGTCCGCTTATTATTTACTAACTGACGGGGTGCTCTACAAGAAGTCTCTATCCGGTCCCTTGGCCAGGTGCCTGTCCGAGGAGGATGCCTCCCGGGTCTTGGAGGAGATTCACACAGGCGAGTGCGGCAGTCATTCGGGAAGCAGAACCCTGGAGAAGAGGGTACTCCGAGCAGGATACTTTTGGCCCACCATCCGGAAAGACGCGGAGGAGTTCGCGAGGAGATGCTCAAAGTGCCAACTCTATGCTCCGCTCCAGTTACAGCCAGCCCAGCGTCTTCGGTCAATCACCACCCCCTGGCCCTTCGCCATTTGTGGAATGGATCTGGTGGGACCATTCCCCCCGGCAAGTGGGCAAAGGAGATATCTCCTGGTGATGATCGATTATTTCTCCAAGTGGATGGAGGTGAAAGCCCTAGCAAAAACGACCTCCCTGGTGGTGAAGAACTTCATTTGGGGGGAGATCGTGTGCAGACATGGTCTACCCCTCGCCATCGTCACCGACAACGGTCCACAATTCGCAAGCCTTGAGCTCACTGATTTCTGTAGCCAACTTGGCATCGATCTCCGCTTCGCCTCAGTTCATCACCCACGAAGCAACGGCCAGGTTGAAGCAGCCAACAAAGTCATCCTCAACCTGCTCAAGAAGAAGGTGGAGAACCTGAAGGGAAATTGGGTGGAACAGCTCCCCTCGGTCCTCTGGGCCCTGAGGACTACCCCCACCACGGCAACTGGCGAAACACCGTTCAAGCTATCACACGGCTCGGAGGCTCTCATCCCGATTGAGTTCGAGGTCCGGAGTCCCAGGGTGGTGGCGGCAGAAGATGGGGATGAAGGGTGGAGACTCGAGAACGAAGAGCCGCAACGAATCGCTTTGGATTTCGTGGAGGAACTTCGCGACCAGGCCACGATCCGACAGGAAGAGATCAAGCGAAGGATGGCGAAGCACTTTGACAAACAGGTCCGAGTCAAGCAGTTCATCAAGGGAGACCTGGTTCTCAAGAAGGTGGATGCCGCAGGAAGATCCGCCACGGTGGGTAAACTCCATCCCAATTGGGAAGGCCCCTACATCGTGTTCGAGGTGTTAAGGACCGGCGGGTACCGCCTGCAGAACGTTGATGGGGAACTCCTAGGAAACACTTGGAGTGGAGACGACTTGAAGCGTTTCTACTCATAACCTTAATGTAATACTTAGTTTATTCTTGTTCTACTTAAGATAATAACACTTTCCCTGGCAAACTCGCAATGCTTCGCCACCTAAGCCACTTGCCCCCTCGAGTGAGTTCTAAGTCCTCGAGATGTGTTGTTGCCGTAGACCAGGTCACTGCACGAGCTCCTCTCCTGCATACCGGCTACTTGCCCCCTCGAGTGAGTTCTAAGTCCTCGGGATGTGTTGTTGCCGTAGACCAGGTCCCTGCACGAGCTTCTCTCCTGCATACCGGCTACTTGCCCCCTCGAGTGAGTTCTAAGTCATCGGGATGTGTTGTTGTCGTAGACCAGGTCACTGCGCGAGCTCCTCTCCTGCATACCGGCTACTTGCCCCCTCGAGTGAGTTCTAAGTCCTCGAGATGTGTTGTTGCCGTAGACCAGGTCACTGCACGAGCTCCTCTCCTGCATACCGGCTACTTGCCCCCTCGAGTGAGTTCTAAGTCCTCGGGATGTGTTGTTGCCGTAGACCAGGTCACTACGCGAGCTCCTCTCCTGCATACCGGCTACTTGCCCCCTCGAGTGATTTCTAAGTCCTCGAGATGTGTTGTTGCCGTAGACCAGGTCACTGCACGAGCCCCTCTCCTGCATACCGGCTACTTGCCCCCTCGAGTGAGTTCTAAGTCCTCGAGATGTGTTGTTGCCGTAGATCAGGTCACTGCACGAGATCCTCTCCTGCATACCGGCTACTTGCCCCCTCGAGTGAGTTCTAAGTCCTCGAGATGTGTTGTTGTCGTAGACCAGGTCACTGCACGAGCTCCTCTCCTGCATACCGGGTACTTGCCCCCTCGAGTGAGTTCTAAGTCCTCGAGATGTGTTGTTGCCGTAGGCCAGGTCACTGCACGAGCTCCTCTCCTGCATACCGGCTACTTGCCCCCTCGAGTGAGTTCTAAGTCCTCGAGATGTGTTGTTGCCGTAGACCAGGTCACGACACGAGCTCCTCTCCTGCATACCGGCTACTTGCCCCCTCGAGTGAGTTCTAAGTCCTCGAGATGTGTTGTTGCCGTAGATCAGGTCACTGCACGAGCTCCTCTCTGGCATACTGGCTACTTGCCCCCTCGGGTGAGCCCCAGACCCCAACGAGGGCCAACCCTAAAAAAGCGATCCCATAGGAGAAGGGGAGGCGAGACGAATATCATAAAAGCCTCCCACACTCATAGATAGCGAAATTACTCATCTATTCGTCAATCATCTCGCGAAAAGCCCTAATAAGGGGAAGAAGAGCGCCCCATCCGCCTCACACGCCAGAAAGGCGTAAGTAAATGGGCGCCCGACCAAGGCGAGGAGAGCTCTCGCGCGAGCCCTCGCCATGGGCGAGTACCCCCCAGGCGCGAGTATGCCACATAGGCAAACGCGTCGCAAAAAAAATGTGTATATCTAAATAATAAACGATCGTAACGAGCACGTCAGACGGGATTTGCGGTGAAGGAAGAGAAAAGATCGAGCGGATTAAAATACGTCGAACATGCTCATCCTGTCAGACAGAAAGGGCGGGTACACCGAGAATATTCCCAAGAAAGTATTATTACAGGGATTACAAAAAATAAAAACGAGCTATTCGCCATCGTCACCCTCTTCCGATTCGCCAGATGAGCCGTCGCTTAGAGTTCTCGCCGGGGTGGGGCTCACCGCCTCGCGATATAGTTCTGGGAGAAGGTCCGCGAGATCAACTGTGGCCCCCTCCGCAGTAAGAAGAAATCGCCGCCGGAGTCGCTCCCGCGTGAACACCGCCGTCTTGATGGCCAGCTGCCTACGCGTCTCGGCGACCTGGGCCGGGGTGAAGTGAAGGAGCTGCGGAGCTGCGGAACTGTGGACGACTCCCCTCTACTAGGATGTCGGAGCTCAGCTATCTCCGATTCCGCCTCGGCAAGGCGAGTCCCTAGGTAGTTGACTTCCCGCTGCGAGGCGGCCAGCTGCGCCTCCAGCTCAGAGACCCGCGTCACCAGCGCAACGGTGGACTCCTGCATTAGCAAAGGTCAAACAATAGCGTCGTCCAGCGAGTGGGAGGTAAACGGACAAGGACTCTCACCTCAGAGAGAACGACCTCCTTAGCCTTGGACCCGACAAGCTCCTCCGCCATTGCCGCCAGCTTCTCCTCCAGCTCTTTATAGGTGGCGCCCAGTTCGCGGAGTCGCCTATTCGATTGAAGCCCCCGCCGCGCCGTCTGGTGAGCCAGCTCGGCGGTGCGGAGAGCGGAACGGCTGGTGAGGTTGGCTAGCTCGCGAATGGGAGCCTCCGCGAGAACTTCGGCGTCTTCTCAACCATATAACCCAAAGAGCAGGTTATACGCCTGCTCGCCTACCTCCTCGAAATCCTCCCAGGAGGGGAGGAGCGAACTCACCAGGACCCTGTCGCATCATGGTCCCATATCAACAACGGATTACCTTTGGAGTCCTCGCTCCTCATCCCCAACCCAAAATTTGTGTGGGATGAGGGTTCAGGAGGCGGGCTCGTTGGAGGACGAGAAGATCTCCCAGTCTTCTGCTTCTTTCGCCTTGGCTCACTAGCCGAGGCGGCCTCAGGATCAACCAGACCTTTTCCCTTGTCCGTTGACGGGGGCGTCCCGCTATCCACTGAAACTACCGCCGCTCCAAGGACCCCCTCGGGATGAGGCTCGCTAGACTGACGCCGCGAGGCGTCGCAAGGAGGACGGGAGGGGATGACGCGCTCACCTGCAAGAAGGTGAAAATTAATTCAGATCCCTGCCAAGAGCAGAGGATTGGGAGAGAGGGGAGGAAGCGCGACGAGTATTGCCCAAGACTTACCCGCTCCAGGAGGCACGAAGGCGAGCTGATCCACGCCTCGCCGCAGGAAAACCACGTCCATAACCCTACTCTTCATGTAAGTATAGAGGGCCAGAGCGTCCCCTTTCAAGCGAGGCGGTCTGTACTCCTTCTCTGCCTTTTGAATGGGGGTGAAGGGAATGTTCCCGAAGTCGCCTCGCACCACGACAAATTTATCGGTCCAATGATGGACCTTGTTTAGTGTCTCGGCTACCTTGACGCACACACTGGTAAAGAACAGGGTGCCGTCTCCAGTCACCTTCAGGGTCAAGACCTTGCGGAAGACGGAAAGGTCGAATTCGATCTTCTCCTCGCGCAGGTAACAGGCGTATGCGACCAAAACGCTGATCGCATTAGGGTTGACCTGCGCGGGGATCATCCCAAAGTATCGAAGGACCTGGCGCACCTCAGGCCATAGAGGCAGCCTCAACCCCACCTGGAAATGGGCTAGGGGGATGGCGAGTTCACCGTCGAAGAAGGAGTTAAGGAACTCACCAGGGGTTGGCCGCCTCGCTGTGTAGCCCGGTGGCAGATAACGTTTCTCGACGTCCGTCAGCTCCTCGCCCAGGGTCTGCGAGCTGGGGAAGTTGTGCGCTCGAAAATTGCGAACACAGAAGGCACGCCCGTCTTCGGATGGCTCTTTCCCCATGGCGGGTGGCGAGTAGAGGGGAAGGTCTAACAGGCGGGGTTCGGAGAAAAGCACTTGGAGGAGAGGGGGGTGTGGGAGCATACCCATCCACTCTAGGAGGCCTGCTATTTATAGACTCCGCCTCATCCGGCATGATCGCACGCAAACTGGATAACCACCTATGCGAGTACGCCTAAACGAGTAGCTAGTTCAACAACGCGCGGGTAAGAGGCAGCAACCCTAACACACATAAAATACAACGCGGGTACAAAAAACCTTTAACAAAAATTCTCTAAGCGCATGGCGCGAGTACACAAAAGACAAAAACATCGCCCGCACATTACATGTACCCGAGAGGTCGCGAGTGCCTTTACATATCACGCGTCAAAGAAAAAACAGCGAAACGCATCAAAAGGGAGAATACAGCCTAAGAAGCTCCACCGCGGCGCCGCGGACCGCGACCCAGGCGACGCGTACGCTGGGGGTGACGAGCTCTCCAAGTAATGCCGCGAGCTGCTCGCAGGTCTTCGCGGGCCTGCCCCAGACTCTCCTCACTTTGCCGGATGTGATCCTCGCCTCGGCGGATGTGTTCTTCCAGTAAAGAGGCCTCGCCCACGGTGCCAGCCACCTGCGAGAAGCGGTGAAGATCGTCTTCGGTAGCTTGCTGGCGAGTCTCCACCTCGTACAACCTCGTCTCTAGGTCAGTCACCCTGTCAAAGAGGCCGTCTTTGCCCTGCACCTGCTGTTGAAACTCCTCCACTTCAGAGAGGCGGTCTCCGAGGTCAGCCAACCGCGCGTTCACCTCGGCGGGGGGCGTGGACATCAGAAAGGAATCATGGGCTCGAAGGACGGCAATCAAGCGAGCCCACGACCCCTCATTAAAGCCTGGTGGGTCCGCGAGTAGCTCTCTCAAAGGAGTAGACGCCACGGGCGGTGACGACCCCAGCAGTGAATTCGTCGATGGAGGACGACTGGAAGAGGGAGATCCCCGGTTATCTGAAAGGAGATAAAGGACAAGGGTAAGCCACAGAAACGAAGAAGGCGACGAAGATAAGCAAGGCGAGTACCCCCGTGAGTAGTGTCCCCTTCCTGGTGGCGAGGCGGATCTGCCTGCAACCTCCCAGTAGAGGCAGATAAGCGGAGAACCACACCGGTCCCCCCGGATAAAGGCCCTATCGTCGAGGATTTCCCTCCGGCAGTGGGGCGGGTCGGCTGGCCTACCCCAGATTGCCGAGGAGGCGACTGCAAGGGAGGAGGAGGGAGGGCCAAAATCTGCCCTGGGGCTGAGGAGGACGCGGTCCCAAGACCCGTCGACAGCGCCGCGCCAAATTGACCAGACTGAACCAGGTGGCCAGGAAGCGCTGCGGGTAACAAAGGTCAGTACAAATTCATCCTAGTGGGGCGAGAAGATAGCGCCCTTACCAGAGGTCACAGTGGGTCGAACGGGAGGAAATAGCGGGGCGCCTTGATCCGCTGGAGGCAATCTCGCATCCTCGAGCCCACCTGTTGTAATGCCAACCTCGCCCCCTCCTTGCTGACGAGATGAGTCAGCAGCGAGCTCTTCACGAATAGGCGAGGTCGTCACCTTCCCAAGCAAGGGCCCGCACCTCGTCGTGGATTCCGGATCCGTGGAAGATCTCTCGCGTAGCTCCAGGTCAATTCTCTTCCGCTTGGACTTCCTCTTCCTAGCGGAGCCGGGAGGGCGAGGCGTCAAGAACTCTCCAATGATGTCCATGACGGCCGCAGCCTCAGGCTCGTCATCAACGAGCCCCCGGTCGGCGGCTGCGGAAGACCCCCCCCCCCCCTCCCCCCCCTTGGAAGACATTCTGGCACATGGGATGAAAGGCATACCCCCACTCTATTTATAGAGGAAGAGCCCGTGGGCTCGCCGTTCCGCCAAATAAGGGATTGGACTCTTCTTTCCGACCTCTAGCGAGCTCGCAAAGAGCGGGGATTGTGTACAACCCGTATTCGGCGAACAGAGCCGAGGGCACCTGACGAGTAGGCCGACGCCTCTCTCGGCGAGTAGAGCCGAAGGCACCTGGCGAGTAGGCCGATGCCTCTCTCGGCGAGTAGAGCCGAAGGCACCTGGCGAGTAGGCCAATGCCTCTCTCGGCGAGTAGAGCCGAAGGCACCTGGCGAGTAGGCCGATGCCTCTCTCGGCGAGTAGAGCCGAAGGCACCTGGTGAGTAGGCCGATGCCTCTCTCGGCGAGTAGAGCCGAAGGCACCTGGCGAGTAGGCCGATGCCTCTCTCGGCGAGTAGAGCCGAAGACACCTGGAGAATAGACCGGTGCCTCCCTCGGCGAGTAGAGTCAGATTCTGGGGAATAGAATCGTCCGGGCACCCCCGGTGGTCTGCCTATAGCCCTTCGGGACAGCGGAGTCTGGCTATCTGCAGACCAATTTGGAGTGCTTTTAGCAAAATAGTAAGGCGGAGTTACGCAATCCGCAAGTCATCCGGACCATTCTGCCCCTAGGAAGTCTTTCCCTATAAATAGGACCCATTATGTCTCAGATCAGCACAGATCCACCCCCTTGAGAGAGCCTGTGCTTTCTTCCTTGTGCTGTCTGAAACAGGCTCAGCTTCTGGTTTTCGGGAGGGGAAATCAAGTTAGATTTCCGGGTTAGTGGCGGGACCTCCCCGCTGCAGCCAGTGGGTCATTCTTAGGGAGCTACCTAACAACCAGTGAGGGTTGGTTCTTAGTTCGGGACACTTAGTTCTAGGATCCGACGAGGAGAGAAGTAACTCAAGCTACTCCCCAAGTCTCGAACAAGTTGGACCGGTATCCGGGTTCCAACAGATACATTTATTGAAAAGGAAAAGGAATTAAAGATTTGCTTGTAGTTCCAAGAAATAATCCTCCTGATTATTCTATTCCTTATTCAGAGGATTTGAAATTCAAATCAGAGATATATTCTCTAAGAAAAAGTAAGACCAGGAAGAAGAAGGATCACAACAAGAGACTAACACAGAGAAGATACATTCTAGAGAAACATACAGAAAGTCAAAAAGAAAGATCATTTTCCTCAAGCAGCACCCTTTCATTCTCTGAGAACATCAACAAGATCATTCTCTCAGTTTTCAGCTGCAAGTTCTAATCTTCAAAGAGCAACAACAAATCTAAGAAACTTTGTCTCTCAGATTCATCAACTATCAAGGAAGATATCTCTTTCAAGTGAAAGCTCCATCCTCTTACTCTCAACCATTTCTATCAGACAGCGGGAGCTTTACATCAACAATCCACTAGTCTTCTCTCAGCTTGTTGACAGAGAAGAACCTCATAACCCTTTTTATTTACCTTACCCCATCTTGTACAGGGTTCTAACTCCCTTCAAAAGTTAAACCTTTGGTGGCAGGGCACCTGATCAAAAACCTGTGTTTGGTTTGAGCACCTGATCAAAAGCTCAGTGGTGTTTGGGCACCTGATCAAAACTCCATTGGTGATATGGCACCTGATCAAAAACCTAGTGGATTCCTACCAAGGGTGGTAGAAGAGTAGATGTACCCAGGTTGATTGGGGAACTACTATAGATCCTTGTGTCTTCTGTGTTTGTGTTTATTTTCTGTACTGTGTTGTGCTGTGTGATTTCTTGTTTTGTTTTTATACTCACTATGTTATACACATATATATATATTAGTATTTTAATTTCGCTATAAAATTAGTTAAAAACTTTTAATACTCTATTCACCCCCGTCTAGAGTAAATCTAAGATCTAACCTCACTTTCAATTAGTATCAGAGGAACTTTCACCTTACTTCCTCATTCTTCCTTATTCCATCCTGAAATCGATTCACATAGCTCCCCAACGTCTCCCCTGGCTTCTGTCGAATCAAAAAGCAGTGCCTCTGCCACCCTCCTCTTTTTTGAGGTGGAGAACCTCAACAAGAAGCTTTGGCGTATGTCCTCAAAGCTGTTAATAGTACCTGATAGAAGATGGTGGAACCAGTCTCCTGCCTTTCCCTGGAAAGTGATAGTGAAGAGCCTACATTTGAAGGCATCCGTCATCTTCCTGACCGAGATGACGTCTTCAAATCACCGAAGATGCTAGAGAGGGTCATCCTTGCCAGTGTAGTAAGATATGACAGGTTCCCTGAACCCGTCCGGAATAGGAGCTGTGATAATCAACTTGCAGAAGGGACTCTCCCATCCTCTCTGGCGAGTCAGAGGCATTCTCCATACCTCCTCACCGGGGTAGCCGATCTCAGGAGAGTTGTTGAAGTGCACTTACGCTTGGAGGCTCAAGCCTTCCTCCGAGGTTGGCTCCTTCCCTAGTCGACGTGCTTGCTCTGTTTCCTCCAGGGACGGAGATCTGGCGAGTACGGGTGCTGGTAGTGTTGAGCACTTGCCCTAAGGGGGGAGTGCGACCCACAAGAGCTCCGGAATCGACTTCCTGGACTCTTCGAAGTCACTCTTCTTCATGTACTCGCTAGGAGGAGGCGAGTTCCCTGGCTCATTGCTCCTAGTCATAAGACCAACTCAGGTCTTTCCGAACCAGCCGCTTCCACACTCACCGCACCAGAATGTTGAAACCAGAAAACTGGCTTTGACGTTCGCAACGGGTATGCAGCTGACTCTTACTTGATTTGAGCTAGAACATGCGACTAGTCGCTGAGAATCGAAGAACCTTGCCCCGAATGGAAACTTGAAGCCCAAAACAGACCCCTTGAGCTGCACCGAGGAGGTCCCACCACACACCCGAAGGATCAAAGAGAGCTTCCCCTCCCAAGCCAATGCTGAGCCTGGGCACCCTGGAGAGCACTAAGTAATACCTGCCTGTCGACTAGTCGAACACGGGGTAGGAATGTTAGCTCACAAGTAACATACGAGGAGAGAATCAACAACCTCTCCCAAGGTGCCCATGGAGGTCTATTTATAGAATTCCTGAAAATGGGCTGCGGATAGCTAAAATGGCCTGCCAATAGCCGACTTCCGCTGTTTGAAATGGCTAAACGCGGGCCGAAATCTCACCTGACCAAACAGCGGGGGGAGTGCGACCCAAGAGAACCACTCACATCTCTACCACGGGGAGAGTGGACACTCACCCCTCCCTCGAGAGGAGTGGGCCAATCGACTCCCCGGGCGAGTAGGCCACTCGCCCACCGGCGAGTGGGCCACTCGCCCCATCTTGGGTGATGGACGAGTCTAAAAATCGGTTATAACTTGCCAATTCGTCCGCATCAGGATATGTTCGCTCGACAAATATGGGGGTTGTACAGCGAGCGACCCACAACAAATTTAATAATACTTGTGATAATAATAATAGTAATATTAATAATAGTAGTAGTAAAAGTAATAATAATAATATATAATATAGTAATAAAAATAATATATAATAATAATATATAATAATAACATATATTATATGATAATACTAATGTTAATAATAATACTGTATAATTTATAATAATAATAATATATTTATAATAATAATAATAATAATAATATATATTAATAATCTATACTATATGCATATACGATAATGTTTGATATGCACCATGAATTTATAGTTCTTGGGGGTGTGTTTAGCCACAACTCTATCATGAGAGGGTGGAGATAGTAGAGTCATACTAAACCCCATGACCAAAGGAGTGAGGAATAATGAGAAAATCGCCACCATTATCGCACGGCGCCTCCCTCGCGGGTAGCAGAAGGCCGCACCCCGCTATCGCTGGGTGCGACTGGACCCCCGTCACCGCGCCCCACTAAGGGGGTGCGGTTAGGCGCGCACCCCGCTAAGGGGGTGCGGGCCGCACCCCACATAGTGGGGTGCGGCCAAGGCCGCGCCCCCCATAGAGGGGTGCGGCCAAAGACGCACCCTCTTGGGTGGTGCGTCCGAAACCGCAACCCTCTTTGTGGGTGCGGCCGAAACCGCACCCCCTTTGGGGGTTACAACCAAAAACGCACCCCCTTAGGGGGTGCATCCGGAACCCCATCACCCACCTTTACAAGAAGTCGTTGGCTTGAAATGGATCTTCAAGGTGAAGCCGGATGAAAATAGTGATATTCAGAAACACAAGGCGCATTTAGTGGCAGAAGGATACTAACAGAATCCTGGCAGGGACTTTACAGAGACGTTTGCTCATGTGGCTCAAATGGAGACAATCCGAACATTTCTCGCATTTGGAACTCAACATCAACTCCCAATTCATCAACTTGATGTCAAATCTACCTTCTTATATAAACAATGAGATAACTGAAGAAATCTTTGTGAAGCAGCCAGATCGATATGCAGTTAAGGAGAAGGGAGAAAGTATACAAGTTAAAAATTTAAGACCCCCTTTTTTGCGTTGCTACCGGGTCTTATGCCCAGAACCGCCGCTTTGCGGTGACACCAACGCGCGGGAAGGTCGCCACTACAAAACGCCGATCATGCCGGCAATATCGATCACAGAAAATGAAGATTACAAGTGAACATAAAGAGTTCAAGTCCACATCACATGACAAAATAAATTTCAGAATAACATAGGTCCACATATAGTAACTGAATAAAAGATAGCAATAATAAGGGCTCCTGCCCAATATATCATATCTTCACTTTAAGATCACTCGCGGAAGCGACTACTAGAAATCACTCACAGATCCTGACACTGGTGCTCCTGTGCTAGACTGTCCTGCCTCAATCTGCACTGGCCTCTGGTGCTGCTGCGTCTCCACGATCCCCTAAAATGATAAGATCCACCGATCGTTAGTCAAAAGACTAAGCCAATCCCCCTCCCCTCCCCCGGTGACTCCTAGGCACCGAGCGGGAGGAATGAAGCGGAGGACAACAAGGGGTATAAACAAGCAGATGATGGTGAATCTAATCTACAGGAAATGTCTACCACTGCGCAGTATATATTACAGTGAGTAAAGCAGTAATAAGTAAAGCAGTAATAAGTAAAACAGTAATAAGTAAAAAATAATAATTAAAAGTAAATAAAGAAGAGTAACCTTGATTTATAGGAATGTCCATACAGACCTATAGACCAAGGGATCATTTAGCAGGGCCTATCATATAAAAAGTCTCATACCGATTTATACGATAGGGGTAGGGATTGAAATGCAATGCTTATTCCATGACATGAAGAGTTATGCAGTTTAATGTTATGTTCACACGAGTGCAACTCAAACACTTCGACTTTTTGCGCACAGACCTTTAGTTCCCCCTTTTTGGAGCTAGCAAAACTCCCAGGATACTCCCGTAGTGGCAAATAGAAGCGATGGGTTGGGTCTCGCCCGCCTATAAGTTGGTATCTGCACTACCTAACCTAGACCTATCGTACGCCTCAACCCTAAGAACACAACAACAGAGCTCCTGCGTACTCTTACTGGCTTGTCCACCAGACTTTCCTTGGCAAAGTGTTAACCACACTTACCGAGCCAAAGTATCTACGTCGGTGCGATGACCGTCAATACTAAAGACCCACCACCTTTATGCACATACATTTATGAGTACTATACATATATTTCCGAGCCATAGGCTCTCCGGGCTGACCCGCCCGTCACCATAACCATCCGAGCCACCAGCTTGCCGGACTAACCTGTCTGTACCTACAACCACCGAGCCTACTGCTCGTAAGACCAAACCAACGAACTACCCATAACAATGGGGTGTGGGTGAGTGTATTATTAAGTTAATCTTGCACAACCACTTACTCCTGCAATTTATGATTAATCTTGGACTTCCCAAGGTCAACCCTGTGAGGGGGTCGCAACGGTACTAGGAGGTACGATGGAATGATAGCCCAAATCGCCCTTTCCAAGACACTTATTTTTATTGATGTCTACCCTTGAACATACCCCTCTTACCATTTCACTTGAGTTAACCTTAAGTGTTTTATGACTCTCCAAGGGAAAGGCGATCTTTCGTCAATCCCGAGCACAACCTTGCCCCTTAGCTTATCAGACACTCTCAACATATAGACTCCTATTGGTGACCTCAAATCTCCTCAAACAGACTAAGTACACCATCTACCTTCCATCCCCACCTAATGGTCTATAAGTCACTCAAGTTTTACAGTTTTACTATACGCAGACCAAATGAGCTATATGAGGTGTATGAGAGGGGGTACTCCAAATAATCATCCAAATGTCTCAAGATTATTATTGGGGGTGTGTTATGATATTTTAACACCATCTCTAGAAATCCATAATTTTCCTACTTTATTTGGTATTTATTATAATTTCTCCAAAATCAGGGAACCTATGATTTTGTACATCATGTATGGTTTTATGATAAGTTATGACCTCACTAAAATTTGTACAACTATATAATAGTAAAATAACAACCATATGTGAATTTCACAAATTTCCAAATAGGTTTTGATCTGCAATTAAACTATTAACTAATTAAACAAATTCAAGGATTTACAAAGAAAGTACAAGAAATTCTTATTCAAAAATTCCAAGAAAATTAGCTGATGTCCAAGATAGTCAGAAAAGTTCACTGATGGAGTCCCACAATTGTCTAAATCCATTTGAGCACATAATTCTATTATTTACACAAATCAGTCTAAGGGCACTTTGTGAAGGAGACCATACATACATTACTCCAAAAATTATACTAAAATTAACAGATCAATTAATTGCCCTAAAAGTCCTCTGTCCAAGTTTCATGATTTTCCAGTGAGTATTAAACTCATAATTAATTTTTATAAACCTAGGGAAAATATTGGGGGTTGTGAATGAAGTACTGTATATAACACTGCAAAATTCTTAGTAAAATTATCAGAGCATAATATAATCAATATAAACTCCCTGCCAATGTTTCATAAACATCCTAGGCAAAATGAGCATGTAAATCCTTCTACTAAGAAGGTGCCCTAAATGACTCTTAAGTAATTCAGAGAGACTAAATATCTCTAAAAAGTTCAAGTAAATTATCTAGGACTTAATACCACCCTATAAACTTCTTTACTAAATTTCAAGTCAATCCAAGGCCATATGACTTTATGTCCTTCAATGGGTTCAAAACACAATCCTAAGGTTTAAACTAGGGTCCTAGGGCAAATCCACCCCAAATCACCCCATATCTTTGGAGGAGGTGTAATATGTGATATTAAATCAGTGGTCAAGGTTTTATCACTTTTGGATGAGATTTGACCACTCAACCCAACAAGTGCACTTTTGACCTAAAATTTCTTAGTTTGACCAATATTGGGTTAATTAATTACCTAATCAAATCAATCCCAAATGGAATGAAATTTTTAACAGAGTCATATCATGACCCTAAGGACCACCCACCAAAATTTGGAAGGGTTTGGAGGTAATTAGACCCTATAATTAATTTATTAATGGATTATCAAGTGTTTGCAAAAACCTTAGAAAGAGTTCCTCCAAAAATTCTAATTTTTGGATATGTTAAGGGTGTAAGTATATGCAAGCTATGTTACAAATTTCAAAATATTTGGATAGATGGTTTAGTGGGGGCACACAAATCAAGCTCTGGTCAACCCTTTGTATATGTTGCACCATTTTGAGTGTTGTGGTCAGACCACTAACCCAAATTGCATGAAACTAATTTTGAATTAAACTAGGCTTCATGGGCTACAAGTTTGATGTAGAACATTTTTCCATCAGGGGGTTCTAAGTATTTTCTATAATAATTTCTAAGTGCTTCATAAAGTGTGACAAAATACAATCATATATTAATTTATATCATATGATCTCTACACGAATCCTGAAGCAAGATGAGCGGCTACTACTCATCTTCTTCCTCCAGCCAACGGCTGGGATAGCCCCGACCTGGGCTGTCTTCAACCTTGTTTTCCCGGTCACCTGAGCGCCGCCCCGGCCAGCCAATGCCACCACCACCTCCGTTGAGGTGGTGGCCGACGATTAGGGGTGGTTGGCCGGCCGGAGGTGGCCGGAATGGGGTTTTCTAGCAGGGAAAAATGGCTCGAAAATGAGGCCTTTCGGGAGCTTTATTCGAGCCTGATTTGGCTCGAATCAAGCCCCAAATTCGATAGAGATCTAGCACTAGGGGAGGAGAAGAGGACCGAACCTGTGTGGTGGCCGGAAGCCGCGTATTCCGGCGAGTTGCCATGGCTGGATTTGAAGCTTTTGGCGACATGCCTTCTATGGTCTCTAAAGCCCGATTCCTCCTGGAAAATTTGGGGGGTTTTCTCCTCTCTAATCACTGATGGTGGTAGGGGTTCCAATTTGAAGTTGGGGGGGGGGGGGGGGGGGGGGGGGGGGGGGCTTTATTCCCGAAAGCCATTAATGGCCATTAAGGGGAAATTTCGATTTTGCTTGGGGGAGGTGAATGGGGCCTTAATTTGGCTGGGAGAAGGATGGAAACTCCTCCTCTCCCCAAGAGGAGATGAATGGGGTCATTAATGGGAGAGATTGGAGGTTTCTTCTTCCTCCCCATTAATCCCCCCTCTTTCTCTCTCTTTCCATTTGGGGCTTTCTCTCTCCTAGTTGAATTCTCTTAAATTGAATGGTCAATTCAATAACTCCCAGCCTCATTAGCTAGTGGACCACTTCAATTGGGTCTAGCCCAAGTGGATTGGGCTTGATTAGGTCAAAATGGGTCATTTTGACCTAAATGTAGGGTGGAGCTGACTTTGCTTAATTTGACCATTTGGGTTGACCCCAATGGGTAGATAGTGACCCATTTGCCTCCCCTAAGGGTTAGGGAGGTCTAGGTAGGGTTAATTTTGCAAGGTTGGGGCCAATTGACCCTTAACATGTCAATTTGACCAAAATAGAGCTATAGTTGACTTAGGTCAAATTGGCCAAACTGGTGGCCCCATGATGAGGCTTTTTGGTCCATTGGGTTCCTAATATCCCAATATGGGTAGGGGAAAAATAAATTTGGCATGGTGGGAGCCAATTGACCATAATTAGGCTACTTTGACCATTTTAGGGCTATGGTTGACTTTGGTCAACTTGGCCTCTTTGGTTGACCCCAATGGGTCCTTGGTGCTCTAAGGGACCCCTAATGGGTTAGGGATGTTATGGTGGGGGTCAAAGGATCAAGGTGAGGCCCTAAAGTCCAACCTAGGCTTGGTAGTTAGAATTGCTATTTGTAGACCACTGTGGTTTTCCTCCTTCTTGCTTAAGCTCACATGGTCTTTTGTGCTTCCTATGGTTTTGTAATAACTTAGTCATGACAAAACCATCTTAGGGGTCTAGTTGTTTGAGGGATATTACAAAAAAAGGCCTTGTATGGACTCCGTCAGACACCAAGAGCATGGAATGCTCGCATTGATACCTTCCTTCAAAGCCAGTCCTATATAAGAAGCCCATATGAAGCATCATTTTATTTATAACATCATCCAAACAATCATTTTGTCATCACATGCATCTATGTGGATTATTTATTAGTTGTGGGCATTAAACCCACTATAATTGAAGAATTTAAGAACACCATGAAAAATGAATTTGATATGAGTGACTTGGGAGTTATGAGATACTTTCTGGGACTACATATTCATCAAACTCAAGAAGGCATTTTTGTGCACCAGTAGTGTACAACCCGTATTCGCCGAGTGGGCCCCTCAAGCCCGCTGGCGAGATCTGGCCCAGACGAGAGGGAGAAAATCGACGAGTGACGCCCTCGCGGACCACTCGCCCAGGGATGTGTGCATTCGCCCAGCCGAGCGGGAGCTCTGCGAGTGGTGCCCCACGGACCACTCGCCCCCTAGGTCTTTAAGGGGTAAATGACCATGATGCCCCTTATGGGCTGCAAATAGCCCTTCAGAACAGCGGAGTTAGGCTATTAGCAGACCAATTCGGGGTGCGGTTAGTAAAATCAAAAGGCAGATTCATGCTATTTGCAGACCAGCCTAGAAAAATCTATAAATAGACCCTTAAGGGCACCTTGGAGGGGACGGTTTTTTTTAGAGAGTCCTCTCCTCTAGGCTAGTCTTGGTTGGCTGCTAGTGCCCTCCAAGGTGCCCGGCTGAGCTTTGGTTTGGGAGGGGAAGCTCTCTAAGATCTTCCGGGTGTGTGGCGGGACCTCCTCGCTGCAGCCTTGGGTCTGTTCCAATTTTCTCATCCACCAGTCAGAGAGTTTAGTGAGGGAGAAGTAAGCGTCAGCTACACCCCCCTGTGGGTCCGAACTCAGGAGACTGGTTGCCGGTTTCAATAAGTAGAAATATATCAGTGAGTTGCTACACAAATTTGGAATGCAGGATTGCAAACCCACCTCAACTCCAATGGCCACAGGTGAAAAGCTTATGAGAAATGATGTTGGATAAAAAGTGAATGAAGAGAGATATTGATGCATGGTTGGGTCTCTCATCTAGCTATCTGACTAACAGTTGGCCAGACATAGAGCATGCAGTTAGCTTCGCATCAAGATTTGTTAGTGAACCCAACGATATTCACTTGATGGCGGTGAAAAGGATTTTACGATACCTGCAAGGTACCCGGGACTTTGGCCTATTGTATCAAAAAAGGGAGAATGCAAAAGAAGCTCTAATTGGGTACTCCGACAGTAAATGGGATGGTAGCGCCGACGACAGGAAGAGCACTAGTGGCTACGTGTTTCAGATAGGAGGAAACACCATTTCCTGGAATTCCAGGAAACAAAAGAGCATAGCACTGTCATCAGCGGAAGCAGAATATATGGCTATTGGAGAGGCCGCTAAGGAAAAAGTGTGGCTTGGTCGTCTCTTGAAAGAGTTAAGAATGGAGGAGTAGGGACCAATAACACTAATGATTGACAACACTTCCGCCATCTCGATTAGCAAAAATCCGGTATTTCACAATCGAACTAAACACAACCAAATTAAACATCACTTTGTGAGAGAAGTGGTGGAGGAAAAGGAGATCAATCTCATATATTGCAGCACCACCGATCATCTGTCGACGAGATGACAAAAGCCCTCTCCGCTGAGAAGTTCAACGCATTCCGCCGCGGACTAGGAATCAGAAGCGCAAAAGGAGCCCTAGATTAAGAGAGGGATTGTGAGATATTCCTGTTTAGGTAGTTAATCAAGGCTCATCCAATTTTTATGCTTTTTCTTTGTCTTAATGTTTGTGGCCCAAAGCCGATTTAGAGGTTAACCTGTTCTTCAGTGACTAACTAGACTACTTTATAAGAAGTCACCAATCTAAGTCAAGAATAATGTGGCGGAGTCTTCAAGGAGAATTTTTTTGGTGCGTCCGATATTTACTTCTCTATGTGCGTCAATGTGATTTTTATGCACTAAGTCACAATTTTTGACTTATAACAAAACAATTTTATAAAAAAAATCACAAAATATTAATGTTTGTATTTTTACGCTCATTTTATGCACCATATTACCCATATTCCGATTATAATTGAAAAAATGCGACTGTAAAATCATGCATTACAGTCGTAAAATGACATTACGATCAGAAAATGAAAATACGATCGTAATGCCATTTTACGATCGTAATGCATGATTTTACGGCCGTATTTTTTCCAGTTGTAATCAGAATATGAGTAATATGATACTTAAAATAAGCGTAAAAATACAAAAAAATAATATTTTATGATTTAAAATAATATTTTGAAGTCAAAAAATGTGATTTAATGCATAAAAATCACCTTGACGCACATAAAAGAGTGAATGTCGGACGCACCAAAAAAATTTCTGTCTTCAAGAGTAACTGCATAATAAAATATCTTAGTATGTTGTGAAGAATTGTGGTGCTTTCTAGATTCTTCTAGTATTAATTAAGTAGTGCAATTTAGAATATTATAGAAGAGTGTGCGTGGAAGATGTACGGGTTTGAAGAGTGTGTAGTGATGCATGAGAGTGCTGAAGAGAGCGTAGAACAATCTATCCTCGTCCTCGTGTGAAAAAAATGTAGACTTTTATTCGGTATTGGAGGGCACGTGGTTCGAGACCTATAAAAGAGGGGATGATCTCCTCTCATTTCCATCATCCATGTTTTAGAGTGATTAGTCTTCAACTTGCGCGCGTTGAGTTTGCTTATTGTTGTTGAGTGTGTTTTGATTAGTGACATTCTACAGTAACATAAATGAAAGAACTTTCAACAATAAAATGAAAGAAATTTTTTGTCTTGGGACTACTCACTATTTTATAATAGATGAAACAATTTCTCCCTTGTTTTACCGCCCTCTAGGAAAAGTTGTGTTTTTCTCTGATGGGTCACTTTTCTTCTTTGTAGGTCTGAAAATATGTCTTTGGATGTATTTGTTTCAGCATTTTTTCTCCATTTTCGGTGAAGAAAAACGTTACCATAAAAAAATACATGTTTGGTAACCTCAATTCTTCATTCCCAACGCTCCAAAATGCCATTTTTGGCCTTCAACAACATCACATCCCCTCCCCCATTCTCACCGCTCTATTCCCACCTCTCTCATTCCCAACGCTCCAAAACGCCACCGCTGAAACAAACAGAGCCTTTATCTCCACGCCTTCAAGCCTGTTGAGTTGGTGTAGGAGCGCCATAACTCGACTGCCTAATATGATGGCTATTCTCACAAAGCTGCTTAATTTACCTCTTAAGCTGCACCCCCTCTTAAGCTGAGAGGTCTTCAACTCCCATCTTCTTCCCAATGCTTTCGAAACGCGTTCTTGATAAGGGTTTTGTAAGTAGATATGTAATATATTATTCAGTTGTAATGTGTTCAAGATTTCTTTCCAAATTTTCTAAATTTTTCATGGTATGATGATATTTGATCTTTATGTGTTTGCTTCGGCTATGCAATAATGGTTTTCAGCTAACATTGTGACGGATGAGCTATCATAGAAAATTGCAGTCCCTTCTTTTTCTCTTGAGTAATTTCTTCTATCAATCTTCTTAACCATATGACTTCACTGGTAGCTTTACTTAGCGCCATACATTCATCTTCAGCTGAGCTTAGCACAACCGACTGTTGTTTTCTAGAACTTTAGGAAATTGTGTTGTGCCATAAGAAAAATATGAAGCCACTCATGCTTCTACGATCTTCGACGCTTTTTCCCTGGTCTGAATCTACTCAACTAGTAAGTTTATCATTACTTTTCTTCCTGTAAAAGGGGCAGTGGATTTTTGTGACTTGAACTTACCGTGAAATTTTTTTGATGGCTTCAAAGTGAACTCAGTTGGCTCGTAAACCTTGAGATGGTTTTCACTGCAAATTCAATATATGGACGCGTATTTGTTAGGTAAATATATGATTCAACTAAACTTCTATGTAAGCTCTTATCAACGGTTCTTTCTTCCTCTGTTTTACAGAACATTTCATTTGAAAACATTGGAACGGTTACTGGATTACTTTCCTCCATTATGAACTTTTTCAATACATCTCTAGCATATTTTGCTTGTGATAAAGAGATGTAATCGAAATGTTGTTGGATTTGAATGCCAAGGAAAAACCAAAGTAATCCCAAATCGATCATTTCATACCTCAACTTCACATCCAACTCCATGAACTCTTTTATAAGTTCAATATTGTTGTCAGTTAATATCAAATCATCTACATATATAAATGCATACAAATATACTGATGATCTTTTGAAGTTTGATATACATAGATGGATTATGCTTGTTGCACATGAACTTGATATGACAAAATTAGTTATCAATGTTGGCATTCCATTCCCTTGGAGCCTGTTTAAGAATGTAGATTATATGTCTAGTTGGAACACTGTAAAATTGGATTGAGCTGCAAATGTTAGGAGTGTTCTGATGGTTTCCATTCTTGCCACTCGAGCATAGGTTTCATGAAAATCTATATCAGGTATTTGGGAATACCCTTTGGCTACTACGCGAGCTTTGTATTTAAGAATGGTGTCATATTCCTTTTCTTTTATCTTATAGATCCTTTAGTCCTATTAATTATTTATCAAGTGGTTTAATAACCAACTCTCAAGTTCTATTCTTCTCTACCATTCTAATCTCTTCATCCATGTCCTTTTTTTCAGGTTGAGCTTTTAACTACGATCATATGTAGTTGGTGTGGAGATGTTGAATGCTAAGTTACTCTACAAATATACATCATCTAACAATCTCATTTTCTTTGGGGGCTATGATGAATTAGGGCTATTGGAAGTGATTGAGGATGATGATAATCGTGGGTGATAAGTCTCTGGACTGTCCTAAATAACTGGTTTAGATGGAATTGATTCAACCATCAACTTGGAATTGATTCAACCATCAACTAATCACTAATATGGATGGGATCATTTGACTTTGCATTAGATTTAAGAGGAAATGGTTTTCCCTGATAAGAACCCTAACTCCAACATTTCTCTTCATCAAATAACACATCTCTTGAGATTACTATTTGTTCTTGTCTAGTTGGTAAAGTCTATATACATTAGATTCACTCCTGTATCTTACAAATATGCATTTTCACCTTTTTATCTAGTTTTCCTCCATTTCTATCTAAATTAGGGTATATTAGACAACCAAATACTCTTAAGTCGTCAATTTTTTGCTTTTCTTTCAAATGCTACTTCATAGGGTGTTTCCTTAAACAAATGTGCTTGCAGCCTCTGCCCAGAAGTATTTGGGGAAGTTCTTGCTAAGCAACAAAGTTCTATCCATATAAATCAACTGCAATCATCAACAAATAACAAATAGTATTTTTGTATCACCTATAGACGAGATGGAGGATGATCCTCAAAGAATTGCATATAGGAGCTCCAATAACTGTAATATTCTTCAATATGTTACCATAGAAAAGGGTAATTTATGATTTTTCCCTTTGCATAGCATTCACAGAATTTCTTATTTATCATTATCTCAGGTAGTCCTACCATTGAAATGTTTTTAAGATTTGTAAATCATGTATATTTAAAGGTTCATATCCGAGATGTCATATTGTAACATACCAAAAATCTCAGTTCGACTATCTCAGAACACTACAATTGAGGGCATAAAAGCCCTAAGGATCCTAAGGAAGTCTTATGAAGTTTGGAGACTATTTGGCAAGGTCTCGGAGGCCTAGCGGCAATAGGTCATGTGATTTAGTCATGCATGGTCGCGCGTAGTCTAACTGCACGAGCAGTTTCAAGACTTCATTTTGGGGATGTTTTATCACGCACACGGTCGCGTGTGTATAATGCCACATTGTCGTGCGAATTGAAAGCATACGGTCGTGCGAAGACAAAATGCATGATCACCTTTAGGTCATCGGTTTGGGATGTGCTTGGTCACGCACGGTCATGCCAGAATGAAATGCATGATCGTGTGCATGGGGCCGTAATTCATTTTAAACCTAATTTTGGGCCGATCAATGGGAGGATTCGTGATCAGACGGATGAGATCTTTCCCTTGAGACTTTAGGCTGACATTGGGGCCGAATTAGAGTCATTTGTTCAGTCATTGTATCTCTCTTAGGTTAGTGAGAAAGAAAGAGGAAGAGGAGGAAGTAGGAGCTTTTTCCGCCATTGGAGGTGCTTCGGAGTTCCAATCGACAGAGAGGATTCGAAGGTGCTCATCTTTATCCGTGCTTTCAATGATTCCATGGATGATAGTAAATCCAACAAGGTAATGATATTTCTTATCTAGCTAGGTTATAAGATGCGTGATTGCCATTCTTTGATTTCATGATTTGATTTTTTTGGTTGTGGTACTCAGTACCACTTTTTAGAGGGTTTGGGGTAACCATAGTTCATTGTAAACCACCGTGGCATGGGATTGAGTCCTTAGATCATTGCATTAGAAATTCGAAATCAATTAACGGATTATGCATTGTGGGTGAAGCCAAAAACGTGGTACGTGGCTCGATTTGGTGATGACTGTTTAACGTTACATCCAGGGTTTCGGTAGACGTGTCATGATTGCGAACATAATGACATTATGATGCTTAATTTTCCATGAGATTAGCAGATGTCGAGATTAGGGCAAGGAGAGCACACGAGAAACCTAGTAATTGAATGCGACATTGAGATAACATATGCTAGGAATAGATCATTGGAAACATCTCAAATTTCAAAGATTTAGGTATGGTTCTGCCATAAGAGAGGCATTGTGAATCCATATGTTTCCATACTTATTGTAATGTTAGAATTGTATCAGTGAGTTAATTTGTGGATATTGCAACCAATTAGGGTCGACTAGGAGACTTTACTCATAATGCCACCAGATATGAATGTGATAGTGTCCCCGAGGTGTAGGGAATTTATTTGCAATACTTCCATTGAGGCAAGGAGACGTTATATATGATGCCACCGAATTTGATTAATAAGAAGTGTAGAGAGAATTCTTAAGTAATGTCGTTGTATAGGCCATCAGACGTTACTCATGATGCCTACGTGTATGCTTGAGCATTTTGTGCTAGAAAGATGGTGACCGCGAGACTGTATTAGGACATACTGTCGTCATACTATTGTCTTGATATGTGATGTGAATGTGTTATGAAGATCTGTTAGATTCACACACATGATAGAGTGTCGTGGGTAATACCCGGTTACATACATGTTGCATTGTTAAGCCTCTTTACTTTGATGCTTAACATAGAGACATGATTGATGTTTGTGACATGTAGACTAGAGCTTGCTATGCTTGTTTATGTATTTGTTTTTCATATGCATACAAAGTGCTAACTTACATGATGATGTAATTCCCCGAGGTCCACTAGGATGGCCGTGAGGAGGGTGTTGTTACGAAGTTGTGACCAGCTCATAACTGACCTTCGTATACCGTTCTTTTTAATTTGGTTGCAGGGTAAGACTCCAATGCATGCGGGAGTGTGTTAGACGGATATAAACGTCAAGAATCATGAACTGTTTCTTCTCCCTCCTCTCGTCTTATTGTACTTTTCCATTTCTCTTTTGTCGGCCTGCGAGCCAAGGTAGCAAAGGAATTTTGATACATTTTGTTATATTTGATGTTGGATTATATGATTGTAAGGCCATAATGCTGATTACTCTTTTGATTATTTATAAATGTGGACACTCTGGGTTGAGTTCTTTTTCGTTGTGATGTGTTCTGAGATTGTTGTGTAGTAGATGTTCTTTTTTATTATTTTATAGTATTGAAGTTGTCTTCCTTCACTCATGTTGAGTTGTAGTAGGAGCATCCCAGCTCAACTGCCTATTCCAATGGCTTTTAACACAGAGTTGTTTGCTTTACCTCTTCAGCTTATTTTTTTCTTCTATTTTAACAATGATCAACTAACTTGTAATTATCCTGGGTATACGACAGGACCTCCATAGTGTAACATAACCACCTCGTCTAGTAATAAAATAATTGTGACCTCACTCTGGCTCGCTTCATGCTTATGTCAGCTAATTCAAGGGTCAGTAACCTTTATGCTTAATTATATCAGCTAAGTTCCTATACCATCCTCTTTGTCTGTACTATGCAAATCATTTTTTTTGGTTCCAACATTAGTCATTCAGCAACCTTGCATGCTCCAATATTGGGGCTCCCATGTAGTTTTCAAATTAAAACCTCGCACCCTGCTATCTCCTCCCTCCATCACGTCCTAGTCATCCAGCATCGCGACATCGTCGTCCCTACTATTTTGTTACCTGAGACTAAAAGTCTTCGACATTCCAACTAGTAATTATTGTGAACAACTAATGAACCGAACATTTGATTCCCTACTACATACATACTCATGTATTTTAAATATTTTGTCCTTCGAAATTCAAACAAAAAAATTTGTATAGCAGTTTTGAAAGTGCTAAATTAAGTGTCGAGATACATTGTGGTATATTTTGTTTTTATTCAACTATATTATATATAACATGCATGCGTCTAAGAGAAAACAATGAATGTGGATGATATTAAATGTTTTAAAATAGAAGATGAAAAAGAAAGCTTAAGAGGTGAAGTAGCTATAAGAGAAGAGACACAATTCATGGCGTGCTGCTGAAGCAAGCCAAGAGATCCATCCATCTGCACCAACAAAAGCAACGACTCAGAGAAAAAGCACTGCTAGCCTAAAGACAGAAATGAGAAGAAGAAAAGTTTTCATTTCATAGAAAATGAAAAGCATTGCATGTGTAATCCGTTAAGGACAAGCTCTCAAAAAGGAGTGTTTTGTTTGTATTTCAAAAAGAAACTACTTATATAAAAATTATGTTTGTGAGCCCCCAAATATTGTGTTGTGAGTATGCTCTGAATGTGAGAATTTGGTCTCATTTAAATTAAATAGTTTATCCGTTGGTATCATGGCAGTTTGGTAGCCAAAGTCAAATTTTCATTTTCATCCTCAACTGACCCAGTATTCGATGGTGAGTTATATGAATACTTGGATGTGCAGATGAAGTCGCTTTTCAGGTCCCAAGGCCTATGATCAATTATGCTCAAAATAGAATACCAGCACAAGCATCATCAACAACAACTTTTGAAATGGAGAAGCTTTAGTTCTCATCAAACAAGTGGTTAGCAACACATTATTTCCCAGAATAATGGCTACATAAATTGCACATGAGCCATGTGACATTTTGCAAACATGTTGGAGAAGTTTTGATACACTAATGATGAAAGAAGTAGAAAAAGATACAAGATAAACTTCCTTACTAGAGCTACTACAATTGTTAATCAAATTAGACACTTGTGGGGGGCACCATAGAAGATAAATATATAGTGCCTAAACTATTAAGAAGTTTGACACCAACATTTAATCATATATTAGCAGTCATAGAAGAATCAAAAAGTCATGTCAACATTAAGCATGCCGAAACTACTAAGGTCACTGCAGTCTCATATATGAAGATAGACTACAATCTCAGTCATCTCATATGGATCATGCTTTGTAAACTAGAGCGACTGTCAGTAAATATCATCCAGAAAAATATAAAACAAATCCTCCAGGATTCACAGCTAGTCTCTGAATTTTCATCAAATAAATAAGAAAAGGTAGAGGTAAAGACAAAATTTGCCCTCCCCTAGCAGACCATCTTACAATTGGAAGAATGGTCCTGCATGTATGTTGTGTAAAAGAACAAATCATGAAGCAAATGATTGTTTTATTAAATGCAAACATCATAAAAAAATCAACACAGAAAATGACCGATGGTTTACAGAAAAACAAGAGTCAAAATCTGTCGAAAATGAGAACAAAGAGATAATATTCTCTATCAACGATAACGCTTGCCCAAAATATGAATGCCTGGTATATTGATAGTGAATGTTCAAGTCATATGACCGTCAATATGAATTTGTTCATATGCTTAGATGAGAGTATAACATCAGAAGTTATAGTGGGGGATGACAAGACTCTACAAATTAAAGATACTCCCTTCTTCTCGCATCTTCTCGCATCTTGTCGCATCAAACTTCCTCATAGCTACTTCAAAGGTTTAGCAAAATACGAGATTAGTCTCTTAGTTTTTAAAAATTTCGTACACTAATATCGCGAAAGGCGCGGGCTCCAAATTAATTATCGTCCGACTTCTCATTAATGTTTTTTTTAATACTTTAACGATGGAGGACATGATCATAGCTAAAAACAATACTTGGTAGTTTGGGGCGAAAAAAAATAAGAAACATATTATTGTATGTTACTATAATTTAGTTTTGGACCCTAAAATAAGAAAAATGGGCCTATTAATGGAATAATTCATGTGGTGCAAGCATGCTTTTGGGCTCATTTGGCACTGCGGCGGCGAACCGTCGTCCGTTTGGCGTGATGTTTTTGGTCCGGTAAATTTGAACAAAAACGTCATCATCGTGAATATGTATTATATTTGACATAACAAAGGTTATGACAGCCACAAAGAAAAATAAACAATTTTAAATATAAAAATGAATGCATTTTCTTCGGTGAGGTCGAGCGTTCGCAAATTACGTACAGTTTATAACAACTACGTCCATGACCGCCGCCGCCGTGCTAAACATTATGTTTGTTTTTGAAATAGTTTTTAACTTTCGCATTTGAGAAACTACGCTAATAATATTCGAAACGGTTTGAAACATAAGCAATTGAAGATATATTAATCAATAAACTTCTGTTTTTGTATACAGAATATATATACCCGAGACTACGCCATATATGAGCCCATTTAAGTTTATTCCAACTATTTATATTAATTATTTTTCATTAAAATATATACATTCTGTTTATGGTCAAATAAAATCAACATATATTGAGAAGTTCAGGAAGCACTGCATAGAGGATAAGGCTCTCTTTGGGGCCGTCGTGGCGCCGTGGCGGTAGAAAAAGCAATACTGGAAGATCAGTTGTGACATTAGATCCGTCTAAAAATTATTTTGAAAAAATTGTAGATTGTTTGAAAAATCACTGTTTGAGTGCTTTTCAAAAATATATTTATATTTTTGTTCTGAAAGAACAAATTTTTAAAAATAAAAATGTGTTTTATGCTAATCATTTATCACATAGATAAGTAAATATTATATAAATCTTAAAAATTAGCATGAGAAGCAAAAATCGTGAATGAATGAAGTGCTCACAAAGCATCCTTCTTGTAAAAACTCATCATTCAAATATCCTAAAAAGTGCGGCATCAGTGAGAATAGTGTTGTCCTCGAGAAGTGCTGTCCTCCAGAAAATAATAGGGCAATATAATGTTATAAGCAGTCCTATCACTGCTAAACACAATCCAGTCCAATGAATTAAAATATTTTTAGGACAGCGAATAGTCAATTTAGATGTGTTTAGGACTGTGAATAGCCGCCGTAAGACCGCTAATAACGTCACCCAAATAATAAGGTGATTGTTATCCGCACTACAGTTTTGGCTATCCGCACTTTTTTTGTATGAGTTATTACGCGCCTTTTCGAAATACGTCTTGTATAAGCATTTTTAGGAAAAATGATCAACACGAAAATTGTAGATCTCATCGAGATCTACGACTTTCTTATTGAACATTTTTCCTAAAAATACACACACAAGACTTATTTTCAAAAGTCACGCAATAACTCATTCAAAAAAAAGTACGAATATCCAAAACTGTAGTGCGGATAACAATCACCAATAATAATGGGGGTATCGAAAGAGAGATAACAAGAGCGCGAGTAATAAATACGGAGGGCAACCAAATACAAAGCTCCAGATAGATACAACATCATCATCATCATCATCATGCAAACCCAGAAAGCTCGCACTAGTGGGGGCCACCATCACTCTCACCACTGGCTATTCTCATTTCTCCACTCACTTACCAGTACTCTGTTCAACCCCTTACTTATTTAGAGCACCTCTCTGCTTAGTCCATTGCGCCCCATCGATCCCCTTCTTCTTCTTCTTCTTCTTCTTCTTCTTCTTGTTTCTGCCGCGTCACACACAGAGGAATTAATGGCTGAGGCGGCCAGGATGATATGCGGCGTGACGGAGAAGGTGCAGCTGCACGCCGCCATGATCGCCCTGCAGTTCGGCTACGCCGGCTTCCATGTCGTCTCACGTGCGGCGCTCAATATGGGCATCAGCAAACTGGTCTTCGCCGTATACCGCAACATCATCGCCCTCCTCCTCCTCGTCCCCTTCGCCTACTTCTTCGAGAAGTATATTTAATTAACATTTCCTCTGCTCATCAATCTCAGCAGCATTTCTATGCTTAATTAATTAAAGGATATATATATATATATATACATTGCAGAAAGGATCGGCCGGCTATGACTCTCTCCTTCCTCCTTCAGTTCTTCCTCCTCGCTCTCTGCGGGTAACTAATCAAAGAAAAACATCAGTAATTATCATTAATAATAAGCTCTGTTTTGCGCGGTGACAAAAACACCACAGTCATGGAATGCATGTTTGGCAACACGATGGTCTTTAGGTGAGATCCTGCGTTCACGAACCACTGTTCAGTTCCGGCGGTCGTTAACGCCCAACCTCACTGGAAGGGAATTCAACCAATTCAAAACTAGTTTTATTTTTCTTGGCCGCGGTCATAACCATTGTATTGCCAAACTTGCATTCTATGGTTGTGGAGTTTTTGTCCAAACTCACCTGAGCAAAAAAATCGTGTCAAATCAAGCCTAAGGCTTCGTTTGGCGGGCATATACGCGCCGGCCGGTCACACAGACGAAACCATCCGGCCGCGATTTTCACCTGTTTGGCGGAGCCACGGTCAGGCCGTAGGGGCTCCGCCCCGCCGCAAGAATCCGCGGATATTCAACCGCCGCGTCAAACGAGGTCTAAGTCTCTGTTTGGTGGGGCGATTTTTGTTCGGATGAGTTTGGACAAAAAAAAGCACTAATAATAATGTATATTAGCACTGATAAGAGCCCTGATTAATTAATGATGTTAATTTTGAACATTTTCATATGTATGCATGTATATATAATACTAGCATAACTGCAAACCAAGGATTCTATCTCTTGGGGTTGGACAACACATCGCCGACGTTTGCCTCCGCCATCCAGAACTCCGTTCCGGCCATCACATTTCTCATGGCCGCCGCCCTTAGGTTTGCCAGCTGGCTCCTATATAATTATATTAATTAGTGTATTGCTTTATAATTAAAAATATAATTAACATTATTTAAGTACCATTATAGATTAGAGAGGGTGAGGTTGGACCGGCGAGACGGAATCGGGAAGGTGGTTGGCACGCTGTCGTGCGTCGCCGGCGCGATGATAATCACCCTGTACAAAGGCCCCGCCATCTTCTCGCCGGGCTCGCGCCCGCCGCCAGGAAACACGGCGGCGTCTGCAACGGTGCTGACGTTGGAGGCGGCGGAAGCAACGTCGGCTGGGAAGAGCTGGACTCTGGGGTGCATCTACTTGATGGGGCACTGCCTGTCGTGGTCGGGGTGGCTGGTTCTTCAGGCGCCGGTGCTGAAGAAATATCCGGCAAGACTATCCGTCACCTCCTATACTTGCTTCTTCGGCGTCATCCAGTTCCTCATCATCGCCGCCTTCGCCGAGCGCGAAGCTCCGGCCTGGGTTTTTCACTCCGGCACGGAGGTTTTCACCATTCTCTACGCCGTAAGTGTGTATTTTAATTAATTATTATTTTCTTTTTCTATCTAATATTGCTTTGATACTATGATGATCTCATTGCCTTCCCAGCATTTCCATATATATATATATATATATATATTAACGGATACCTTTGAGTATTTAAAACATAAAATAAAATTATAAGTTAATAAAACAAAAAACATGCATTTATGATTTTTTTTGTAATTAATCAGTTTAATTAATTCATAGTGGACAGCTTTTCACCACCACAATAGCATAAGTATTCCCAAATGCTAACCCCTAGTAGAAGAATCTTCCATACTAATTAGAAGAATCTTCCATACTCGAACCGAGCTAGTGATCCGGTTCGGGTGAGATGAGCTCGATCCTTAGAGCTTCTCTTGAACCCAAATTCATAACTCGGAGATATAATCCAATATACAAAAATTATAACCCTAAATTAAAATCAAACAGTTAGGTTATAAAGATATTTTAGCCGCCGGAATGCAACCTATCTGAAGAACATAATTTATCTTATAAAGCTATCGTGACTTTAAGGTTGGTTTTGGTTGAGTCTTTCTAAGAATGTAGCCACGCCATTTTAGACTCTGAATGCACTTTTGCGCTGGCATAGAAAAATAATGCGAGAACAGCGATGAATGCAACCCGCACTAACTAGATCTAGGCCCACGACCACTAAGGGAGAGCGCTCCTAAAACAAGCTCTTAAAACTGCACATAAACACGCCCTTGTAGGGTGCGCACGACTAATGACAAATTTTCATGTCATCACAAATGACCTCTAAGTGCACAAAAGCGCAACACGCTTTTTCATATATGCTAGGTAATTAAGAAAAGTAGAGAAACAAACAAACACATATATACCAAAATTAGGTTTTTACGGGCTCACAACTAAAAATGAACTACATACTAGCTTGTTTAGTTAGATGGAAAAGCAGAAACTGTTACAACATGAAGATGTGTTTAGATTTCAAACCTCCGACCCATGCGCAAAACAAGACTCAAGAAAGCGGCTTTTGATGCAAGGGTGCGACCTTCTGAAGTGCTCGATAATAATTAAACTTTGAGAATATATATGTAGATGAATTAACATTTGAGATGTGTAACTTATAGCAGTATATATAGATCATAATATGTCTCAAAAACTCTTTCGTGGGATAATAAAAACTACTAGCTATGTGCGCAAAAAAAAATGCTTTAAAATTGGTCGGACATCTTCTCTATTTGAAACCAAATAAATGGGTTAGTTTCATAGTCCATATCAATTCTTATTTATTTAAGGATGTAAAATATTTTTACTAGCTATACGAAAAATCAAATAAAAAATTGAACATATCGAAAGAAAAACAAAACAAATATGAACCTTGAAATAAATTGTATTCGTATAACTCAAAAGGGTTAATTACCGGGACCTCCCCTCTGAGTTTGCATAATTACAGGTTTCTCCCCTCTATAATATGAACCATGAAATATTTCTTAGTTTGCCAACTTTACTCTTTCAAGATATTCCTACGATATTATTTTGAGATATTACAAAGGTTAAAGTTGAAATATAAGAAATATTTTTTGTTGAATTTGATACTTTTCATCAAATTTTAGACGGAATGGTGAGCTTGTAAACTTGGCAAACTCGTAGGGGAGGTCCGTGCTATTTCGAAACATAGAGAGAGGTATCTGTAATTATGCAAACTCTAAATACATTAAACAAATGCAAGATATTGAAGCGAATTTTATCGTTGAAATATATAAGTGAGTGGTCGACATTATCTAGTGAAGCTTTTCCACTCACTGTGCCGCATCTTATTTTTTAGAAAATTCTTTCCACAGATCGATGAGCAGATAGACGAAGCTTTGCTACAGGAATCTCCACTGTCATCATTACATTAACGGCGTGGCTATATATAGTTAATTGGTCTAGTTCAGTACTGTAGGGAATTACCATACCGCCGCGAGTTTGGACGAAAACGCCACCATCATAGAACGTATGTTTGGCATGACAACGGTTATGATCGCCATCGAGAAAAGAAAACTAGTTTTCAACATAAAAAGTGAACGAAGTTCCTCAGATGAGGCCGGTCGCTCACGAACGGCGGTTCATAACCACCGCGTTGATAACCTAATATTTACTAACGAAACTCTTTTTGTTATGCTCTTAGTAATTAATTTTTCTGCAAATAGTTCAAAGCATACAAATTTTAAAAAATAATCAAAATGGAGTGCTTTACTGACATTTTCTATGCAAAAAAAAAGGATTCGTAATAAATTTAGGTGATTATTATCCGCACTACAGTTTTGGCTATCCGCATTTTTTTTGTATGAGTTATTACGAGCCTTTTGGAAATACGTCTTGAGCGTGCATGTTTAGGAAAAGTGTTCAACACGAAAGTTGTAGATCTCATGAAGATCTACAACTTTCGTGTTAAACACTTTTCCTAAAAATACACGTACAAGACGTATTTCCGTCCTGATTGAAACATGTGCGTAACTAGAGCGAATTTTTGGAAATAATGCATTTTTAGGAAAAGTGTTTAACACGAAAGTTGTAGATCTCGACGAGATCTGACGAGATCTACAACTTTCGTGATGACCATTTTTCCTAAAAATGCATATATAAAGCGTGCGCTGGTGAATGGAGCCGAAAGAAGCGGCTCTTCCCACGGCTCCGTCACCATTGACTCTATTTATTATTATGGTAAATCAGTGTATCAAGATGTCAATCTGAGATCTTCTTTCAGTTCGATACGTCCACCAACCTTTGGCTTTCGTCTCGGTAGGTGTATTATTCTACATTTTCCCAAAAGGACATTCATTCATTTCTTTCTTCCCCGTCGACCACTACGACTGAAACGACGCGACAAATCAAGACCCGGAAAGGAGAAGGGCCGGTGGTGGACATTTTTGAAAGATTTTCAAAAGTCGCATAATAACTCATACAAAAAGAGTGCGGATAGCCAAAACTGTAGTGCGGATAACAATCACCCAAATTTAATTAAACTGATTTTTTTTCTTAATTAACAAATGTTAAATTTAATTGCATCTACATAAAATGAAGTGTTTTTTAATTCTTATGAGTTATGACATATGTATTGAATATAGATGGACACGTATTTTCATACATTTTTTTAATTTTATTTTCAATTTAAAAATCAGTTTCCTCTTCTTCTTCTCTGATACAGGGTTGTGTTGCATCCGGAATTGCATTTGCGGTTCAGATATGGTGCATTGACAGGGGCGGTCCGGTCTTCGTGGCGGTCTACCAACCGGTTCAAACCTTCGTTGTCGCCATCATGGCTTCCCTCATTCTCGGAGAAGAGTTCTACCTGGGAAGGTATATATATATATATATATACACACGTCATCAAACTCACCATTTTTTACCAAAAAACCTTTATATCAGATAATTTGATATTAGCAGACCAATTCTCGCTATTCGCACCCCAAAAATTGTAAAAATCCTAATTATATTCGCAGTCCATTTCTCGCTAATCGCACCATATCGAATAACCTCCTCCTCTTCATCTCTCTCCCGTTGCCTAAACCCTAGTCGTAGTTCTATCGGTAGCGTCCTCTTTCCCCCTCTTAGATTCACCTTCAAAAAGGAGGGAATTATCCAGCGAAAAAATCATAAAAGTAGTCAGATTTGTATGTCGTTTAACTTGGTTTAGAGTTAATTTCTCTATGTCATTTAACTTGTTTTTCTGCTAAGTTTTTAAATTGTTTGAGTCTTTAAGATATTTTTCTAGGCTTTTAGCTAGTACTTAACAGATCAGCAAAGTGTTTCGCTTATTTGGGATGAGACTGGGATGCAAATATAATTTTGGGCTACAAATAAAATTTATGAACTACGAATAGCGTGAACTGCGAATAGCCAGTTCCGGACTGCTAATATCAACTCTAGCTCTTAATCATAATTATATATATGTGTACTCATATTCTTCCCTTCAAAACTCGGCAGCATCATCGGCGCCGTGTTCATCATCGCCGGACTCTACCTCGTTCTCTGGGGAAAAAGCGAGGAGAAGTCCATCGCCGCGAAGGAGGCGGCCCGGATGCTCCTCCCCGCCGACGAGCACGACGCCATAAGATCCTCGGCGTCCGTTCCCTTCATCAAGAGTACGTCGGCGCTGAACCAGCCACTGCTGCCTTCTTCCACCTCGGAGAGCAGCGTCTGAAACCGCGCGAAGTTAGCTGGAAGCGTTTGTAAACGCGCGCCGCCCTTGGTTGGGTTTGCTTTTGGTTGTTTCTGTAGTGTATCTTTATATATTCCGTTTGGTTGTACGTTGAAGTAGAAACCTGCCAGGCTGCAACGGGATTTCCAACGGTGCGGCTTGTCGTTTAGGGTTTCACTCCCCACTGCTGGCTGCTGCCATGCATTAAGATGCCTTCGCGTTGTTGTTAACGGCGGAGGATCCATAGGCTTAATTAATTCTATGCGATGAGAACAAATATCTGCAGCTTAATTAATTAGTTTTCTTTGAGAAATTGAACCTGATTTCGACTTGTTGGAGATCGAATAGAGGGTCTCCCTGGCTGCGGTGGTCTAACACCACACGTAGGGATATTAAGCTCCGTTTGGCACGGTGGTAGCGGTCATGAACGTGCTAGTTATGAACCGTAGTTCGTGAACGTCTGACATTGTTCAGGAACGCTCCGATGAGTTTGATCAAAGACACCGTTATCATAGAATGTATGTTTGGCAAGACAAATGTTATGACCTCACGCTACCTAAAATAATAAACTAGTTTTGAGCATAAAATGAATGAGTTTTTTTTTAGGTGGGGTCGAGCGTTCACGAACGACGGTTCATGACCACCGCGTTCACGACCTTGACCACCGCAATTAATCTTCAATATCTACATTAGCCCGGTATAGTATCACTAATTAGAACAAAAAAATTATCTAAATAGTTCATTTTTAACTATTTTAACTGAAGTTAGTCTAGAGACCAGTTTAAATATAGAGATTTACTTCAATTAGTTGAGGAACAAATTTAGTTGTTTAGCCAATATTTAAGAAGGTGATTGTTATCCGCACTACAGTTTTGGATATCCGCACTTTTTTTGTATGAGTTATTACGCGCCTTTTGGAAATACGTCTTGTACATGCTTTTTTAGGAAAAGTGATCAGCACAAAAGTTGTAGATCTCATCGAGATCTACAACTTTCGTGTTGAACACTTTTCATAAAAATGCACGCACAAGACGTATTGCCGCCCTGATTGAAATATGTGCGCAACTATAGTGAATTTTTGGAAATACGCCTTGTACATGCATTTTTAGGAAAAGTGTTCAACACAAAAGTTGTAGATCTCGTCGAGATCTACAACTTTAGAAAGTTGTAGATCTCGTCGAGATCTACAACTTTAGTGTTGAACATTTTTCCTAAAAATGCTTGTACAAGGCGTATCAAAAGGCGCGTAATAACACATACAAAAAAAGTGCGGATATCCAAAACTGTAGTGCGGATAACAATCACCTTTAAGAAAGGGTGACTAAATAATGAGACATTAATTAAATCACATGTGGCGTTAAAAATTCGTGTGATTCGCACAAAAATTGAGTTAAATTTAACAAAACATAATGATCTTCAATTCGTGGTGGAGAATAGATATTCAAGTAATATGATTTTAATAATATCATTGGTTGGGTAAAGAATGGCTATATTATTTATTCGAATAAGTTCATATGCATTTTAAGCATTTGGTGCAAGTTTGACTCTGTTTGGCTCGGGTGTAGTAACGAGAGAAACAATAGTTGAAAAATCTAATGTTTCACAGAGTTATAGGCTTTGTTTGAGAGAGCATACACGGATGAATAAGTTATATTCCAAACGCAAACACAATAATATAGCCGTTTGTTTACGGTTGTTATATGCCCTTATTTTTAAAGAGGGGATAAGTTCTTTTTTGATAGCACAAGTGAAAATAAATGATTGGTAAAGGCAATGCGCTATAATTATTAACATTTATTTTTATTTAATGAACTCCGCAAAATATTTAAGTTTTATTATATGTTTAATTTTGCGGGCAAAAATCATAAATTTCAATGTTTTTTATTAAAAAAAATAGCTTTTGAACAACTGTTCCTCCAAACCGCTTACTTGAAAAAGCTCTATTAGATCAGCACTTAGGTTACAAAATAAATAACTCATGTTCTATAAAATCTGCACCCTTCTCTGCTACTCGCCTACCCTCCAACAATAATCCAAAGAAAAATCTGAAAAATATCTCAACTCCTTTTGTGTGTTGTGCCATAGTAAAATCAATGATACTGTTTAAATGAATATTGTTTGCAGTGTTGTAAGCAAAAGATGCGTATAAATTGTTTAATAAATTAATTTTAATAAAATAGTTGTAGTAAAAAAAAAATTATAAAATAATATAATTTAAATAAAGAATACCAATTATTTATATATAAACGCCCAATTTTACGAAAAGGGGTACGGCATGCGCTAATTTGTGCGTTTGGCACGGCTTTTGAGGCTGCAGTGGCATGTAACTCTCGAAAAGCTGCTCTAAAAATAACTTTTGAAGTCTTAAGCGTTCTGTGTTCTGTCTGGGTGGCTTGCAACATCCGCAAATAAACTGGCGAGTAATTTCTACCGGTTTTTTTCTTATTAATTAATGCAAGATGCCACCAAGATTCTTATTATATAAAATAAAATAAGATATATTTATTTATACTATATAAATAAACTATAGGTGGAAGATAATGTAATGACTACCATTGTGTCCTAAAAATTAATTCGTTATATTAATTCGTTATATTAATTCGAATATTGCTTATTAAATAAATAAATAAAAATCCCCACCCGACCATAATCATATTAAGCAAGCATGACCGTCCAGATTTCAAAAGGATATGAGTAGATATAAAGCATGCTTATCATATGAAAATGTATTATAATAATATTTTTCGCATTAAATCTCTCATAAAAGTAGAGCAGCGATGTTAAGCGATGTTAAACGCAGATCGATTTTGGCTATATGTAAACCACAATTTTTTAAAAGAGCGATGTTAAACGCAGATCGGTTTTGGCTATGCAGGCCACAGTTTAAAAAAAAGTATCATTTTTTTCTTTTCAACCTGCATTTTTTATTTTTCAACTTGCAGCCGCCGGACAAGATCGAGCTTCCACTTTGATCACCTCTCCCTCCTCCGGTGACTCCGGCCGGTGATCCTCTCCGGCCGACCACCTCCCTCCCTTCTCCGGCCGGCAAGCTCCTCTTTTTTCCTCTATAACTTATTTTTCTATTTTCAAAAAGACTTCATTTATTCAAAATGTTGTAAATCGTGTTTTGCACCTGAATAAATAAACCCCGGTGTTCAGTCCATCTTCGTCCATTTATCCAAAGTGTTTTGTGCATAAAAAAAGCCCGGTGTCAGCCAAGCAGTCAGCCAACAGAGACCCACCGGACTGGTTGATAGAGCCTACTTCCCCAGCAGTTGGTTACAACTTACAAATTCAGTATTGAGATGCAAATAATAAGACATTTATGACTAAATTCTGAACCAAATTATATGAAAAACATATAGAATTGAGTATAAAAAGTCAAAATTTACACAAGAATTATGGTATAGGAATGTGTTATGCCAAATGCATCTTCAAAATCTCACCTTTCTGTTTACCACTTTTGTCCCAAAGAAGCTAACATAGTTTATTTTCAGGCAAGCAAGAATCTTGGCTTACCTATATTGGTTATGGATATGACCTATATACTGATTTTTTTTAACCCAGTCTCCTGCTAAAAGACTCGTCTTAACCACCCAGACAGATCATAGAAGCGGGAGATATTATCATAAATTTGTATGAAAAAAAAAACTTACAATATGTTGATTTTCTCAACGAACAACCTGCAGGTAATAAGTTGCAGAAGCGCATTTGTCCTCTTCATCTTCTGCTTTGACCGGGAAAACCTCTTCTCCTCAGTTCCTGTGAAGCTATCGTTGACCTCTGCCCGTATTAGAGACAACAATGTGTCCATCCCTGTATTCCAAAGAACTGGAGTCTGGGAGGTTTTCTCCTTCGTTATTGCTTGAGAAAAATCATTATTTGTAGAGTCAATGGTAGTTTGGGAGCTTGGATTTTTCTTTTCTCCTATATTTTCAGTGTGGGATGAAGAATCTGGAGCTCCAGTTGGCGTGATAGAGCTCTGATGGGAAGGACGGGGCATATCATCTCCCAGTGGATGAGGGGAAGATGGGTGTGATGGAGAAAGTGGTTTCATCTCTCTCGCGGTAGTGATCGGAGATGAGGAGGAGGAAGCTTCATGTTTTCTTGAATATAAGAAGTGATCTTTCTGTGGAAGACCAAGGTTCTTCTGGAACACGGGGTTGTTGTTACTCCTCTTCGGGCTAACTGAAAAAGGGGGGGAAAAGACCGTTGTTAGGGATATATTTAAAATGAAATAGGGAAATTGTATCAAGAAATTTCATGAAGATATAATAAGCAGTCCTAAAATGGCTATTTGCATCCGAAAAAACCTAAAATCTATTATTTTATTCAATATAATCGCAGTTCAAAAATATGAGAAACAGAGATGAGCCACTTCATGAATCTATTCCTCCACGAAATCTTCAGTGCCTCCATTAAACTCCCCTCGGATTACACCGCCGGCGTCCTTGCCTTCTACATGTCTAGTGGAGACGTGTTCGAGAAGAATAAGAGAGTTCTTGGGGAACATCAGAGAAAGAGAGTGGATAGCAAGACACTCTGCTTACGGATGACTCTGGAAGTTCGTCAGTAAGTGCACCGCACCCCACTTAGGGTCGCATTTTAGAGAACACATCATTTTCAACCTACCCAGCATCAAGGTCCAATTCAAATTTTGCTAATTCGGTCATAAACTTGAAGAAATGACTTCAAACTCTTTAGAACTAAATTTGATTCTTTCTGATCTAATCAGAATTGAAGAATTCCCTCTCCAGTCCCTTCTTGTAAATATGTGTAAAACGATCTGCATTGATAATTTGGATGTTTTCTCAATTTAAGGATTATATATGCTTGTTGTGATTCCATTAATATTCTCTCCCTTCACAAAGTTTGATTATGATAGCTCGAAAAGTTGACGGACAATGTTGGTGGTCGCCTTGCTAGAAAAAAATGAAAGTTGTAGGTTCGTCTTTTTAAGGAAAACTTTTTCATCGTCCCATGACAGCTAGTGGTGACGGTCCGTCGATCTGATTCCTAGATCACCAGAAATCACCATCAAATCGTCATTGCAAGACAAATGGAGGTTGTCGGATTATTCTCAAATTTTCGAGAAAACTTCTAATAGTTCTAAAATAACTAATGGGAACTATTCGGCGATCCCATCTGTTGAAACCGATTTCTCGGTCTCTTGTGGAGCTCGGGGCCTTCAACGAATTGAGGGGCGACTAGCCCTTACCGGTCCCTCGGAAGAGATAGGCAGATAACCCGGACAAGGAACAAAGACCCTGGTCTCAGCAAGGAGGTCCCTCCACTAACCCGGAAGATCGTTGAGCGCTTCCCCTCCCAAGCCAAAGCTAAGACTCGGGCACCTTGGAGAGCTAGAGAGCCCAAACCAAAGCGACCTATGGAGAGAAGAAGGCTCAAAGATTTTGAAACCGGTCTCTTCCAAGGTGTCCCTTAAGGTCTATTTATAGATTTTGGTTTTGTGGTCTGTCAATAGCCAACTCCCGCTGTCCCTTCTTACTATCCGCACCCCAAATTGGTCTGCTAACAGCCAAACTCCGCTGTTCGGAGGGGCTACCCGCAGCCCACCAGGGGTTTTTTGGTAAAGGACCCCCCCAGGCGTCGGCGAACCAGAGACCCCTGACCTGTTCAGCGAACACGGGGCTCGCCGAAAGATCTGGCTGGCTCGCCAAAGCCGCCTAGCGAACTCCTCCAACCGGCTGGCTCGCCTGCCTCTACGGCTCGCCTGCCGAACCGCTCCTTAGCGGGCCGAGCTCGCCAAAATAGCTAACTGTACCCCAGAAATGGCTATTTGTACCCCAAGGCCCCGGACCTGCCTAGCGAGCTCCTCCGACCGGCAGGCTCGCCAAAGCCACCTAGCGAACTCCTCTGACCGGCTGGCTCGCCTGCCTCTATGGCTCGCCTGCCTCTATGGCTCGCCTGCCGAACCGCTCCTTAGCGGGCCGAGCTCGCCAAAATGGCTAACTGTACCCCAGAAATGGCTATTTGTACCCCAAGGCCCCGGACCTGCCTAGCGAGCTCCTCCGACCGGCAGGCTCGCCAAAGCCACCTAGCGAACTCCTCTGATCGGCTGGCTCGCCTGTCTCTATGGCTCGCCTGCCGAACCGCTCCTTAGGTTGTGCGAACCAGGGACCCTCCCTGGCGAACATCGGGGTTGTACACAATCCCCGCTCTTCACGAGGTTGCTTCGAGCTCGCGAAGAAACGTCCAACCCCTGGTGTTCGCCGATTCGGCTGACGTGGCAGGAATCTTGTGGTGGGCCCCGCGCCCAAAACTATAAATACCACCCACCGTGGCCAGTGATCAAGCTTTTCCTTCCCCTTCTTTCTCGCAGAAAACAACCTCTCAGAATGTCCTCCAAGCCGAGCGCGCGAGATCGACTGAAAGCTTCCAGAGAGATGGCGAAGGCCCAGGCCGCCGAGCGCAACGCCTGGATGTTTAACCCCGTCACACCCCCTTCCCCCCAGCCTAAAAAGGCCAAGACGGTTCGGAGGTCGCAGGGGGAGGACGTGTCGTCACCTCCTGCCTCGCCTCCGCCGCCGGATACCGGGCTCGCCCAACAGGTATTCTTCGTCTAGGCTTTTTATACCGACTACCCACTTACTCCTTCTCTTCTCGCAGAACCCTCCGCCTGAGGAACGCATGGGGGGCCTCACGCTGACCTCTTCTCATGCTCCGTCCCCCGCGAAGCTGGGATCGCTAGACGTTGGGGCCGGGACTTCGACCCAACAGGCGCCTCTCTCGCAACCCCGTAAGTCATACGTATCCTCCTCTATCTCCGCTTGAGTCCATGCGATATCCATGCGTTTGTGGCCTATGCAGATACCCCACCGCCGAGCCCCAAGAAGAAAGCCTCCACACCAGCGCGCTCGCCGATTTCGCCTAAGGTCAACTTGGAGACCCCCGGCTTCGGTTTGGTGGGCAGGCGAAGTCCAGGCGGCTTGCTTCTCGATGGCGCCCAGGTCGCGGAGAGAGTGGTGTACCCCCTGGTCTGGGGAAACCCCATGTCCCGGGGTTCCGCGGAAACTTCCAGGGTCGACAGGAGTCTTCTCACAAGCAACGTCGCGAGTCCTCCTCCCAAGGTTAGTACATTTGTCCGGGCTCGCCTTTTCGCTCGCCCCCAGATCCTACTAGTTCGTCCTTCGCAGACATTTCGGAAGCCACGCCTGAGTCAGAGCACGGGAGGGTGGAGATGTCACCGCCGCCCTCGCCGAGCCAGATGGAAGACTTCTTGGGCGACCCAGGCGACCCCGAGCGAATGAAGAGACGGGTGTCAGAGGTGCTTCAGAAGCATGGTATGATGCTACGCGAGCTGGAGGAGCGATATGACGCGGACCGGGCTGTCTTCGACGAGAGATTCGCCGCGATGGAAGACGCGAACGCGCGCTTGATCGCCGAGGCGGAGCCGGTGACTCGCGCAGACGTCACCTCGCCCGGCGTGCACATCTCGCGGGGCGAGGATCAAGCACACCTAATCCTGCGCGAGTTTAAAGCACTTCGCGAATACCACTATCCGAGAGTGCCGCCGCGTGCGGGGAAGCGGGGTCGGGGTCGCTGGAAATGACTTCCTTACCCCTGAGAAGACTCCTTGCTTTTATTTCTACTATCCCCTTGCTTTTATTTCTTTCATGATGCTTCTGTTGAACAATATCTGGTGTGGTAATATTCGCGAGTCCATCGTGACTCGCCTCTTATCGTTTTTTATTTTTACCTTCATTTCTGTGGTGTGCCTGTGGTTCATTTAGTTCGTTCGCTGTGTTGGATACGATCGCCCTCGTGGAGCGCTCGCGAGCTTCTGTGCGACGTTGTGCCCAAACCCCCTTTTTTCGCGGGCCGGCCTTGGGCGGGGTTTAATTACCGCGCAGCGGCGAGCCCGGGCTCGCAAGACTGCAGTCCTACCGAGTAGAAATCTACTTTATTTTCGTTATCCGCACTCCCGACGCTTCGATTCCCGTGCCCATCCGATTTCCTATAAATAGTTCGGATTCACTTTTCCATCCGTCGCATTTATTTCTCAAGTCCTCTCGCGTTTACGCTCATCTCTGTTCTCGCAAGTTCGTGCTCGCGTTCGCTGCTTGCAGGCTGCCTCTTCCTGACTCGATGCGAACAAATCAGTTAGTGGGGGCGGATGGCGAGAGCGAGGGGCGGTCAAGATGCGCCTCAGCGTTTCAAGCCCATGAATTCTACTGCGCGAACATCACGGCAGAGGAGTACAAACATGCCGTGGATCGTTATCTCCCGGAGGGTTACTCGGCTCGCTGTCCGAGCGAGAGATCTACATTAAACGAGACCGAGGCTGACGAGCTCGCGATCCCCATTGCGCACTTCGAGAATGGGTTGCGACTCCCTTTATGGCCTGAAATTCGTCAGGTACTTCGCTTAGCCTTCTCGCCGCTCCCTGTCCGCTATCGCAACTTTCTCACTGTTCTTTGTAGGTGCTGCGGTATTATGGGGTGTTGCCGAGCCAGTTGACCCCGAATGCGATCGCGGACATTGTCGCGTTCGCTAGTTACCTGCGGGAGGAGAGGATCGAGTTCAGTCTCCTCGTCTTCCGCAAAGTGTTTTCCTTCAGCGCCTTCCGAGACGGGACCACCTACTTCGCGAGTCAGCACGTCACCGTCTGCGAGACGGTGAACAAGAGTCACTACTGGACCCAGAAGTTCCTCCTGGTGAAGGGGTCCTTCGGCAATCTCCACTTCACCCCCCTCCAGCAGGATGACGCCACTTACCGCCCTCCGAGCTCGCTGAGCGGCGCCGACGCCAAACTTCTCCAATACCTCTCCGGAAAGAACTTCGAAGTCGCCTATCTGCGGCGCAACGTTGACTCGTTACTCGCCGTTCCCCAAGGGGAAGGTAGGGCTCGCTCTCGCCCCACTCTCCTTTCCTCTCTCTTCGCTGTGTAACGCTCTTACTCTACAGGCGAGCGCGAGATCCCTGTTAATCCTCCGCACGCACAAGGCATCACTCTTACGGCGGACACTCTCGCGACCGCGGCGGCAGAGGCTTGCCGCGATCTTCTTATCACCGGGTCCGGCAAGAAGCGGCCTCCGTCTGCGAGCCAGCCTGGTTCGCAACCCTCCTCTAAGAAGTCGAAAGGGAAAACCCTCGCCGTCAAAGACAAGAGAGCGGTCGTCGATCTGAGCGAGACCGACGGCTCGCCCCCTTCTCCTGCGAAACAGCCGGACCCGTTGGCGAGCCAGGGCGCCGGGAGCTCTTCCACAACCCCCCAACCCAAGAGCCACAAGAACTTTGGTCTGGGTGAGAAGGTTTCTGATATCCTTGGCGAGCCCCTGCTCGCTTGGGATCCCGACGCCAACCAGATTTCTTGCTCCACCCTTCACCCCTCCTGGGTGGAGCTTGGTAAGGCCGGGGAGGAGGCGTTCTCTCTCTCCTTCGGCTTATATGGCCGCGAGGACGCCGCCGCCTATAAAGAGATGGGGCCAAGGCAACTGGTCTATGAAGAAATGCGAGCCCAGTTCCGCTCGACGGAGCTCGCACATATGGCGGGGCGCCACTATCTGCAGGCGGATAGGGATATCCGCGCGTACAGGGAGGAACTTAAGAGAGCTCGCGAGCAGATCAAAGGTCTTAAGGAGAGAGAGGAGGTGTCGGAAAGACTTCTCGCCGGGATGCAGGGCAAGATGGTAAGTGGCCCTTGGGCCTCTTTTCTTTGTTGTTTGCGACCTCTGACCTTTGCCTAACTCATTTGATGCTAACTCAGGATGTCGACGTAGCAACCAAGCTCCTCGCTCGCAACGGCGAGCTGAAGTTGGAGAATACCATGCTGAAGGCTCGGGTGGACGAGCTGGTTCGCAGCGTGCTACCTCCTTCTCCTGGGCGAGCCGGTTCTCAACAGAGGGCTGCCGAGAGCGAGGAACAGAGGCGGCGAGATGCACAGGAGGTCGCTAACCTCGTCTTCACGACACTTAAGGGTGCGAGTCTGCTTGCGGAAGACGCGATGGAGTTTACAGCCGAAGACGTCTGCCCGGACCTCTTCGATTTGGCGCCATGGTTGGGAGCTCGCAAGAATGGCGAGGGCCCCCCGGAATGAACCCCCCTTAGTCTCTCTTCTCATTATTTTGAATGTATATTATTCTTTTTGGGCTGGCGAGATCGCCGCCGAACATAGAAAAATCTTGGGGAATGATAGTTATAATTTTTTCGTTAGTATTTATGCGCATGCTCGCGTTTCTTTTTTCTCTCGCACTTGCTCTTTCTTTTGAATTCTCATGACCAGTTGTTATGCGGTAGTGCTTCCGGGGGGCTCGCGAATGCGTGTGTCTGGGCTCGCCTCGCCAAGGTTCTCCTCTTATGGATTTCGCTAACCCGGGCCGTCGCCGCCCGCGGATACTGCCCGGCGAACCCAACCTTGGCGAACTCAGACATAGGCATCCCGCGAACTAAACCTCCCTGACTTTAGTATCTCGACCCGCTACCTTAGGCCTTATCCGCCTCAACCTCTCCGATTTTGCGAACCGAGCCCTTCTGGCTCTAACACCTCAACTTGTTACCTTAGGCCTTATCAGCCTCAACCTTTCCGATTTTGCGAACCAAGCCCTTCTGGCTCCAACACCTCAACCTGTTAGGCCTCATCAGCCTCAACCTTTCCAATTTTGCGAACCAAGCCCTTCTGGCTCTAACACCTCAACCTGTTACCTTAGGCCTCATCAGCCTCAACCTTTCCAATTTTGCGAACCAAGCTCTTCCGGCTCTAACACCTCAACCTGTTAGGCCTCATCAGCCTCAACCTTTCCAATTTTGCGAACCAAGCCCTTCTGGCTCTAACACCTCAACCTGTTACCTTAGGACCTAGACCCCTATTGCCAGCCTCTCCAGAGATCAACCTGAACCCCCCGTCTAGGTGAGAGCCCGGGAGCGGAATCGATCTGGGGCATTCCAGCACCATCATATCCAACCTTGTCAGCCTCTCCAGAGATCAACCTGAACCCCCCGTCTAGGTGAGAGCCCGGGAGCGGAATCGATCTGGGGCATTCCAGCACCATCATATCCGACCTTGCCAGCCTCTCCAGAGATCAACCTGAACCCCCAGTCTAGGTGAGAGCCCGGGAGCGGAATCGATCTGGGGCATTCCAGCACCATCATATCCAACCTTGCCAGCCTCTCCAGAGATCAACCTGAACCCCCCGTCTAGGTGAGAGCCCGGGAGCGGAATCGATCTGGGGCATTCCAGCACCATCATATTCGACCTTGCCAGCCTCTCCAGAGATCAACCTGAACCCCCCGTCTAGGTGAGAGCCCGGGAGCGGAATCGATCTAGGGCATTCCAGCACCATCATATCCAACCTTGCCAGCCTCTCCAGAGATCAATCTGAACCCCCCGTCTAGGTGAGAGCCCGGGAGCGGAATCGATCTGGGGCATTCCAGCACCATCATATCCAACCTTTGTCATGTCGGCACGGCAGTAGTTATAAGCATTATAAAAAAGGAGTAAGACATTCAGTAAACAATATGACAAAGCTTTTAAGGGTAAAATCGTTTCAAATCATCCCAACTCCTGGCTCGGTCGAGGGGCACCCCCTCCACATCCTGGAGGTGATATCCCCCCGACTTGAGCACCCCGCTTACAATATATGGACCCTCCCAGTTGGGGTTAAGTTTACCCACCGCGGCCCCTCTGCCGGCCGCATCGACCTTCTTCAAGACCAGATCCCCTTTCTGAAAGTGCCTGATCCGGATATGTTTGTCAAAATATCGAGCCATCCGTCGTTTGACCTATTCCTGTCTAATGGTGGCCAAGTCCCGGAGTTCTTCCACCAGGTCCAAGGATAGCCTTTGCTCGGCATTGTTATCTTCTAGCCACTCTTCATCCCCCTCGCTTGCAGCGATCACCCGGGGGGTCTTTACCTCAAACTCTATGGGGAGAACGACCTCGGACCCGTGAGAGAGCTTGAATGGGGTCTCCCCGGTGGCGGTATTCGGAGTAGTCCTCATGGCCCAGAGGACGGAGGGTAGCTGTTCCACCCAATTTCCTCGAAGGTTCTCCACTTTCTTTTTTAGTAGGTTAACGATTATCTTGTTCGCCGCCTCCACCTGCCCATTGCTTCTCGGGTGGTGGACCGAAGCGAACCTGAGGTCAATGCCGAGCTGAGTGCAGAAGCCAACAAACTCTTCACTCGCAAACTGCGGCCCATTGTCCGTCACTATAGCTAGAGGGAGTCCATGCCTGCAAATTATTTCCCCCCACACAAAATTCCTTACAACCTGAGAGGTTACCTTAGCAAGTGCTTTCACCTCTACCCACTTGGAGAAGTAGTCGATCATGACCAGCAGGAACTTCCTCTGGCCGCTGGCTTGGGGAAAGGGACCGACCAGGTCCAGCCCCCATATGGCGAAGGGCCAGGGAGCCGTGATGGTCCGGAGTCTTTGAGCTGGGAGGAGCTGGAGCGGAGCATAGAGCTGGCATTTCGGACACTTTCTTGCGAACTCTGCCGCATCCTTGCTGAGAGTGGGCCAGAAGTAGCCTTGCCTCAACACCCTCCCTTCCAGGGTTCGACTCCCGGAGTGACTGCCGCACTCCCCGGAGTGGATTTCTTCCAGCACTCTCGGGACCTCCTCCTTGGAGACACAACGGGCCAGGAGTCCCGAGAGGGTCTTTCTATATATCCCCCCTGCATGCAAGGAGTAATAGGCGGACTTATACCTGAAGCGTCTCTTGTCCACGTCCTCTCCAAGGAACTGCCCGGAGGATAGGAAGGTGATGAACGGATCCATCCACGAGGCTCGTCGATCCACCTCCATCAATTCTCCTTCCTCGATGGAGGGCCGGAAGAGTTCCGAAGTCGTCCCTCCCGCTCGAGGACCGAACTTGGCTAAGAGGTCCGCCTGGGTGCTCTCCTCCCTCGGCACGTGCTTGATGGAGAAGGTGCGGAACTGCCCGATGACCCCCTTAACCTTCTCCAGGTATAGCAGGAGGGTCGGGTCCTTTGCTTCAAACTCTCCCTTGATCTGGCATGCTACCACCATGGAGTCCGTGGAGACCTCCACGTCCTGCACTCCCAGTTCTCGGGCCAGCCGAAGGCCCGCTATCACCGCTTCGTACTCAGCCTGGTTGTTGGTAATTGGGAAACGGATGTTCAAGGCTTGCTCAATCCGAGTCCCCTGAGGACTTACCAGGACCATTCCCCCTCCATAGGAGTGTTTTCCCGACGCTCCGTGCACCAACATCTTCCATGCCTCTGGGGGAGGTGGCTCGTGCTCCCCCACTTCGGCTGCATAGTCGGCCATGAAGTCTGCCACCGCCTGAGCCTTGACGGACGTCCTGGGCACGAACGTGATATTGAATTCACTTAACTCCACGGACCACTTTGCTAACCTTCCCGAGTGCTCCACCCCTTCCATGATTTTTCGGAGCGGGTGGTCCGTCACTACCTTGATTGAATGGGCTTGAAAGTAAGGTCGGAGCCTCCGGGCCGACACCACCAATGCGAAGGCCAACTTTTCCAAGATCGGGTACCGGAGCTCTGCCTTCTTCAGCACTCGGCTGACGTAGTAGATAGGGAACTGTTTCTTCCCCTCCTCCCGGATCAACACGGAACTTACTGCTTCGGACCCTACCCCCAGGTACAGGGATAGGTCTTCTCCTGGCCTCGGTCCCTGGAGCAGAGGGGTTTGGGTGAGCTGTTCTTTCAGAGCCTGGAAGGCCTTCTCGCACTCCGGGGTCCATTCAAACTTCTTGTTGCCCCGCAGCACCTTGAAGAAAGGCGCACACTTTTCTCCCGCCTTGGAGAGGAACCTGCTGAGCCCAGCCAACTTCCCTGTAAGGCTCTGAACCTCCTTCGGATTTCTCGGCGACCCCAACTCCATCACCGCTTTAACTTTGTCCGGGTTAGGTTCCACTCCCGCGGGGGTATGCAAGTGGCCCAGGAACTTCCCTCGGCTCGCCCCGAAGACACACTTCAAGGGATTGAGTTTCATCTTGTACCGCCGCAGGGTCCGGAATGTCTCTTCGAGGTCTCGGAGGTGAGACCCGAGGTCCCAGCTCTTCACCATGAGGTCATCTACATAAACCTCTAAGTTTCTTCCCTTCTGCTCGCGGAAGACTCTGTCCATCATCCTTTGGTATGTGGCACCTGCATTCTTGAGCCCGAACGGCATCATTTTATAACAGTAGCATCCATCCCCCGTGATGAAGGAGACATCTTTAATGTCTGGGGGATGCATGTGGATTTGATGGTAACCAGAAAAAGCATCTAAGAAAGACATCACAGGAAAACCGACGGCTGAGTCAACCAGCGCGTCGATTCTAAGCAGGGGGTAACAATCCTTAAGGCATGATTTATTAAGCAAGGAAAAGTCGATACACATCCTCCACTTACCTCCCCCTTTTTTCACCATAACGACGTTGGAGACCCAGCCTGGATACTGGATCTCCGATACAAAGCCTGCCTGCAGGAGCTTGCCCACCTCCTCGCGGATGGGCCCTTCCAGCTTGTCTGCGACGGCCCTCCTCTTCTGGCGGATGGGGCGGGCACCGGGGTCGAGGTTGAGGCGATGGCAAGCCACATCCGCGTCGATCCCAGGCATTTCCGCGGCGCTCCAAGCGAAGACGTCCACGTTCTTCTGTACGCAAGCCAGAATCTCCGCTTGATCTTCCGGGCTGAGTTCTCCGCTGACCCGGACTTTTTCCACCACCCCCAGCCGGGTGGTGACCTCGAGCTCTACGACCTCGTCCACAGCCTCCAACCGGGACTGCTCTCCCCAAGCCCTCTCCTCTTCGGCACAAGTGGGGGCCTGGGTTTCCTCCTCGACTTCCTTCTCTACCACCATCAGCTCTTCCGCCCTTCCCTCATGGGCCTTCTCTTCTTCTTCCTTTCCTTCCGCCCGGGGTACCTCAGCTACCCCTTCCTGGGCATGGACTTCATCTCCCTCCATCTTCTCCTCGGCTACCTCCATACTTCCGGCTTCGGTCGCTTCCTCCATCATTCTATCCCACTCCTCAGCTTCTCCCATCCAGGAGATGGTGTTGACAGCCGTTACGTAGCACTGTCTCGCCACCTTGGGATCCCCCCTGATCCGCACCTGAACCCCTCCGTCGCTGAATTTAAGGCATTGATGAAAGGTGGAAGGGACACAGCGAAACGCGTTGATGAGTGGCCGCCCGAAGATAGCGCTGTAACTGCTTGGGGCGTCCACTATGACAAAACGACAGTTCCGGGACTGCCCACCCAGGGTCACATGAAGCCCTACTCCCCCTTCTACTTCCTTCCTCTCCCCCGAGAATCCGAACAGAGGGCCATCTGAGGCCAACACCCTCCTGGGCTCCACCTCCATCTTGTCGAACGCCTTCTTGAAGATGACGTTGACCGAACTTCCGTTGTCCACTAGGATCCGGGAGACGGTGAAGTTCTCGATCGCCGTCTGAATAACCAGCGCGTCGCAGAACGGGTCCTCATAGCCCGGCATGTCTTTCTGGGTGAAAACGATTTTTTCGGCAGGGGGCGGAGCAGTGGATGTCGAAGCCACGCTTCGGCGGTAGATGGTATGAAGGCTAGCCTTGCGGGTCGCCTCCACCCCTACCCCCCCATGGATCACCCCGATCCCTCCTCTACTTCCCATATCGGTTCTATCCTCACACCTTTCCTCATCCTCCTCTCGAGGTTCAATCTCCACGATCCTTACTGGCTGCTGCTGTGGTGGCGCGGGCGCTCTGCCCCTCTTCACTTCTAGGAACTCCGGACAGGTGTCCGTCGAGTGACCTTCCACATCATGGAAGATACAATATGGCAATGCCACTTCCCTTGCCTCGGCCTCTGCCACCCTATTCCTTCTTCTCCTAGCGGCTGCCGTTTCCGCCTCTCCTCCCCTTCCTCTTCCTCTTCCTCTTCCTCGTCCAATCGCCATGGCCTGTTGGGGAGGGGGAGGCATTTGCATCGGACCTTGCCTCCACCCTAACTGGGGGGGCCTCCATTGTCCTCCGACATGGTTACCCCTTCCTGGGCCGTAACCTCTTCCCTGCCCATGCATTCCTCCACCTTGCGGCCTCCATTCCCCCTCCGGGGCTCTTCCCTTCTCCTGACCTCCTGCTGCCTCACCTCCGGCTCACTGAGCTTTGCTAGCCTCTTGGTGAGCTCCGGATTGGCTTCCTCACTCGCGACTTCCTCCGACACCCTCTCCATCAGCTCTTCAAAGGAGACGGGGGCTTTTCTCTTCAACGCCATCTTGAAGAAACTCTCTTTCAACCCGACCGTGAAGGCGAGTTGGAGTGCAAACCCAGGCATCTCCTGAGTGAGCTGCACTTCCTCCTGGAATCGATCGGCATACTGAGCCAGCGATTCCCTGGGTCCCTGCTTCACTGCGAAGAGGGAATCAGCGTCCTTCTTCCTCTTTTTTGAGGTCGAGAACCTCAGCAAAAAACTTCGGCGCAAATCCTCGAACGAGTAGATTGACCCTGCAGGGAGATGATGGAACCAGTCCCTGGCCTTCTCCTTGAGGGTGACGGCAAAGAGCCGACACTTGAAGGCATCTGACATCGGCCTGATGGAGATCGAGTCTTCGAAACTCTGCAGGTGCTGGACAGGGTCATCTCTACCGTTGTAGTACACCCGGTCCCATTCTCCAAATACCCCCGGGACGGGTGCGGAAAGCACCAACTCGCAAAAGGGGCTTCCCCCTCCTGTCACTCTTCCTGGCTCCACTCGTCCCCCAAGCTCGCTCGCCAAACTTGAGCTCGCCGGGACTGTGCTCGCGAGGGCGGTGCTCGCCTGAACCACCCTGACAGTCGCCGCTTCCTCTTGGCGCGCACTCGCCAGTGTCGCGCTCGCTGGGACGGAGCTCGCCAGCACTGAGCTCGCAGGCACGGAGCTCGCCGGACTGGCGAACAGCACTCGCCCTTCCTGGCTCTGACCTAAGCCAACGGCAACTTCCTTTCCAGCCCTTCCTCCTGGTGCCTTCTCGCCGACTGCTGTTGGGGGAGGGGTCGCCTGAGGTGCTGGGGTCGCAAACTCACTTCGCAGAGCTGTGACCGTGAACCCCAAGGTGTCGAGCACCTCCTTTCTGAAATCCGCGAGCATCCTAGCCATCGCCTCCTGAGGAGTCTCGCCGAACTCCTCGCCCTGCTCCTCATCTCCTGCCATAACCCTTCTCTAGAACTTTCTTGAACCAGCCACGCTCCACGCTCACCGCACCAAAATGTTGAAACCGATTTCTCGGTCACTTGTGGAGCTCGGGGCCCTCAACGAATTGAGGGGCGACTAGCCCTTACCGGTCCCTCGGAAGAGATAGGCAGATAACCCGGACAAGGAACAAAGACCCTGGTCTCAGCAAGGAGGTCCCTCCACTAACCCGGAAGATCGTTGAGCGCTTCCCCTCCCAAGCCAAAGCTAAGACTCGGGCACCTTGGAGAGCTAGAGAGCCCAAACCAAAGCGACCTATGGAGAGAAGAAGGCTCAAAGATTTTGAAACCGGTCTCTTCCAAGGTGCCCCTTAAGGTCTATTTATAGATTTTGGTTTTGTGGTCTGTCAATAGCCAACTCCCGCTGTCCCTTCTTACTATCCGCACGCCAAATTGGTCTGCTAACAGCCAAACTCCGCTGTTCGGAGGGGCTACCCGCAGCCCACCAGGGTTTTTTTGGTAAAGGACCCCCCCAGGCGTCGGCGAACCAGAGACCCCTGACCTGTTCAGCGAACACGGGGCTCGCCGAAAGATCTGGCTGGCTCGCCAAAGCCGCCTAGCGAACTCCTCCAACCGGCTGGCTCGCCTGCCTCTACGGCTCGCCTGCCGAACCGCTCCTTAGCGGGCCGAGCTCGCCAAAATGGCTAACTGTACCCCAGAAATGGCTATTTGTACCCCAAGGCCCCGGACCTGCCTAGCGAGCTCCTCCGACCGGCAGGCTCGCCAAAGCCACCTAGCGAACTCCTCTGACCGGCTGGCTCGCCTGCCTCTATGGCTCGCCTGCCGAACCGCTCCTTAGCGGGCCGAGCTCGCCAAAATGGCTAACTGTACCCCAGAAATGGCTATTTGTACCCCAAGGCCCCGGACCTGCCTAGCGAGCTCCTCCGACCGGCAGGCTCGCCAAAGCTACCTAGCGAACTCCTCTGATCGGCTGGCTCGCCTGTCTCTAGCCGCCTGCCGAACCGCTCCTTAGGTTGTGCGAACCAGGGACCCTCCCTGGCGAACATCGGGGTTGTACACCATCAATCCATCATTAGATCTCTGAAATCTACATCGAACAACTATTGTTAGAAGAAAATGGAAGTCATCACATTGTCTTTAATTTTTCGGAGAAATTTACATCGACCTAGTGGTGATGGTTCGTCAATCAGATCAGTAGAACTCCAACAATCCCAGTTTGAAGATCGGTTTGGGTAAATTTGGAACTCTGATATAACACAATAGAACTCCTCAATTGAAGAGCCTTATCTTGTGTGTTTTTCGAGGAGTCCAATGTCATTTTCGAAATTGAGTTCCATCAAGTGATTGGAGTTATTTCATAGAGTTACTACTATCCATAGTGAATCACATCAACTAATTAACATGATTTACTCTAGAACAAAGAGGTTTCATAGAGAGCTAATTAAGAGGATAATAAATTTGTTTTTGTATATGATGTGCTTTAGTTTAAAAAAAATAGATATTTCTAAACTGAATTGAATCATGCAACTAAACAATAGAATTAGTAAATTTTAATTTTGCATACTTCATCATCAGGACGCACAATTAGAACACAGAAATTGGAGTTGATCTCAATTCTTGAACCCAATTCCAATTTAATCCAACCAAACGGGCATGTAAGGGCATCAATCAACCCGTACATTAAGTCAAAGGTTTTCAACAATCTAGCATTGATGTATGTGTTTAAATGATTTGTGAATCAACTGTGATGATCGTAATTCTTCATATGTTTGAAATAGCATATGTATGGATGCTTGTTTTCTACCTTAAATGCATTAGCCTTTTTTACAACCCATGCTTACTTCCGTGGATAAAAAATTTAAACACAAAAGTAAACTCGCACCAATCTGAGGAGCACGTGTGCAGGATGTCCGCTTGTTCGATCTCGTAGGAGCTCATATTAGCGGCCATGAGCACATCTTGCTCGATGACAAGGGTGATTTTAGGTTGAAGATAGATTTCAAACCTACTTAAGAGCTCATTTGGGTGTTTGTATGAAAATAATGAATTTGTTTTCACATAATCCATATGTGAAATTGAGAGTACCAATTTTAGGGAGCTTTAAGGAGTTTTGCTATGTTTGAATTCACCATTAGTGTCGAACAACATCCAACCAAATAGTTAATTAAGAAAATTCCACCATTTTATGCTAATTTGAAGCATTCAAATGAGCCTTAAATTAAATTTATATAAGGTTCATTATCGTACTGAGTGATCGTAAAGTACCATTAAAACTTAAAGGCAAGTTTTACCATACTGCAATTAGAAGTGCAATGCTCTACGACTAGAGTATTGGGCAATGAATTGTGTACATAAGCAAAAAATGGGAGTTGCGGAGATGAGAATACTTCGGTGGATGTGTGGACACACGAGACTGGATAAAATTAGGAATGAATGTATCAGAGATATGACGGGAGCGGCGCCAATTGTGTAGAAGATGCGAGAAGCTCGATTAGATGGTTCGGACACGTACAAAGGAGACCATTAGAGGCACCTGTTAGGAGTTGTGAGAGTTTAGCCACTAGGCATGTTAAACAGGGGAGGGGTAGACCAAAAAAGACTTGGAATGAAACTATAAGGAAAGACATGATGTGCTTAGGCATTAGTGATATTACTAGAGATAGGGCGCAATTGAGACAAAGGATCCATGTAGCCGACCCCACTATGGTGGGATAAAGGCTTGAGTGTTGTTGAATAGTGTTGCTTCTTGAAAAAGCACAAAAATTATCCCCCAAAACAATTCACTACCCAACACTCAAAGCCGTAGAGCATCACTGGTCTAATTGTAGTACGGTAAAACTTGCCTGCTTTTAAGTTTTAATGGTACTTTACAATCAATTTGAAAACTTGAAGAATTCTTCAATAAAATTAAAGCCATGAGCCTCTGCAAACCCCCAAATAGATGCTAAAAAACATAAATCATTCCCACATCAGATTGTTACCTGCAGGAATCTGATCCAGGATCAGGGAACCCTTGAGAATGTAATCATTTCCATGGGCAGGCAGAATTATATCATCCTCAGCAAGATCCTGCCACACAAATCTTTTCCTGTAGATCCTGCATCACACCCCCAATGAATTACCAAAACATGAACTGCTGTTCAAATCTAACATCTACGCTTCCTCTCGCTCACCTCTTGCAAGACCATGAATACATAGCCGGCATTTGATTTCCTCTCAAAACAGTGAGACGACTGATCACATCTACGATCGAACAAAACGGTTTAATCAGAATAACAGAAACCCTAACTAGCCAGCACCTTTGTGATTGGTTGATTTGATCTACAGACCTCTGAGGTAAAGACCATCGGTGGAGGAAAAGGGAACTTCCATGAAATGAGGGTGTTCCAAAAGGCTATCATTGCAGAGATAATACACCACGGGAACCTCCGTACCTTCCAGCCGCGGCATCCGGCGCTTTCCCGAAGGCTCCGTCCAAACCATGTATCTATCCGGGCTCACCTGCGCTTGATATCTCCTTATCCTTCCCTCCATTTCCGGCGAATTTCTAAAAAGACACCAACGATGACGAGCTCACAGATTAGAATCCCAATTCATTATCCATAGATGGAGATGGAGAAAGAAACAGTCGACATGAATCGCTTGAAAGCGAAGTCGGAGTGGAAGAAATGGACGATGCGCGTCGGGACATAAACTTGGAAAACGACCATAAGAAGGTCGGCAGCCGGGGGAGGAAGAAAAGTACAGGGAAAGTAGCCGGAGAGAGCCATTTGTCGGGCGAAAAGAAGCTCGGTACTGAGATCAGTATCGCTGGTCGTAGCTGGAGTTGTACTCCTCTATGTTTCTCACTCTGTGCTGTTGCCTTATGGACTCTTTTCCTTCATCGACGGTGAGACGGCGACACCCACCCGCGCTTTCCGGCATGTCATTGACGATCTTTCGGAGAAATATTCTAACGTGGCGGCCCTTTTCACTGTTGATCATGGCCGTCCATACGGTTGTCTTTTGGAAGATCTCGGCGTTTCATGTTCTTAAAATATATTTAAAATTAAAATTAATTATAATTGGCCTTGACTTTCTGGAGCGCGCTAAACACGGGCCTGCCGGGCCCCGGTTTAATAGAAGTCAGGCCGAATCCTGGGCAGGCCGGGTCCCATTTGAGCCCGGCCTGAAATTAATTAATATTATTGATTGCTTTTAATTATAGGGTAAAATTCATATTAGTTCTTAAGATTTTAAGGCAATGTCAATTTTGTCCCAAAATTTTTAGTTGTGTCAAAAAGACTTTGAATTTCTCGTACAGATGCCTTTTTAGCCATTGAATTTCACTTAAAACGAGCAAAAAAAACACAACTTAAAAATTTATAGATGAATTAACATTACCTTGTAATCTCAGGACGAAAATTATTTTTTTCCTTTAATTATAATATAATAATATATTATATATATTAAAATATATAATATATTTATAATGCAATTGTAAATATATTAATTTTGATAAATTTTATTATTTAAATGTAATACTTTGAAATTACTATATTCTTTATACATTAAAGTTATTACATTATATATTGCTAAGAACGATAGAATAACTACAAAGTGATAAATAAGATTTGGGAAGTGAGATATGAATAAAAATGGGTGCTTATATTTGCAGGCCTCAAATAGTTATTTGCAGCCCTTTGATATTTGCAACCCTCAATTGTTAATTGCAGCCCAATTAGATATTTGCAGCCCCATGATAAAAAATTATTAAAAAAATTCTTATAGTAATAATCAAATTTAGAAGATAATAATAGTCATATTACAGCGAAATAAAAACAGATTCTGATCATGACAACATATTCACAAAACGATCGTGATAACATATTCCCAAACTAATGAATGTACTTATCATTCAGCATCACCCAAAATGAACAAAAACCTGCACAAAAATAAAATAAACTTTAGTACTTGCGTGGTCGCGGGTTAGGTCAGAGATGAAAGAAAATGAATCTGCTTTGAAATGAGTGGGCGGCAATTAGAGAGATTTGATTTCTTAAATTTTAATAAACATTTAATATTTTAAGGGATGCAACTAGCTATTATGGGCCTGCAAATATAAGCATCCTTTTATTTATTTATACTTTCAAAATATACAACATTACATTAATAAATTCAAACTACAAAATCAGTACATGTAAAATAATACAATTTTGCAAGTTACAATTTATACCGCGTATCACTCAAATTTAATAAATTCAATTCATCTTCAATTTTTGTGAGCTTTCTTCGATAGATGAAATATGTTGCGTTCTTTTGTCCAAACGATCTTCATAATATATGCAAATTTTTAAAGATATCTCGTTTAATCGACTCTGTCACTTGATCAAAATCTTGTCAATCAAAGAAAATGTAGACTTTGAAGTTACGTGATAGATCAGATAGTTAGAATATCACAGATCATTGAGATCATCATAATAATTAAGTTTGTTGGAACCATGGGTATTGGGGTTCACAAAAGTTGGAACCGATTGTGACCAAAGGTTACTTGAGTAGTGATCGGGACAGACAAACTTAGACTAAGGGTAGATGGGGAGCACAAGATGGGATTGTCTGTAAATAGGATCTCGTAAGCAACAACGAGGAGGTCCCACCACATACCCGAGAGTATATTAAAACTCCTTCTAAATCAGAGTTGTGCTCAGGACGAGGAAGGCATGAGGAGGTTGTTGGGAACCTTGTGTGTGTGTGAGGGGGGGGGGGGGGGGGCAATGTGCCTTCAACTTGTACCCTGGGATCCTATTTATATGCAATTAAACTGTGTGTGTGTGGGGGGGGGGGGGGGGGGGGGGGGGGGGGGGGGGGGTATAGATTGCGAATAGCCCCCCCCCCCCCCCCCCCCCCCCCCCCCCCCCCGCCTTTTAAAATACTAGATAACTGGCACCTGGCGAGATATTTACTGTTGTCTCTAGCGAGGTCGTTTTATGTCGAGGCCCCACTATAGCTTGTCGAGCTCGCCGATAGTGTAGGCGAGATCTCGACCCTTTTTGGTGATCTCGTCGGTAGTGTAGGCGAGATCTCAAATCTTCTTGGTGAGCTCGTCAGTAGTATATGAGAGCTCTCGAATCTAGTGGGTGACCTTCTTGTCCTCACCTCTTTGGGTTGAGGGCCATTTTGTAGAGATAATGTGCCTTCAACTTGTACCCTGGGATCCTATTTATATGCAATTAAACTGTGTGTGTGTGGGGGGGGTATAGATTGCGAATAGCCCCCCCCCCCCCCCCCCCCCGCCTTTTAAAATACTAGATAACTGGCACCTGGCGAGATATTTACTGTTGTCTCTAGCGACGACGTTTTATGTCGAGGCCCTACTATAGCTTGTCGAGCTCGCCGATAGTGTAGGCGAGATCTCGACCCTTTTTGGTGATCTCGTGGGTAGTGTAGGCGAGATCTCAAATCTTCTTGGTGAGCTCGTCAGTAGTATATGAAAGCTCTCGAATCTTGTGGGTGACCTTCTTGTCCTCACCTCTTCGGGTTGAGGGCCATTTTGTAGAGATAAGAGGGCTCACCACTCGGTCGGGACCCACCTCGATGAATATGAGTTGTACACAATCCCCGCTCTTTACGGGCTCGCTTAGTGCTCGGAAAGAATATTCCAAGCCTTTATTTGACGCGGTCGATCTTGGTGAGTTGAGGGAGTTGACACCTCCTCCTATAAATAGGGGGTGGAACTCCAAAAATTCAACCTTCGATTTTCGACTGTCGGGAAGGAAAAATGCCCTCGTCTTATCAGACGAGGACTAATCCAGCTACCGAGGAGAAAAGGAAGCCTTCTCGCAAGGCTCACCGAAAATCGACTACTTCGGCCTCGCTGACGAGTTGTCTTCTCTCCCGGTTCGAGAGTGCTCCTTCTCTTGAACTCATTCAGCGTGAGAGGTTGAAGCGAGTTCTACATAGAAGGCGAGCTGAAGCTCGCACTTCCAAAATAGTTGGTCTGTGGTGAGGCCAAGCTGGTCGAGATGGGGGAGGAACCTTCGGTAAAGAAGAATGCTTCCTCCGTGACCGTCGATTCGCTTCCGGGCCAGCGCCCGGAGATGGTTGTCGAGGTATGCTTCAAACTCGTGTTTCACCTCTTGAGATCGTGCTTGAAGTTTGAGTCTAATCTTCTCTTCTGACGACTCACTCAGGTGTCCATAACGAACCTGACCCTAGGCGACTATGATGCTCCATCCTCGCGAGGAGGGAACGGTGAGGCCACCATAGGTGAGGGAAAGACCGACCTCAACACATGTCTGGCCAGAATCAGGCTATCTCTCTCCCAGCCAAGGAGATTAACACAACTCACCCACCACCTGCTGAGAAGCCGCTCTCGCCGCTTGCTGATGGCACGGTCAAGGAGCAGGTGACGAGTTCCAGGAAGACGCTGCATGGGCCTCTAGAGACCATCGTGCTCGCGGTGAGCTCTGTGGGCGCGCCTTTGGGCTAGGTCCTTACAACAGAGCTCCCGTTGCCGCCTGCGCCTAGCGGTCTCCCCCCAATGGAGAATCCTCGACTGTCTTTGCCAAGTCTTCTTGAGGTGCCGCGCTCGATGCTTGCGTGAGTGCCCGACGTCGCGCCTTCGCACAATGCTCCTACCAGTAAATCCACTTTTCGAGGGAAGGGCCTGGATGTGAATCCTAATCAGGATCTCAGCAGATCCAGCGGTGGCCATCCCCATCATCATTCACGTGAACGATGGTGCGGGCGTCAGAAAAAAAAACTCGTCGATACTCTCCTCGCGCGGGAAGAGATAGTCTGCATCGTCGTCGTGGTAAAATATTTCCTCGCGTCCCTTTCCTTTTGTTGAGGCGATCTCCCTTTCAGAGGGTTGATTTTTGAGTCTACGTGCAGCCCCAGAGCCATACTCGCCTCAACGCCGACCAACGTCACCATCCAGCGAGTTTTTTGCCGCCCCAAGCGATTCATCTAGCGAGTACAGAGCTCGCTCCCTCAATTTTTTCAGCTCGCATGAAATGCGGCTGAAGGCACTGGTGGCGAGTGAGCTCAATCGGCGCCTGGCCGCGGTGGAGGCTCGTCTTTCTCTGTTTGAGGAGTTCTCGCCTCGCCTTGAAAGCGTCGAGCGCAAATATTTTGATATCCAGAGCTTGTTGGTCCGGATGAGCGAGGTTGAACATCAAATGCAACTGCTGCAGAATGAAGGCCACTACCTCTCGAGGAGCGGGGGACTTCCAGGTGATGTGGCGAGGATGTTTGACCACATTCGACGGACAGAAGATCTCATCCATCGCCACATCGAGGGTCTGAGCAAGGCACATGAGGAGTTGCGAGCTGCTCGTGAGGTTGCTTGGTGGACCACACATATCTCATGTGATGAGCTCAACAACCTTTGTCGCGGAGCCTTGAGACCTCGCATTCTTTTTTTCCTAAGTGTTGTAATAAACTTTATTTAATTAGCTTGCCAATAGCTTACTTTGATGCTCTTAACAATGCAATGATGTTTGTTTTTCTGCTCGCTACTTTCCGACTCGCCTATAGGCGGGTTTATATAATTATGCTCACTTTGTTGCTTCATTATTATTTTTAGTTTTATAAGAAATAGGTCTTCTCGCGCAAATTTATGAGGTCACTCCTTGCATAATGCTTGATTTGCTTGGTAGAGCTCGTCGGGTCATTGGTCGTGTGCCCATGATAATCGACATCTATAAATAGGGGTGAGCCGGTCTGCTTTGTTCACGCTTTTTTCTCTAGCCGAGACTTAGCACCCGACTTCTCAACACGCGAGATCTTCTTTCTTTCGCCACTCAAAGATGGTTTTGCCCACCAAGCATAAGCGCAACAAAGAGGCGGAGGGTTGTCTCCATTGCGCGGCGAACTTCGTCACCAACGAGTTCCCGAAGAGTAAGGTGTCTCTAAGTGAGATCGCCTCCTTTCGGAAGAACTATCAACTGGAGGGTTTGAGCCCTATGAGCGCCTCAATACCATGTTTGAGGATGAGCTCGTCATTCCTTTGGCTGGTTTTGAAAGGGGGCTTCGCCTACCCTTCTGGTTAGAGATTCAACTGATGATGAATCATTTCGGCTTTGTCCCCGCCCAGATCAACCCGAACGGGGTTGCGACGATGGTCGCGCTTATCTGCTTCCTGCGACAGGTTGGGGTCGTCTTTGACTTCGTCTTGAAACCAAGAAAATCCTGGTCCCAAAATTTCGGACCAAAGGATGACTAAAGACTACTTTTCTAGCGGTCGACCCGAACAAATAGAGACTAGATAGAGTTGGAGAGCTGAAATCTTCTTGAACTGTCAATAAACTAGACCTCGGGATTCAGCGTAGAGGTCCCACCACTTACTTGGAAGTATATAGAAACTTCTCATCCAAAGGCAAAGCTGAGCTAAAAGGCAAGCTTTAAGGTCAAGAGGAACCTTGAGGGGGGGTAAAATCACCTTCTCTTTTGTACCTTGGGGTCCTATTTATATTCAATCTAGGGGGTCACCTGTGAATAGCCGCTTTCTGGTCGAGATGGGCTGTGAATAGCCACCTGGCGACGAGGTATGCTAGATGAGATCTGCTGGACGAGATCTGTTGGACGAGGGATGTTGAACGAAGTCTGTTGGACGAGATCCCCTGGACTAGATCTATGGGATGAGATCTCCCAGACGAGATCTGCGAATAGCCATTTTCTTGTCTTGATGGGCTGCGAATAGTCACCAGGCGACGAGGTCTATTGGACGAGGTCGGGCTGCGAATAGTCACCAGGCGACGAGGTCTATTGGACGAGGTCGGATGGACGAGATCTGCTGGACGAGATCTGCTATATGAGATCTTCTGAACGAGATCTGCTGGACGAGATCTGTTGGACGAGATCTGCTGGACGAGATCTCCTGGATGAGATCTGCTGAACGAGATATGATGGACGGGATTTCCCAGATGACGTTTGTGAATAGTCGTTTAGCGAGGTATGTGAATAGCCGTCTAGCGAGGTCTGCGAGTAGCAATCTGGCGAGAACTGCGAATAACTGTATGGTGAGGTGGTTTCATGAAGTGTCTTCCTTAGACATTTATGATCTCGATGAATTACAGGTTATACACGGACGACATCATTCGGCTGGCATCATCATTTGGCGGGTGGCGCCTGCATCTAAGCGGGCTTCTCACGCATCCAAATGGGCTTCTCCCGCATCTAAGCGAATATTATAAAAATTTTAATATAAAATTATATTTATATTAACTTATCTTTAACTATTAGAGGAGCTCCAACCGATGGCAATCTCTAAGAATGTCGATCATTTCTACTCCAATCGATCGGCAAACGGGGCTGCATATATGCAAATCGACTCTCTCCTCCTATGACTTTAGAGGACTGGAGAGAAAATGCAGGGTCTTTTATTTTATATTTTTATATTTTAATAGTTTAAATTTGTTCTTTATCATACTTATCTATTAATTTATAACTTACGTAATTGTTAATATACTATTCCAACTATAACATATAATATATCAATAAAATCATCTTATCGAGACTTACAAAACAAGACTAATATTGAATACCTACAAATAGTCCTGAACAAAAAAACCGGGCCTGCCGGGCCGGCCCGAGCCCGGCCCGGTCAAGGCCCGGTCAAGCCCGGCCCGGTTCAGGCCCGAACCGGGCCGAGCTCTTACCCGGGGCCCTGAAAGGGCCCCGGTTTGGCCGCACTACCCGGCCCGGTCCGGGCCGGGTAGAGCCCGATAATCGGGCTAGCCCGAGACCGGGCCGGGCAAAGCCCGATCCGGGACTCGGGCTAGCCCGATAGAGCCTAACGGCTCTTATTAGAGCCGTTAGGCTCTTTGCCAGCATGGCTGCCATGTGGCTGCCATTTTATATATATAATAATATATAAAATTATTATTTTTATTTTTTTATTATTTTTTTAATTAAAAAAAAAACCCAAAAAACCTATAAATACCCCCCCTCCCCTCTCTCTTTTCTCACACCTCTCTCTCTCTCTCTCTCTCTCTCTCTCTCTCTCTCTCTCTTAGCTCTCTCAATGGCGTCGTCCTCCTCAGCTCCAGCGTCGTCTTCCCAAAGTACGGCTTCGGTGGTGGAGCACAATCGTAGAGCGGGTATTTGGGAGCATTTCGACATGGTCCAAGTCGGCACCGAAAGAAAAGCGCGCTGCAAGATGTGCTCGAAGTTGCTATCCATCAGCGGCAACTCGACGCTCGTTCGACACCAAAAATCTTGCGAGTCGAAACAAGCTCCTCCCGAGTCAAGTCAAGCTCAAATTTCTGGAGCAGGACAGATTTGGACGTACGATCAAATGCGACAGCGAGAGATGCAGGCGAAGTTCGTCATCAAACGTGGGCTGCCATTCAGCGTCTTCGACAATGACGACGGTACAGAGTACATACATGGGGGGCTTCAGCCCAAATACCAAAAGGTTAGTAGAATTACTTTAAGGCGCGACACGATTAAGTTATATTTAGAAGCAAAACAAGAATTAATTACGTATTTTGAAAATTTCGAAGGGCGTGTGAGTCTAACGAGCGACGTTTGGACGAGTAATTTAAATTTAGGATTAGCTTATCTTTGCATCACTTGTCATTGGATTGATCCCATTTCGTAGGAGCTAAATAAACGCGTAATATGTTTTACGGGTTTTGAATTCCCGCACACGGCTATAGCTTTATATAAGGTTATTATGAAATGTGCGCGGGAATTTAAAATTAACGATAAAATACTTAGTTTTTCTCTTGATAACGCCTCCAATAATGGCGCCGCAATTGAATTGTTAAAACGAGATTTAAAACCATTTCTCAACGGCGCGTTTTTTCATACTAGATGTGTTTGTCACGTCCTAAATTTAGTTGTACAGGATAGTTTAAAGGCAATGTCAACATATATTAATAAAATTCGCGACATGTTAAAAACAATTTATTGTACTAAACAACGAGCTCAAGATTTCAGAAAATTTTGTAAAGCACAAAATCAAAAATATTTGAAACCTCAATTCGATATGCCTATTAGATGGAACTCAACCTACAAAATGTTAAAAAGAGCCCTTCAACAAAAAAATCTTCTAATGGAATATTATAGTTTACTTAATATTGAACACGGTTTAGGTGAAACTGATTGGACCATAATAGAATATCATGTAGATTTACTAAAGTGTTTTTATAGGGCCACCGTTGCTTTATCTGGAGTGTATTATCCAACGAGCGCATTAGTGATTGAACATTTCGTACATATCACAGAAAAATTTAGTTATTATAGAAAACATCAAGGTTGGGCTCCTTTAATTAAAGTAATGGAAGAAAATTTTTTAAAATATTATAGAGAAATACCGCCTATGTTTTCGTGCGCCGCCGCTTTAAATCCGCTACTTAACGTAGAAGGCGTAGAAAATTTGATCGACGAAATCAATACTAATCTAACCTTAAATATAAATTATGATGATGCGGATGACCCCGTTAGTGCTTCAAGTTTTACTACTTTTTTTACGCAAAGTTATAATTATTACAATAACTTATACGGGTCACGACCCCGCGAAGAAATAACGCAACCCAAAACGAAGGATAGTCTTAAAAATAAAATTTTAGATTTAGCTTCTAGGAAAAAAGCGCGCACATCTAGTAGTTTAGATGAATTAGGATTATACACAAAAACTCAATTTAGCGATTTTATGAGTTCGGACGAGATCGAAAACTTCGATATCTTAAATTGGTGGAAAGGTAAAGCTAATACCTATCCTGTTTTGGCCTATATGGCCCGTGATTTATTAACTGTCCAAGCTAGTACAGTAGCTTCGGAGTCCGCTTTTTCTCTTAGTGGCAGGGTTTTGAACGAGCGGAGGAGCCGGCTTAACGAAGATTCGCTGGAGGTTTGCATATGCTACAAGGACTACTTGGACAGTGTAAAGAGGAAGCAACACATAACAGCATTGGAGGAGAGCTCGGAGGAGATAGAAGACGAAATGGACGCGTTGAATCTACAAGTAGAAGATGATTAAATCGAGCAATTGTATTTTCAATTTTGTATTTTGTACGACTTAAATTTTGTATTTTCAATTTTGTATTTTCAATTTTGTACTTTCAATTTTGTACGAAATGGACGCGTTTGTAACTTTGTATTTTCAATTTTGTATTTTGTTCCAAATTTGCAATATTAATAAAAAATTTTGTTCCAAATTTTTATTAAATTTGTTCAATATTTAATAATTTATAAAAATTATAATTAAAAATTTTAAATTTATATTAAATTTAAAAAAATAAATAAAACCGGGCCGGCCCGGATCAGGCCCGAGACCGGCCCGGTCCTGCCCGGCCCGGTCTGAAGGGCCGGAGCAGGCAACACTTATGTGCTGCCTGCCCGGCCCAGGCCGGCCCGATTCCAGGGGAGGACCGGGCCGGCCCGGCCCGATACAGTAAAAAGCCTGATCGGGCCCGGTCCAGGCCGGCCCGATCGGGCTTTATGTTCAGGACTGCCTACAAAATCTTTTGCTTCATTGACATGTTGTTTCCACAAATATTAAATTAGTGCATCTCGAAGTGCAAAATGTGCATCTCTGTCTTTGATCTTTTTATGCTGATTTAGGAACTGATGAAATCTTTCGGCTTCACTTGTGTTCATTTATTTAAAATTTTGAGTAGGTGGTGGAGTATATATTTATAGATGCATATACATATATATATATCCGTGTACAACCCATATTTTTTGAGGGTAAGACTCATTCAATTCACGGAGGTAGAAGTCAAAGTCAAAGGTCAAAGCGGAAGCCAGGAGGCACAAATCAAGACAAATCAGCCAGCAGGAACAGTAGAAGGCCTGAGCGAGCATCCTCTCATACTCACTAGGTGGGCAACCAAGGGAGATAATTGCCGAAGCCAGGCAAGATACTCTCAATGTCGCATAGTCGCCGAGTAGGGTTGTGTTATAAATAAGACCCCCCATTTGAATTGGCCGATAAATAGGACCCTAGGGGTACCAGGAATTGAACATTCGGCCGAGCTTTCGGAATCCGTTTTTGAAGACTTGGACCGTGAGATCTTGATCATCCTCATTGGTGTCTTCCTCGTATATTTTCGATCATCTTTGGTTGTGGAGGAGAAGTCTCTTCTGAGCTTCCGGGTATGTGATAGGACCTCCCTACCGCAGCACCTATGGTGTTGTTGTTGCTCCCTTAGTCTCTTTGTCTTTGCCCATCAAACAATCAAGTTGGACCGTCAGACTAGTAACCTTTACATTTATCTGAATATTTAAAGTCGGGATTTTCCAGGTATCAACACTTTGGTGCAGTGAGTGTGGATCGCAGCCAGAGGAAAATCTAGTAAGAAGATGAGATGGTGGAAGTTGGCGAGCATGAAGGGATAGTCGAAAACTCGGCAGGAGAAGTATTACTAGTCTGAGAGATGAGATCGGACTTCGAGGATTTCGCGCGGCGAATAGAGAGGACCTTGCGAGAAGTATTACTTCCTCGCGTGGAGGTCACAACGACCTTGCCTCGTTGTGTGACTCTATCGCAGGACGGTGGTCTCTCTAGGCGGCCAGGAAAGGAGCAAGTGGAGGAAGAGCCGGAGCGACTAGTGTAGTCGCAGTTCTACCCAGCGAGCTCTCATGGAATCAAATTCTGAGATGTGGAGAATCTGAGGATATTCCAAGATACTCTCCCAGGTGGCGAGTATGGTGGCGCTTCTCGCCAAGTTGAAGATCGTCGACAGCAATGTGGGAGGAGTCCATTCTGCAATGAGGTCCTTTCTGCCACAATTCCGGAGGGGTTCATGAAGCCCATTTTGAGTTATTACTCTGGGAGAGATGATCTCATCCATCACCTCCAGTGGTTTGGGGATGTCGTTTCCATCCGAATCATGTCAGATGCGTTCAAGTGCAGGCTCTTTGCCTTCACCTTCCAAGGGAAGGCCAGAGATTGGTTCCACTAGGTGGCAAGAGGTTCCATCTACTACTTCGAGGACCTGCGTTGAGGAGTGATGATGTGATTCGCCACGACGAAGAAGAGGAAGGAGGCAACATCCCTCTTCCATCTAGTGCAAGGGGTGTGGGAGGCGTTGGGGAACTACATCGACCACTTTCAGGAGGAGGTTCTCGATATCCAGGAGGTGGATGAATTCACCTTGCAGCTAGCCCTGACGTTCGGTCTGAGAGAATGCCTTTTCAAGCTGGAGATCAGCAGAGATCCCCCCGAGTCTTATGAAGTGCTTATTGAGAGAGCCAATAAGTTCGTTCAAGGGGAAGCGTCGAATTGGGGATTCCTGGCAAAGCTCACCAAGCTGACCAAGGAAGACGAGGATGAAGAGGACAAGGTTCCAGTGCGAAGGAAGAGCCTCGGAGGCAGGAAGGGAAGAAGTAGGTAGAGAGATGGCAGTAGGAGCCGAGAAGGAGGGAAGATCCCAAGAGAGAGGAGTCGAGGAAGCAGGAAGTGAGGGAGCGTCGAGAGGAGGAGAGGAGGTTTCAGGTTCCTGTCAATAGGCCAACATGGAGGCCGACAGGAAGACCCCATCGCCAAGGTTCGGGAAGAAGATTCTTCCCGAAAAGAAGAGAATTCAATCCATGAGAGAGAAGTCTGGGAGGAGGAAGCGAGGAAGCGATGTTCATTGCCCTGTCAGGCAATAGGCAAGCCCGAAGGAATCACCGAAGGAGGCCTCAGGTATAGGAGATCCCCCTCTAATGTGAACTACATCGAGTAGAAGGGCATGAGACGATGGCTTGCCCAGACTTCTGGGAAGATAGGAGGAGGCTAGCATTCGAAGAAGGAGGAAAACAACAGAGGCAGGAGGCCCTCTTGTCGAGCTGGTGGCATTTCAAGCCCCCGTTCAAAGGAGGAATGAAGATCGAATCGATCAAGGAGGTCGAGGGGAGATCATCCAAGGAGGAGGAGGAGCAACAGTAAGGGTGATTGATAACTTCTCACAAAGAAGTTATCATATTTCATAATTTTAATATTTTGATTAAAGATGTGTGACAAATATGATAAAAAATGTATTAAATAAGAGTAAACTAGCATTTGGTTTAAGAACGATCAATATAATCACTTTTCATATGTTTTTGTTGCAGAAATGCCGAAGTATCCACCATGAAGAGTCAAAGGTTGAGCATATTTGAAGTCCAGGGAAAAAGTTATAGCATTGTTGTGACATATTATTTATTGTTTGAAGCAGTTTAAAGAAGTGCAGAAAATATTTTGCAGCATATTATTGTAGTTCAGGAAATTTTGTTGCAACAAATCGGCGGGAACTGAGATTTCAGATTCGAAATTTCTCAAATTTGGCAGTTACGATAGCAAATTGATGCATCTTTTCAGCAATTAGGTGAATCCTATTGGGGAGGGACGACCATAAAGGGGCCAAGGAGAGAGAAATTACCAATTTTTTACCATCTTAGACATTTTTCAAAAAAAGAGGAGATTTGAGGTCTAGAGTTTGACAGAGAAAACACCATTGAAGAAGAAAGGATCCAGATTTCTTGCATCATGTTTTGTAAGATTCCTTGCATCATGTATGATAAGAGTTCTATGTGTGTTTTGATGATGAATTTCTCTTAAGTTTTAAGTTTGCTTTATTATTTATCTTTATGGAACTTATGAATTTGAAAATGAAACCTCTGGATTATGCTTTTATCTTTTATTGCGTCGCGAGAATCGAGAGATGAGTTGCGTAGTATTATTTTGAAGGCTATCTTATTGCACCGCGAGAATCGAGAGATGAGTGTGTGAATTTTTAACCAAAGTTTCTTTAATTTTACTGCGCTTCATGATTCGAGAGAGGAGAAGTGTAAGTGTTTCATAAGTTCACTATAGCATAGACGGAAGAAAGAGATTTCCTCTTCTTGCTAACGACCTTGATTTTTGCTCTTCATAATGTTTTCATTCCGCCTAAGTTAGAGATGACTAGGGGAGTGTAAGATATCAAGATTTCCGATATCGAGAGATAAAAACTTCTTCTATAAAATCATTGCAAGATAAATTAAAGAACAATCTTATATGATATTACTTTCAAACATCATCATAATAGACATAGGAAATCAGAAATACAAGACTGTTTTTCCTAACTGATAAAAAAGTATTTTTAAATAGTTTATTTAGTTTAAATCTTCATTTAGAGTTTTTATTATTTTTCAAAATCACCTCATTTGATCTACTTGAATTTAAAGAAACGGTGTAACTAGTATTTGCAAGCATTATATTAATCACTTCTCCGTGAGAACAATCTTTATTCACACTTTATTACTTGATCTGACACGTGCACTTGCGTATAAACTATTTTCTGCGCAAAAGTTATCCATGGGGGAGCATGACTAGGAGCTTCCGGCAAGGGTAATCTCCATCAAATCGTTCGCAAGAGCGTCGCCTCGACCTTGCAGGCACCGTCCCCATTGGAGGAGATCACCTTCTTAAGGGAGGACATGTTGGGGGAATGCGAATCCCATTCATGATGCCCTCGTGATCCAGGCAGCAGTAGAGGACTTCACCGTCGACTGAATCCTAGTGGACAACGGGAGCTCAGTAAACGTCATTTTCAAAATGACGTTCGACGGGCTGGGAGTCGAGGCAGGAAGATTAGTGCCTTCGGATGTTCCCCTCTTTGGATTTTCAAGAGAGAAGAAAGAGGTGGAGGGAGGATCATGTACAACCCCGATATTCGCCGAGTATACTCCCTAAGGCTCATTGGAGCATCATGGTAGCATCGACCCAAGCAGGAAGGGAGGTAGAGGCAAGGGGGAAGAGCGGTGAGGGAGGAAGCCTCCTGCTTGCCCGACCTACACAGGGGAGCGAGAGGTGGAGGGACAAGACCCCACCCCCAAGGGGGGCGAGCCCGGGCTGCTGCCCGGGGGCTCGCCCCGCTCCCACCAAGGGGGGCGAGCCCGGGCTGCTGCCCAGGGGCTCGCCCCCGCTCCCAGCTAGGGGGGCGAGCCCGGGCTGCTGCCCAGGGGCTCGCCCCCGCTCCCAGCTAGGGGAGCGAGCCCGGGCTGCTGCCCAGGGGCTCGCCCCCGCTCCAACCAAGGGGGGCGAGCCCGGGCTGCTGCCTGGGGCTCGCCCCCGCTCCCCTCCAAGGGGGGCGAGCCCGGGCTGCTGCCCGGGGGCTCGCCCCCACTCCCAACATTGAGGGGCGAGAGGAGGAGGTGCGAGCCCCCTCTCGCCCCTCCCCCCACGTCCAAGGAAGGGGCAAGCTTCTCTCGCCCCCACGCCCAGTAGGGAGCGAGCCCAGGAGGGCATTCGGTCTGCATTTAGCGCCATGGGACAGCGGGATTTGGCTATTCGCAGTCCAGTTTTGGCTATTCGCAGTCCAAGAGCAGCGAGGTTTGGCTATCTGCAGCCCAGTTCAAGGGTATTTTGGTAATCTGGCAGACCAGTTTTCGGCTATTTGCAGCTCAACTTCAGAAATCCTATAAATAGGACGAAGGGGGCACCATTTGGGAGGATCTCATTCTAGGCTAGCTCTCTCCCTCTCTCTCTCCCCCCACTTTCTCTCTCTAGTGGGTGAGGAGAGCCTCAAGTGGTGCCCAAGCTTAGTAGTGGCTTGGGAGGGGAAGTTCCTAAGGGGCTTCCGGGTATGTGGCGGGACCTCCCCACTAAGCCCTTGGTCCAGTTCCTAGTTCCAACACCTTCAACCTAGAGCTCTCCCTTGGGAGGAGTAAGGATTGGTCGCCCCTCGGCTAGCTGAGGGCCCCGAACTCCACAGAGACTAAGTCTTATTCGCAAGTCTCGATTTCAACACATGGTGCGGTGAGCGTGGAGTGTGACCGATTCAAGAAATCCTCAAGATGAGTTCCATGGACGGAGGTGGAGGAAGATCAGATCCAAGTCACTCCCAGCCCCCGGTGGCTGGGGTGACGTTGGAGATGTTCGAAAATTTCAAGCAAGAGGTCTTACAGACCGTCCAGGTTGCTTTCGCCATGATAGTCAGAGGCAGAAGAGATGGTCCGGAGATCACGCCCCAACAGGTGGACGAGGGAACTCTCGGCCAGCAGCCCAGGAAGGAAGTACCGGTGGGGGGGGGGGGGGGGAGTGGGGAGGTGTCACACCCCCACTCGCCCATCCCCATGGGGTGAGCTCAGGAGGGAGGCGCCCTCCCAGCTCGCCCCACCCCTGCAAGGGGGCGAGCTCAGGAGGGAGGCGCCCTCCCAGCTCGCCCCACCCCTGCAAGGGGGCGAGCTCAGGAGGGAGGCGCCCTCCCAGCTCGCCCCACCCCTGCAAGGGGGTGAGCTCAGGAGGGAGGCGCCCTCCCAGCTCGCCCCACCCCTGCAAGGGGGCGAGCTCAGGAGGGGGCCGCCCTCCCAGCTCGCCCCGCCCATGTTCCAAGGGGGCGAGCTCAGGAGGGGGCCGCCCTCCCAGCTCGCCCCTCCCCTGTTCCAAGGGGGCGAGCTCATGAGGGAGGCGCCCTCCCAGCTCGCCCCACCCCTGCAAGGGGGCGAGCTCAGGAGGGAGGCGCCCTCCCAGCTCGCCCCACCCCTGCAAGGGGGCGAGCTCAGGAGGGGGCCGCCCTCCCAGCTCGCCCCACCCCTGTTCCAAGGGGGCGAGCTCAGGAAGGGGCCGCCCTCCCAGCTCGCCCCGCCCCTGTTCCAAGGGGGCGAGCTTAGGAGGGAGGCGCCCTCCCAGCTCGCCCCACCCCTGCAAGGGGGCGAGCTCAGGAAGGGGCTGCCCTCCCAGCTCGCCCCGCCCCTGTTCCAAGGGGGCGAGCTCAGGAGGGGGGCGCCCTCCCAGCTCGCCCCGCCTCTGTTCCAAGGGGCGAGCTCAGGGGGGAGGCGCCCTCCCAGCTCGCCCCCGGCCTTCTAGCCCCGTCCCGAAAGGGGGCGAGCGGGGAGGCATCCGGCCCCCACTCGCCCCACCCCAAAAGAAACCGAGTGAAGGGTGGTGGGCGAGACCACCCCTGTAGGCGGCCATCCAATAGCCCGGCGGGCGCAGCTGCCAACAAGCCGACTCCACGAGGGGGGGGGGGAAAGGAAGAACCATAAAAGGAAAAGATCCAGCTGCCCGAGGTGGAGGCAGGGACCAAGGACACCCCCTCCACCGCCTCCGCAAGCTATGACGATGGGCGTGGGAAGGAGGAGAGCCAGGAAAGCGGGAAGAAGAGGAAGAGGAGGGGGTAGGGTGGAGTTATCCTACTGTGATTTCCACCAGGAGGAAGGTCACGCGACATCCACCTGCCCCGAGTTTTTGGAAATAAGGGAGGCAATGGCTCCGATACAACAATGACACTGGCCGAAGGGGGTCGAGGAGGATGGACCCTAGGATGTTGGAGGCAAAGAAAGGATATTCCAGCTAAGTGGTGGCGACCAAAAACGCTTGTACCAGTAACTCCACGTAATGCAATGGTTTGTTTTCTTACTTAGGTTATTTTTCTCGCATGCAATATTATGACTAACAAGGTGTGATATATGTTGGTGCTGGAATGCCCCAGATCGATTCTGCTCCCGGGCTCTCATCTAGACAGGGGGTTCAGGTTGATCTCTGGAGAGGCTGGCAAGGTGTGATATATGTTGGTGCTGGAATGCCCCAGATCGATTCCGCTCCCGGGCTCTCATCTAGACGGGGGGTTCAGGTTGATCTCTGGAGAGGCTGGCAAGGTGTGATATATGTTGGTGATGGAACGCCCCAGATCGATTCCGCTCCCGGGCTCTCATCTAGACGGGGGGTTCAGGTTGATCTCTGGAGAGGCTGGCAGGGTGTGATATATGTTGGTGCTGGAATGCCCCAGATCAATTCCGCTCCCGGGCTCTCATCTAGACGAGGGGTTCAGGTTGATCTCTGGAGAGGCTGGCAAGGTGTGATATATGTTGGTACTGGAATGCCCCAGATCGATTCCGCTCCCGGGCTCTCATCTAGACGGGGGGTTCAGGTTGATCTCTGGAGAGGCTGGCAAGGTGTGATATATGTTGGTACTGGAATGCCCCAGATCGATTCCGCTCCCGGGCTCTCATCTAGACGGGGGGTTCTGGTTGATCTCTGGAGAGGCTGGCAGGGTGATTCATGTTGGCTAAAGTCCCGATGCTGGCCCGCTAACCAGGCTCCCATCAAGCTGGCAGGTCCGAGGATCGCTCGGTGGCAGGAAAGTCCCAAGTACTTAGTCCCGATGCTGGCCCGCTGACCAGGCTCCCATCAAGCTGGCAGGTCCGAGGATCGCTCGGTGGCAGGAAAGTCCCAAGTACTTAGTCCCCGTGCTGACCTGCTGACCAGGCTCCCACCTAGCTGGCAGGGTCAAGAACCGCCCAGTGGCCGAAAATTCCCTTAAGTATTTTCCCCCGAGGTGGCTTCGCTAGCTGGGCTCTCACTAGCCGGCAGAGTTGGAAGATCTCTCGGGGAGGCTATGTATTTTTCCCTCGAGGTGGTCTCGCTAGCCGGGCTCTCACTAGCCGGCAGGGTTGGAAGACCTCTGGGGGAGGCTATGTATTTCTCCCCCAAGGTGGTCCCGCTAGCCGGGCTATCACTAGCCGGCAGGGTTGGAAGACCTCTCGGGGAGGCTATGTATTTTCCCCCGAGGTGGCTTCGCTAGCTGGGCTCTCACTAGCCGGCGGAGTTGGAAGACCTCTCGGGGAGGCTATGTATTTTTCCCCCGAGGTGGTCTCGCTTGTCGGGCTCTCCCTAGCCGGCAGGGTTGGAAGACCTCTCGGGGAGGCTATGTATTTCTCCCCCAAGGTGGTCCCGCTAGCCGGGCTATCACTGGCCGGCAGGGTTGGAGGACGTCTCGAGGAGGCGCTGTGTTTTTCCCGAGATAGTACCAATAACCGGGTTCCCATCGACACTCGTCGAATGTGCAGGGTTGGACATTTCTTTCCGAGCGTGAGCCACGCTCGAAAAGAGCGGGGATTGTGTACAACCCCGATATTCGCCGAGTATACTCCCTAAGGCTCATTGGAGCATCATGGTAGCATCGACCCAAGGAGGAAGGGAGGTAGAGGCAAGGGGGACGAGCGGTGAGGGAGGAAGACTCCTGCTTGCCCGGCCTACACAGGGGAGCAAGAGGTGGAGGGACAAGACCCCACCCCCAAGGGGGGCGAGCCCGGGCTGCTGCCCGGGGGCTCGCCCCGCTCCCACCAAGGGGGGCGAGCCCGGGCTGCTGCCCAGGGGCTCGCCCCCGCTCCCAGCTAGGGGGGCGAGCCCGGGCTGCTGCCCAGGGGCTCGCCCCCGCTCCCAGCTAGGGGAGCGAGCCCGGGCTGCTGCCCAGGGGCTCGCCCCCGCTCCCACCAAGGGGGGCGAGCCCGGGCTGCTGCCCGGGGCTCGCCCCCGCTCCCCTCCAAGGGGGGCGAGCCCGGGCTGCTGCCCGGGGGCTCGCCCCCGCTCCCAACATTGAGGGGCGAGAGGAGGAGGTGCGATCCCCCCTCTCGCCCCTCCCCCCACGTCTAAGGAAGGGGCGAGCTTCTCTCGCCCCCACGCCCAGTAGGGGGGCGAGCCCAGGAGGGCATTCAGTCTGCGTTTAGCGCCGTGGGACGGCGGGATTTGGCTATTCGCAGTCCAGTTTTGGCTATTCGCAGTCCAAGAGCAGCAGGGTTTGGCTATCTGCAGCCCAGTTCAAGGGTATTTTGGTAATCTGGCAGACCAGTTTTCGGCTATTTGCAGCCCAACTTCAGAAATCCTATAAATAGGACCAAGGGGGCACCATTTGGGAGGATCTCATTCTAGGCTAGCTCTCTCCCTCTCTCTCTCCCCCCACTTTCTCTCTCTAGAAGGTGAGGAGAGCCTCAAGTGGTGCCCAAGCTTAGTAGTGGCTTGGGAGGGGAAGTTCCTAAGGGGCTTCCGGGTATGTGGTGGGACCTCCCCACTAAGCCCTTGGTCCAGTTCCTAGTTCCAACACCTTCAACCTAGAGCTCTCCCTTGGGAGGAGTAAGGATTGGTCGCCCCTCGGCTAGCTGAGGGCCCCGAACTCCACAGATACTAAGTCTTGTTCGCAAGTCTCTGTTTCAACAGATCAGATTTGCTGGTAACACTCGATGACACATCGATCAAGTGTCGATTCGTCATCGTCGATGCATCGAGTTGCTACAATGCGATCTTTGAGAGGTCGCTCATCAACTTCTTCAAGGCCGTCCCCTCATCCTACCATCAGTGTTTAAAATATTGCCAAGGAGATGTCCAGGTGAGGATCATGAGCGTTCCAAGAGTTTCCCGTGAATGTTACCTCAACGCAGTAAGCACCATCAGCTGGATGAAGGATGCAGATTAGATGGATAAGGTGCTGGAATGGATGACGAGGATGGTGGATGTGGAAGAGGTGGAAGAGATAGAAGTGCTCTCGGAAGGCGGAGAACCCAGATTGCTGAGGATCGGAGAATCTTTGAAGATCAACGAGAAGATAGAGATGGTGACATGCATGCAAGAGAACATCGTCATCTTCGCTTGGAGCACCGTAGAGATGCCGTGAATCAATGCGGAAGTTGTCTGTCATCGCCTCAATCTGGACACCACGGTCAAGCCCATCAAGCAAAAGAAGAGAGTAAGCATCATTGCGTTGGCTTAGCCCATTAGAGAGGAAGTGAGGAAGCTGCTTGAGACCTGCTTTGTGTAGGAGATCCAATACTCAGGCTGGGTCTCGAATATTGTAATGGTGAAGAATGTCGGAGGGGGCTAGAGAATGTGTGTCAATTTTTCCCTATTGAATAAATCTTGCCTGAAGTATTATTATCTCTTGCCTCTAATCGACGCGTTGATTGATTCTGTCATCGATTTTTATGTGATGAGCTTCCTTGATGCCTTTTCAGGATACCACCAGATCTGGATGTATCCCCCCTATCATCGCGACGTCTCCTTCATCATCGACGATGACTGTTGGGAATCCTGCCCTCATGATTCCTGATTTGAAGAAGTCACCAATTCAAGAGAACTTCACTCTGTATTTTATTACTTTCTTAGCTTTATCATCTCAGTAGAAGCCAAGTACAAAGTGTAAGACCCCATTTTTTTTTTGCAAAAACCACCGGGTCTTAGGCCCAGAACCGCCGTTTTGTGGTGACACCTTCGCTCGGGAAGGTCGTCACTACAAAACGCCGATCCTGCCGGCCAAATCGATCACAAGAAAAGTAAGCTAACATGAATAAAGCAAGCAAAACATGTCCACATCACATATATAAATAAATCATCAAAAGATGTCCACAACCATAACTGAAAGAAAGGAAAACAAGGTAACTAGGGCCTTGCCCAACACATCAGAGCCTCACTACATGGATCACTCGCGGAGGTAAAATAACTAAATCAACACTCACGGATCCTGTCATCTGAGCTCCTGAGCTAGACTGCCCAGCCTCCATTTGCACCGGCCTCTGGTGCTGCTCCGTCGCCGCGGTCTCCTAAAATGATAAGGTCCACCGACCGTCAGTCATAAAGACTCAGCCAATTCCCCACCCCTCCCCCCAGGGCTCCTAGGCACCGGATGGGAAGGAGGAAGCGGAGGACAAACAAGGGGTAGAAACAAATGCAGGTGACAAGGTAATATCTACTCTACACAGGTGATATGTATATATAAATGAAACAAAATAGAAACAGCAGGGTAAAGTAAAGGGAAAACAGTAAAGTGCAAAAGTAGAGGCAAGTAAGTATTATGATATAAACCATTGATTTATAGGAATGCCCATACAAACCTATAGACCAAGGGGTCGTTTAGCAAGGCCTATCGTATAAAAAGTCCCATACCAATTTATACGATAGGTGTCAGGGGTTGAATGCAATGATTATGCTATGTCATGCAAGTATGTTATTATGCGGTGATCAAACAAGTGCAACTCACTCACTACGACTCTATGCGCATAGACCTTTAGTTCCCTCTTTTTGGAGCGAGCTAGACTCCTCAGGATACTCCCGTAGTGGCAAACGGAAGCGGTGGGTTGGGCCTCGCCCACCTCTAGGTTGGTATATGCACTACCCGACCTAGACCTATCGTACGCCTCCACAAAACCCGCGGAGCGTCTGCGTACTCTTACTGACTGGACCGCCAGACTTTTATGGCTAAGTGTAAATACCACACTTGCCGAGCCCAAGTGTTAACGTCGGTGCAACGACCGCCAACACGAAGGACCCACCACCTTATGCACATGCAAATTATCTTCCAACAATACCGAGCTACAAGCTCCCCGGGCTAACCCGCCCGTCACCAATAAATATCTCAGAAACAAAAGATCACCGGACTAAACCGGCTAGACTTCCATAAGCACACTCTCAGAGTGACTTTCCTGCCTTAGAAACTCAGGTGCTAAAAGACGCTAACAAGAAAAGACGATCTTTCGTCAATTCCCGGACGACCTAGCCGAGGGTGGCACCCCACCACCCTAAGACTTACCAAACCCCAACTTCTCTAGAGACCCATACATAATACAAGGCTACCACCCATCCTTCATCACTTCAGACCCAAGACAACCAGATTGACCTCTAACCCCAAAATTGTCAAATTGCTAAACGCAGACCACCCTTAACGTTTTGATGCTCATGAAGAGAGGTACACTAAATATCCAACTTCTTGACCCAAGGGATTTACTGGGGACCCATACTACCTACTTCAGATCAAATCTAGGGTTTCATAATTTTCCATTAATAATTGTATTTTAAATAATTTTCCAAATGGCCATATTACTAAGGTTTGAACTACAAGTATATTTTTCTGACCTCCAATGCCCACTCCAATTTATTCATAAATCAAGGGTACCTAATAAACAGTAGATATAAAGTTTTAGGGAAAACCAGCAAGATTTATTATTTTTAGAAATTCCAAAACACAATTATTTCCAATAATTTCCAAAGGAGGTACCCTCATATGAACTCCAATCCTTGTGCAAATTAACACAGTGGTGCTTATTAATAAAATATTTAATCCTACAAAGTTTGACCATGCTATTCAGAGGGTATGTTTGTAATTCCATCCAAGGATATATTTGCAATTTCTTTCAAAATGAACTAGAGGTACCAAAAATATTGATCTATAAATTATGAGAACATTAAAGTGGATACATATTGATATAAAAAGGCAACCAGCAAAGTTTCATGCAATTTCAGAGATTTAATATCCTAAAATTGATCATCCCAAAAATTGCCCACAATGTGAAATATTACAATTTAACCCTCCAAGAGTTTACTCATGTTCTAACCAATTCTTCCAGAGATATATGACATTAAAACCATGATTATGACAGAAGATGGTAAATTGATAAATACTATTTATCCCTAAAACCTCAAACCCTAAATAATTACAAATCTACCCTAGGGTTTATTACTTATGATTGGCAACTCCAAATCCCTCCAAACTCCTACAGTAGTATTCTCTGGTCACTAAGGCCATCTACCCAAAATTTCAAGTCAATCCACTGAGGTTTGACCCCTCTTCCTTCATTAACCTCTAATTGCACCCCTTTAGGGTTTAGCCTAGGGTTAAGGTCTAACCTTCTCCAATAGCTCTAGTAGGAACTCCAGAGATTTATAACCTCAAAAACAAGTGGGTGACAGAAGATGATGATTCCCTAAGTGTTATTTCTTCCTAGAACCCCAAATTCCAATTATTTACAAATCTACCCAAGGATTTATTACCTAGGTTAGACAACTCCAAATCTCTTCAAACTCACAAGGGAGTCTTCTCTGGTCACTAAGACCTACCCACCAAAACTTTAGGTCAAACCACTAGGGTTTGACCCTACTCCCTTCATTGACCCCTATTTGCACCCCTTAAGGGTTTATCCTAGGGTTAGGGTCTAGGCATCTCCAAATCCACTCAAAGCTACTCCTTGAGGTGTCCCATACCTCCCAAGGCAGTGACCAAGGTCACCCCATCAATCAGTGGGAGGAAACCCCTCCACACTCCAAAGTTCTCTTATGTTTACTTTTGCCCTAAACATCACCTCTAAGCCAACTATTCTCAAGGGAACTCCCTACCTTGCCCATACCCATACCACTCACTATACTGACCATAGGTCAGTGGAAGACCACCTAAGATCCTACCAATAATTGGTGAGGGGTGGAATTCCAATGGGTACCTATTTGGGGTGCAAATAGCAATTTAGCCCCTTTTTGATTTACTAGGGCAAAACTCCTCCAATGGCCACCAAACTTGGACCATAGGTTGGCATGGGGGAGGGTGAGGTGCACCCCAAATATGGAGCCAAAATACCTTGTGGAAAGGTGGGGGCACTCACCCAAAGTTTTGCCCAAACCTAGGGAGCCTAGGGCTATTTTGGTGGAACACCCTACCAAAACAACTCCATAAATCATGATATTTTAACCAGGGCCTATACATACCCCTTAGGACCACCCATCCAAGTTTGGAAGGGTTTTGAGGTGTTTAGGACACCTAATTAGGTTAAACTAGGATTATTGGTCTTTCCCAAAAATTAAGAAGAAAACTTCACCAATCCTTGTGATCTTTGGACATGAGCTAGATATGCACAAGACCAGACTACACCCCAAAAATCAAGTCATTTGGAGTTATATAATGGGGTGGACATCAAAAATAAGTTCAGACTAGCCCTAAAGACAGCCTCCACTAGAATGAGTGCTGAGCCCTAACCAGGACTTCAAATTGAGTGATCTCAATTTTGTATGAAACTAGACTCCAAGGGCTACATTTGCTATGTTGACCACTTTTCATGATTCGGCCTCTAAGTATTTTTCCCAGATTTAAATAGGAGCTGCAGTTTAATCATAAGAATAAGCAAAATCCTTAAGGGAGCGCACGAATCCTAAAGCGGATCGGAAGGCGCCTGGTCATCGTCCCCAGGAAATCAACGGCAGAGATTCACCGCGCCTGGGCCGCCTTAGTGAGTGATTTCCCGGCCACCTGAGCGCCGCCCCGGCCGACCAACGCCACCACCACCTCCGTTGAGGTGGGGGCCGGCGATGAGCGGTGTTTGATCGGCCGGAGGTGGCCGGAATCGTGTTCTGTAGAAGGATACCCAACCCGATCAACGGGAGGATTGGCCGACTCGATTCACGGCCGATTGACCACGATTCGAGCCGCCGTCGATTTGGATCTAACCCTTAGAGTTCAGGGAGGAGAATTGGACCTGCTGGAGGGCTTGCCGTCGGGTCAACCTCGAGTACACCATGGGAGCTGCCGTCGGTTGAGAAGCCATGCCAATTCCTCCTACAGTGCACGAAATCCTCTGGTAACTAGGGGGTTTCTCTCCTCTCAGGTCTCTGAAGGTGAAGGGGGGTTCGATTGGGGGTGGTGATGGCTTTAAACATCATTGCCATTAAAGCCCCCCTTCGGTTACATCAAGGACCGACCCCCTCTTCCTCTCCCTGCCTTAATCCCCCTTTGTAACTGATGGAAACTCCTCCTAATCGGCTGAGGAGTTGAATGGAGGCATCAATTGGGGAGGCTAAGAGGTAAAACCTCTTAATGGCCATGAATGGCCTCTTCTCTCTCTTCCAAAAATGGTGAAACCCCCATTTTCTCTCTCCTAACCACCATGGTCGGTTTCTACCCTCTCTCCTGAGTTTAATGAGGGTCCACATGGGCTGGTTGACCATCCAATTGAGCTAGCCCAAAGAGATTGGGTTAGGTTTGAGCATTTTGACCTAAATTGGGCAATTTTGACTTTTGGCCAAATTGGTCAATTGGGGAACCCTAGGATGGGGCTTTTGGGTTCAATAGGTTCTAAATTAAGTTTAGGAACTAATGGTGGAGTCAATTTGGTCATATGGTTCTTGGTTGACCCAATCTAAGATGATTTGACCAAAATAGGCTAGATTGACTTTGGTCAAATTGAGCCCTAGGGTTGACTTGGTCATGGGGCTTTTTGGTCCACTAGCTCCCCTATGACATGATAGCCCTATGGGTGAGGTCAATTTAATGTGGTGAAGGTCAATTGGGGTACTTTGAGAAGAAAGGTCATTTTGACCTAAAAAAGGGCATTTTGGTCAATTTGCACCCCTGGGGGTCCCATGATGGGGCTTTTGGGTCCATTAGGTCTATAATGGTATTATAAACCTAGGAGTGTGATCAATTTGACATGGTGAGGGTTGATTGGCTCTAAATGGGCTACTTTGACCAATTTGAGGGTTTATGTTGACTTTGGTCAGATTGGCCTCTTAGGTTGACTTCAATGGGCCCAAGGTGCCCTAAGGGGACCTATAAAGGGTTAGGGACACTATGGTGGGGTCCAAGGGTTAAGTTGAAGCCCTAAATTCCAATCCCAAGCTTGGAAGATGGGAATTGCTATTTGCAGACCAAGGTGGCTTCCTCCTCCTTTCCTAAGCTCTTAGGTTCAAAAAGGTTCTTCCTATGGTTTTGTCATGACCCAGTCATGACAAAACCAACTTAGGGGTCTAGCAGTTTGGGGGATGTTACAAATCCCAATACATAAAAATAAAAATTTCGTCCCCGAAATTCAGACAAGCCTATGGGGTTTCTACTAGAGAAAAAACTGTAACATCCCAGAAAAAGTAAGTTGTACCTGCCGTAAAAAGCTGCGGATATTTTTGCTGCATCAAGTCCAGTGGCTCCCAAGTATGTTCTTCCTGTCCATGATTCCTCCACAGGACCTTGACCAGTGGGACCTTCTTGCGCCGCAAGACTCGTAGCTCTGTGTCGTCTATCCGAACCGGCTCCAAGTGAATCGATCGATCTGTAGCTACTGGCCCCTCAGAAGTAGACACCTGCTGCTCAGGCCGAAGTAAAGCCTTCCTGAGTGAAGAGAAGTGGAATACGTCATGCAGTCCCTCCAAATCCGGCGGTAGCTCCAGTCTGTAAGCCAAGGGGCCGATCCGCTCCAGGATCCTATAGGGTCCCATAAACCTTGGACTGAGCTTCTTCCGGCCGCGAACCCTCGAGACTCCATGCATCGGACGTATCTTCAAGAAAACCCGGTCTCCCACCTGGAACTCCACCATACGATGACGCGCATCGTAATACTTGGCCTGCCTGCTCTGGGCCTCCAGCATCCTATCTCGAATCAACCTCACCTGGGCCTCCGTGTCCTCCACGAACTCTGAGCCAAGAGCCTTGGGGTCCTCATCCTGAATCCAAGATAACGGTGTCCTGCACCTCCGTCCATATAATGCCTCGTAAGGTGCTCTGCCTATGCTAGCCTGGTGACTGTTGTTATAAGAGAACTCGACCAACGGCAACAGTCTCTCCCAAGGCTCCCCACGGTCTAGAATGCAAAGACGCAAAAGATCCTCCAAGGTCCGATTGGTGCGCTCCGTTTGCCCGTCTGTCTGGGGGTGAAAAGCTGTACTGAAGGTCAACCGGGTGCCTAGATAGGCCTGCACCGCTCTCCACTCCCTTGACGTAAAACGTCCATCTCGGTCGGAAACTATCGTCCTTGGCACACCATGATAACGGATAAACTGCTCCACAAACTTTCGAACCAAAACTCTGACTGAATTATCCTTCCTGATCGGAATGAATCTAGCCACCTTCGTCAACCTGTCGACGATCACCCAAATCGAGTCATTCCCCGTACGGGATCGGGGGAGACCATGAATAAAATCCATCGCTATATCGTCGAACTTCCACTCCGGCACTGGGAGTGGCTGCAATAATCCTGCGGGGTTCCGACACTCCGCCTTCACAAGCTGGCAGGTCTCGCAGTGGGTCACAAAATAAATGATATCTCTCTTCATACCCGGCCAGTACATGGTCCTCTTCAGATCTGCCGTCATCTTGGTAATACCCGGGTGCACTGAATACTTACTGCAGTGAGCCTCTGCCATAATATCTTCCCGGATCTGATCTCCCGCCGGCACATACACCCGACCTCTAAAACTCAACAGGTCGTCCTTCATCGAATAATCTCCAGCTGAACCTGCCTCCAAGGCTCTGAAAATCGGCTCCAGCTTGGCATCCTGTCTCTGCCCTTCCCTGATGCGGTCTCGAATGTCATATGTGGCACCAATCGCCGCTAGGTACTCCTTGTACAGCTCCGGATCATCTTCCGATACCAGGGAGATCTGCATATCTTCGAACATTCGCACCAACTCCATGGCCATCAGCTTAGGCTCTGCTCCTGATGTGGTAGCTCTCCTGCTCAGAGCGTCTGCTACTACATTTGCCTTCCCTGGGTGGTAATGCATCGTATACTGGTAATCTGATAAGAACTCCACCCATCGCCTTTGTCGGATATTCAACTCCTTCTGCGTATCTACATACTTCAGATTTTTGTGATCTGAGAATATGTCGCAGTGGACACCATAGAGGTAGTGTCGCCAGATCTTAAGAGCGAATACGACTGCTCCCATCTCCAAATCATGCACTGGGTAGTTCCGCTCGTGGTCCTTCAACTGGTGGGAGGCATAAGCTATCACATGCCCGTTCTGCATCAGAACGGCACCCATCCCCTGATAAGATGCATCCGTATACACTTGAAATCCTTCCTTCCCCGACGGAAGGGCAAGGATGGGAGCTGAAGTGAGCCGACCCTTCAGCTCCTGGAAAGCTGTCTCGCACTGCGGCGTCCAAGAAAATACAGCATCCTTTCTTGTCAGAGCGGTAAGCGGGAGGGCTATCTGAGAGAATCCCTGAACGAACTTCCGGTAGTAGCCGGCAAGTCCCAAGAAACTTCTTACGTCGGTGGCCGTCTTCAGCGGCGGCCAGTCCCGTACTGCCTGAACCTTTGCTGGATCTACTGCCAAGCCTGCTCCACTGATGATGTGGCCCAGGAAGGCCACCTCCTTCAACCAGAACTGGCATTTACTGAACTTAGCATATAACCGATGCTCCCGCAGCTTCCCCAAGGTTAGTGCCAAATGCTGCGCATGCTCCTCCTCCGTCCTCGAGTAGATGAGGATGTCGTCGATGAACACTATGACAAAGATGTCGAGGTAAGGCTCAAACACCCGATTCATCAAGCTCATAAATGCTGAAGGTGCATTTGTGAGCCCGAACGGCATCACCGTGAACTCGTACAATCCATACCGGCTGCTGAAAGCCGTCTTCGGGATGTCCTCCTCTTGGATCCTTAGCTGATAATATCCCGATCTCAAATCCAGCTTCGAGAAGCAGTGGGCTCCCTCTAGCTGGTCAAAGAGCTCGTCTATCCTTGGCAGAGGGTACGTGTTCCGCACCGTCAGCCTATTCAGAGCTCTGTAATCGATGCACAGTCGGAGCGTCCCATCCTTCTTCTTCACAAATAACACCGGAGCTCCCCAAGGTGAGGAACTCGGCCTAACGAACCCGGCTTCCACCAGCTCCTGCAGCTGGCTCCGAAACTCTACCAACTCCTTCGGGGCCATCCGATAAGGAGCTTTGGACACCGGCTTGGCCCCTGGCACCAGCTGAATCTGAAAATCCTTCTCGCGGTGCGGTGGTAGCCCAGGAAGCTTCTCCGGAAAGACATCCGCAAAATCTCGAACTACCGGGATACTAGGCACTGAGTCCTTGACTTCAGTCGCCTCGAAGAGCACCTGGTAAACCTCGTCTCCCTGCAGGTGGGCCTTGACGGCCTGAATGGACGATAAAAAGAGACGAGAGGTAAGTTGAGTACCTTCGAATGCCACAACCCCGTCTTTATGCTCTAGCACGATCCGCCTTGCCGGGCAGTCAATCCTTGCCCGGTTCTCATACAACCAACTCATGCCTAGGATCAGGTCGTAATCCCTCATCTTCAGAACAGTTGCCGGGACTTCGAACAGTCTTCCTCCAATCTCCAGACTCATTAGGCATGTTAAATTTGTTAAGACCTCTGATCCGTCCGGAAATCTCACTCTCCTATAGTCGCTTTTGAAGTGCTTGAATTGGTCTAGGTCTTCAATAAACTTAGCCGAGACGAACGAGTGCGAGGCACCCGTATCGAACAAGGTAAAAGCAGGTTTGCCGGAAATGGATACTAAACCTGGAGGTTTGATGCTAGGTTCAATGCTAAGGTAAAACTAAAACTTTCAAAACATTAACTATTTAAAATTAAAAGCGACAAATACCTGCGATGACCCTTGCCGGGTCCCTGGGCCTGGCCAAATCTAAGGCATAAGCCTGCTCTCTGTAGTGCCTCCGATCGTCACCCTGAAATCCACGGCCTCGACCACGTCCTCGGCCTCCGGGATGCTGGCCCCGAGGTGCTGCTTGTGGTGCTGGAGGGGCATTCCTCTGGGGGCAGTTCCTCTTGATGTGGCCGACCTGATGGCAGTGAAAGCACTCAGGAGGTGGCCCACCTCCTCCAATCCTTGGCACTTCCCTTATCTGCAAGGGCTGGGGAGCCAAAACTACCGGCTCCCTTTGCTCCTGCCTCTCTTCCTGACGGGGTCGGACCTCCGTCCTTCTTTCCCCGGCGTCTCGGCCTCTCGGCTGATCTCTTCTCCCATTTCTTCCTTGATCCTCCATGGGTCTCTTCCTTCCTCGAACAACTTGCTGGTCTCCCTCCAGCTTCTTTGCCATTTCCAGAATCTTCGTCATGCTGCCATCGGAGACGAACAGAAGGGCCTGTCTCAACTCATCACGGAGGCCCTTATAGAACCTCTTAGCATATCCTGCATCATCCAGTTGGTAGGATACCGCAAACCGGGACAGGTGAGTGAACTCCTGATGGTACTCCAGCACTGATCTACTCCCCTGCCGCAACTGCAGAAATCTATCTTCCAAGTCATCTCTTGCCGACTGCGGCACAAAATGCTCCAACAACGCCGCTTTGAAATCATCCCAAGCAACATCTGCTGCCTCTAATCCCGGGTACGATGTAGCCAGGAACCTCTTCCACCACCTCTTAGCATGGGATTCCAGGCATGAAACCACCAGTGGCACCTCCATGTCTGCCGGGCACTGGATTCCTGTCAGCATCTCTTGCATAATGTCCACCCACTCTTTAGTTCTTACAGCCGTCTCCGTCCCAATATAAGCTGGCGGGGAGAGTCCCCGGAAGATGCTCAGCCAGTTGGCCCCAGGGTTTTGCTGAGGAGCCGGTGCCTGCTGTGCTCTGAATGTCTCCAAGATGGCAGTCAGAGTCTGCCCCAACTCCGTCTGCTGGAACGGGGTCGGAGCCGGTGGTGGTGGAACGACGTTCGGAGTCGGCGGGACTCCATGCTGCGGTGAAGGTTCCGTTGCCGGCTACACAAGAAAGATTGCACTTATAAGGGACTTAGCTAAAGGGAAGAAACATTTCAGTTATAAGTGGACTTTTTCATGTGATTTCCCTTATGGGCACACCATTGCTTCCGCTGCTAGTTTGTCCGCAAACTAAGCTCGCGCGGGGTGGCCCAGGGTTTGTGGACTTCTTTTCCTTGGATCGATGTTTCCTCTGATACCACTTGTAAGACCCCATTTTTTTTTTGCAAAAACCACCGGGTCTTAGGCCCAGAACCGCCGTTTTGTGGTGACACCTTCGCTCGGGAAGGTCGTCACTACAAAACGCCGATCCTGCCGGCCAAATCGATCACAAGAAAAGTAAGCTAACATGAATAAAGCAAGCAAAACATGTCCACATCACATATATAAATAAATCATCAAAAGATGTCCACAACCATAACTGAAAGAAAGGAAAACAAGGTAACTAGGGCCTTGCCCAACACATCAGAGCCTCACTACATGGATCACTCGCGGAGGTAAAATAACTAAATCAACACTCACGGATCCTGTCATCTGAGCTCCTGAGCTAGACTGCCCCGCCTCCATTTGCACCGGCCTCTGGTGCTGCTCCGTCGCCGCGGTCTCCTAAAATGATAAGGTCCACCGACCGTCAGTCATAACGACTCAGCCAATTCCCCACCCCTCCCCCCAGGGCTCCTAGGCACCGGATGGGAAGGAGGAAGCGGAGGACAAACAAGGGGTAGAAACAAATGCAGGTGACAAGGTAATATCTACTCTACACAGGTGATATGTATATATAAATGAAACAAAATAGAAACAGCAGGGTAAAGTAAAGGGAAAACAGTAAAGTGCAAAAGTAGAGGCAAGTAAGTATTATGATATAAACCATTGATTTATAGGAATGCCCATACAAACCTATAGACCAAGGGGTCGTTTAGCAAGGCCTATCGTATAAAAAGTCCCATACCAATTTATACGATAGGTGTCAGGGGTTGAATGCAATGATTATGCTATGTCATGCAAGTATGTTATTATGCGGTGATCAAACAAGTGCAACTCACTCACTACGACTCTATGCGCATAGACCTTTAGTTCCCTCTTTTTGGAGCGAGCTAGACTCCTCAGGATACTCCCGTAGTGGCAAACGGAAGCGGTGGGTTGGGCCTCGCCCACCTCTAGGTTGGTATATGCACTACCCGACCTAGACCTATTGTACGCCTCCACAAAACCCGCGGAGCGTCTGCGTACTCTTACTGACTGGACCGCCAGACTTTTATGGCTAAGTGTAAATACCACACTTGCCGAGCCCAAGTGTTAACGTCGGTGCAACGACCGCCAACACGAAGGACCCACCACCTTATGCACATGCAAATTATCTTCCAACAATACCGAGCTACAAGCTCCCCGGGCTAACCCGCCCGTCACCAATAAATATCTCAGAAACAAAAGATCACCGGACTAAACCGGCTAGACTTCCATAAGCACACTCTCAGAGTGACTTTCCTGCCTTAGAAACTCAGGTGCTAAAAGACGCTAACAAGAAAAGACGATCTTTCGTCAATTCCCGGACGACCTAGCCGAGGGTGGCACCCCACCACCCTAAGACTTACCAAACCCCAACTTCTCTAGAGACCCATACATAATACAAGGCTACCACCCATCCTTCATCACTTCAGACCCAAGACAACCAGATTGACCTCTAACCCCAAAATTATCAAATTGCTAAACGCAGACCACCCTTAACGTTTTGATGCTCATGAAGAGAGGTACACTAAATATCCAACTTCTTGACCCAAGGGATTTACTGGGGACCCATACTACCTACTTCAGATCAAATCTAGGGTTTCATAATTTTCCATTAATAATTGTATTTTAAATAATTTTCCAAATGGCCATATTACTAAGGTTTGAACTACAAGTATATTTTTCTGACCTCCAATGCCCACTCCAATTTATTCATAAATCAAGGGTACCTAATAAACAGTAGATATAAAGTTTTAGGGAAAACCAGCAAGATTTATTATTTTTAGAAATTCCAAAACACAATTATTTCCAATAATTTCCAAAGGAGGTACCCTCATATGAACTCCAATCCTTGTGCAAATTAACACAGTGGTGCTTATTTATAAAATATTTAATCCTACAAAGTTTGACCATGCTATTCAGAGGGTATGTTTGTAATTCCATCCAAGGATATATTTGCAATTTCTTTCAAAATGAACTAGAGGTACCAAAAATATTGATCTATAAATTATGAGAAAATTACAGTGGATACATATTGATATAAAAAGGCAACCAGCAAAGTTTCATGCAATTTCAGAGATTTAATATCCTAAAATTGATCATCCCAAAAATTGCCCACAATGTGAAATATTACAATTTAACCCTCCAAGAGTTTACTCATGTTCTAACCAATTCTTCCAGAGATATATGACATTAAAACCATGATTATGACAGAAGATGGTAAATTGATAAATACTATTTATCCCTAAAACCTCAAACCCTAAATAATTACAAATCTACCCTAGGGTTTATTACTTATGATTGGCAACTCCAAATCCCTCCAAACTCCTACAGTAGCATTCTCTGGTCACTAAGGCCATCTACCCAAAATTTCAAGTCAATCCACTGAGGTTTGACCCCTCTTCCTTCATTAACCTCTAATTGCACCCCTTTAGGGTTTAGCCTAGGGTTAAGGTCTAACCTTCTCCAATAGCTCTAGTAGGAACTCCAGAGATTTATAACCTCAAAAACAAGTGGGTGACAGAAGATGATGATTCCCTAAGTGTTATTTCTTCCTAGAACCCCAAATTCCAATTATTTACAAATCTACCCAAGGATTTATTACCTAGGTTAGACAACTCCAAATCTCTTCAAACTCACAAGGGAGTCTTCTCTGATCACTAAGACCTACCCACCAAAACTTTAGGTCAAACCACTAGGGTTTGACCCTACTCCCTTCATTGACCCCTATTTGCACCCCTTAAGGGTTTATCCTAGGGTTAGGGTCTAGGCATCTCCAAATCCACTCAAAGCTACTCCTTGAGGTGTCCCATACCTCCCAAGGCAGTGACCAAGGTCAACCCATCAATCAGTGGGAGGAAACCCCTCCACACTCCAAAGTTCTCTTATGTTTACTTTTGCCCTAAACATCACCTCTAAGCCAACTATTCTCAAGGGAACTCCCTACCTTGCCCATACCCATACCACTCACTATACTGACCATAGGTCAGTGGAAGACCACCTAAGATCCTACCAATAATTGGTGAGGGGTGGAATTCCAATGGGTACCTATTTGGGGTGCAAATAGCAATTTAGCCCCTTTTTGATTTACTAGGGCAAAACTCCTCCAATGGCCACCAAACTTGGACCATAGGTTGGCATGGGGGAGGGTGAGGTGCACCCCAAATATGGAGCCAAAATACCTTGTGGAAAGGTGGGGGCACTCACCCAAAGTTTTGCCCAAACCTAGGGAGCCTAGGGCTATTTTGGTGGAACACCCTACCAAAACAACTCCATAAATCATGATATTTTAACCAGGGCCTATACATACCCCTTAGGACCACCCATCCAAGTTTGGAAGGGTTTTGAGGTGTTTAGGACACCTAATTAGGTTAAACTAGGATTATTGGTCTTTCCCAAAAATTAAAAAGAAAACTTCACCAATCCTTGTGATCTTTGGACATGAGCTAGATATGCACAAGACCAGACTACACCCCAAAAATCAAGTCATTTGGAGTTATATAATGGGGTGGACATCAAAAATAAGTTCAGACTAGCCCTAAAGACAGCCTCCACTAGAATGAGTGCTGAGCCCTAACCAGGACTCCAAATTGAGTGATCTCAATTTTGTATGAAACTAGACTCCAAGGGCTACATTTTCTATGTTGACCACTTTTCATGATTCGGCCTCTAAGTATTTTTCCCAGATTTAAATAGGAGCTGCAGTTTAATCATAAGAATAAGCAAAATCCTTAAGGGAGCGCACGAATCCTAAAGCGGATCGGAAGGCGCCTGGTCATCGTTCCCAGGAAATCAACGGCAGAGATTCACCGCGCCTGGGCCGCCTTAGTGAGTGATTTCCCGGCCACCTGAGCGCCGCCCCGGCCGACCAACGCCACCACCACCTCCGTTGAGGTGGGGGCCGGCGATGAGCGGTGTTTGATCGGCCGGAGGTGGCCGGAATCGTGTTCTGTAGAAGGATACCCAACCCGATCAACGGGAGGATTGGCCGACTCGATTCACGGCCGATTGACCACGATTCGAGCCGCCGTCGATTTGGATCTAACCCTTAGAGTTCAGGGAGGAGAATTGGACCTGCTGGAGGGCTTGCCGTCGGGTCAACCTCGAGTACACCATGGGAGCTGCCGTCGGTTGAGAAGCCATGCCAATTCCTCCTACAGTGCACGAAATCCTCTGGTAACTAGGGGGTTTCTCTCCTCTCAGGTCTCTGAAGGTGAAGGGGGGTTCGATTGGGGGTGGTGATGGCTTTAAACATCATTGCCATTAAAGCCCCCCTTCGGTTACATCAAGGACCGACCCCCTCTTCCTCTCCCTGCCTTAATCCCCCTTTGTAACTGATGGAAACTCCTCCTAATCGGCTGAGGAGTTGAATGGAGGCATCAATTGGGGAGGCTAAGAGGTAAAACCTCTTAATGGCCATGAATGGCCTCTTCTCTCTCTTCCAAAAATGGTGAAACCCCCATTTTCTCTCTCCTAACCACCATGGTCGGTTTCTACCCTCTCTCCTGAGTTTAATGAGGGTCCACATGGGCTGGTTGACCATCCAATTGAGCTAGCCCAAAGAGATTGGGTTAGGTTTGAGCATTTTGACCTAAATTGGGCAATTTTGACTTTTGGCCAAATTGGTCAATTGGGGAACCCTAGGATGGGGCTTTTGGGTTCAATAGGTTCTAAATTAAGTTTAGGAACTAATGGTGGAGTCAATTTGGTCATATGGTTCTTGGTTGACCCAATCTAAGATGATTTGACCAAAATAGGCTAGATTGACTTTGGTCAAATTGAGCCCTAGGGTTGACTTGGTCATGGGGCTTTTTGGTCCACTAGCTCCCCTATGACATGATAGCCCTATGGGTGAGGTCAATTTAATGTGGTGAAGGTCAATTGGGGTACTTTGAGAAGAAAGGTCATTTTGACCTAAAAAAGGGCATTTTGGTCAATTTGCACCCCTGGGGGTCCCATGATGGGGCTTTTGGGTCCATTAGGTCTATAATGGTATTATAAACCTAGGAGTGTGATCAATTTGACATGGTGAGGGTTGATTGGCTCTAAATGGGCTACTTTGACCAATTTGAGGGTTTATGTTGACTTTGGTCAGATTGGCCTCTTAGGTTGACTTCAATGGGCCCAAGGTGCCCTAAGGGGACCTATAAAGGGTTAGGGACACTATGGTGGGGTCCAAGGGTTAAGTTGAAGCCCTAAATTCCAATCCCAAGCTTGGAAGATGGGAATTGCTATTTGCAGACCAAGGTGGCTTCCTCCTCCTTTCCTAAGCTCTTAGGTTCAAAAAGGTTCTTCCTATGGTTTTGTCATGACCCAGTCATGACAAAACCAACTTAGGGGTCTAGCAGTTTGGGGGATGTTACAAATCCCAATACATAAAAATAAAAATTTCGTCCCCGAAATTCAGACAAGCCTATGGGGTTTCTACTAGAGAAAAAACTGTAACATCCCAGAAAAAGTAAGTTGTACCTGCCGTAAAAAGCTGCGGATATTTTTGCTGCATCAAGTCCAGTGGCTCCCAAGTATGTTCTTCCTGTCCATGATTCCTCCACAGGACCTTGACCAGTGGGACCTTCTTGCGCCGCAAGACTCGTAGCTCTGTGTCGTCTATCCGAACCGGCTCCAAGTGAATCGATCGATCTGTAGCTACTGGCCCCTCAGAAGTAGACACCTGCTGCTCAGGCCGAAGTAAAGCCTTCCTGAGTGAAGAGACGTGGAATACGTCATGCAGTCCCTCCAAATCCGGCGGTAGCTCCAGTCTGTAAGCCAAGGGGCCGATCCGCTCCAGGATCCTATAGGGTCCCATAAACCTTGGACTGAGCTTCTTCCGGCCGCGAACCCTCGAGACTCCATGCATCGGACGTATCTTCAAGAAAACCCGGTCTCCCACCTGGAACTCCACCATACGATGACGCGCATCGTAATACTTGGCCTGCCTGCTCTGGGCCTCCAGCATCCTATCTCGAATCAACCTCACCTGGGCCTCCGTGTCCTCCACGAACTCTGAGCCAAGAGCCTTGGGGTCCTCATCCTGAATCCAAGATAACGGTGTCCTGCACCTCCGTCCATATAATGCCTCGTAAGGTGCTCTGCCTATGCTAGCCTGGTGACTGTTGTTATAAGAGAACTCGACCAACAGCAACAGTCTCTCCCAAGGCTCCCCACGGTCTAGAATGCAAAGACGCAAAAGATCCTCCAAGGTCCGATTGGTGCGCTCCGTTTGCCCGTCTGTCTGGGGGTGAAAAGCTGTACTGAAGGTCAACCGGGTGCCTAGATAGGCCTGCACCGCTCTCCACTCCCTTGACGTAAAACGTCCATCTCGGTCGGAAACTATCGTCCTTGGCACACCATGATAACGGATAAACTGCTCCACAAACTTTCGAACCAAAACTCTGACTGAATTATCCTTCCTGATCGGAATGAATCTAGCCACCTTCGTCAACCTGTCGACGATCACCCAAATCGAGTCATTCCCCGTACGGGATCGGGGGAGACCATGAATAAAATCCATCGCTATATCGTCGAACTTCCACTCCGGCACTGGGAGTGGCTGCAATAATCCTGCGGGGTTCCGACACTCCGCCTTCACAAGCTGGCAGGTCTCGCAGTGGGTCACAAAATAAATGATATCTCTCTTCATACCCGACCAGTACATGGTCCTCTTCAGATCTGCCGTCATCTTGGTAATACCCGGGTGCACTGAATACTTATTGCAGTGAGCCTCTGCCATAATATCTTCCCGGATCTGATCTCCCGCCGGCACATACACCCGACCTCTAAAACTCAACAGGTCGTCCTTCATCGAATAATCTCCAGCTGAACCTGCCTCCAAGGCTCTGAAAATCGGCTCCAGCTTGGCATCCTGTCTCTGCCCTTCCCTGATGCGGTCTCGAATGTCATATGTGGCACCAATCGCCGCTAGGTACTCCTTGTACAGCTCCGGATCATCTTCCGATACCAGGGAGATCTGCATATCTTCGAACATTCGCACCAACTCCATGGCCATCAGCTTAGGCTCTGCTCCTGATGTGGTAGCTCTCCTGCTCAGAGCGTCTGCTACTACATTTGCCTTCCCTGGGTGGTAATGCATCGTATACTGGTAATCTGATAAGAACTCCACCCATCGCCTTTGTCGGATATTCAACTCCTTCTGCGTATCTACATACTTCAGATTTTTGTGATCTGAGAATATGTCGCAGTGGACACCATAGAGGTAGTGTCGCCAGATCTTAAGAGCGAATACGACTGCTCCCATCTCCAAATCATGCACTGGGTAGTTCCGCTCGTGGTCCTTCAACTGGTGGGAGGCATAAGCTATCACATGCCCGTTCTGCATCAGAACGGCACCCATCCCCTGATAAGATGCATCCGTATACACTTGAAATCCTTCCTTCCCCGACGGAAGGGCAAGGATGGGAGCTGAAGTGAGCCGACCATTCAGCTCCTGGAAAGCTGTCTCGCACTGCGGCGTCCAAGAAAATACAGCATCCTTTCTTGTCAGAGCGGTAAGCGGGAGGGCTATCTGAGAGAATCCCTGAACGAACTTCCGGTAGTAGCCGGCAAGTCCCAAGAAACTTCTTACGTCGGTGGCCGTCTTCAGCGGCGGCCAGTCCCGTACTGCCTGAACCTTTGCTGGATCTACTGCCAAGCCTGCTCCACTGATGATGTGGCCCAGGAAGGCCACCTCCTTCAACCAGAACTGGCATTTACTGAACTTAGCATATAACCGATGCTCTCGCAGCTTCCCCAAGGTTAGTGCCAAATGCTGCGCATGCTCCTCCTCCGTCCTCGAGTAGATGAGGATGTCGTCGATGAACACTATGACAAAGATGTCGAGGTAAGGCTCAAACACCCGATTCATCAAGCTCATAAATGCTGAAGGTGCATTTGTGAGCCCGAACGGCATCACCGTGAACTCGTACAATCCATACCGGCTGCTGAAAGCCGTCTTCGGGATGTCCTCCTCTTGGATCCTTAGCTGATAATATCCCGATCTCAAATCCAGCTTCGAGAAGCAGTGGGCTCCCTCTAGCTGGTCAAAGAGCTCGTCTATCCTTGGCAGAGGGTACGTGTTCCGCACCGTCAGCCTATTCAGAGCTCTGTAATCGATGCACAGTCGGAGCGTCCCATCCTTCTTCTTCACAAATAACACCGGAGCTCCCCAAGGTGAGGAACTCGGCCTAACGAACCCGGCTTACACCAGCTCCTGCAGCTGGCTCCGAAACTCTACCAACTCCTTCGGGGCCATCCGATAAGGAGCTTTGGACACCGGCTTGGCCCCTGGCACCAGCTGAATCTGAAAATCCTTCTCGCGGTGCAGTGGTAGCCCAGGAAGCTTCTCCGGAAAGACATCCGCAAAATCTCGAACTACCGGGATACTAGGCACTGAGTCCTTGACTTCAGTCGCCTCGAAGAGCACCTGGTAAACCTCGTCTCCCTGCAGGTGGGCCTTGACGGCCTGAATGGACGATAAAAAGAGACGAGGGGTAAGTTGAGTACCTTCGAATGCCACAACCCCGTCTTTATGCTCTAGCACGATCCGCCTTGCCGGGCAGTCAATCCTTGCCCGGTTCTCATACAACCAACTCATGCCCAGGATCAGGTCGTAATCCCTCATCTTCAGAACAGTTGCCGGGACTTCGAACAGTCTTCCTCCAATCTCCAGACTCATTAGGCATGTTAAATTTGTTAAGACCTCTGATCCGTCCGGAAATCTCACTCTCCTATAGTCGCTTTTGAAGTGCTTGAATTGGTCTAGGTCTTCAATAAACTTAGCCGAGACGAACGAGTGCGAGGCACCCGTATCGAACAAGGTAAAAGCAGGTTTGCCGGAAATGGATACTAAACCTGGAGGTTTGATGCTAGGTTCAATGCTAAGGTAAAACTAAAACTTTCAAAACATTAACTATTTAAAATTAAAAGCGACAAATACCTGCGATGACCCTTGCCGGGTCCCTGGGCCTGGCCAAATCTAAGGCATAAGCCTGCTCTCTGTAGTGCCTCCGATCGTCACCCTGAAATCCACGGCCTCGACCACGTCCTCGGCCTCCGGGATGCTGGCCCCGAGGTGCTGCTTGTGGTGCTGGAGGGGCATTCCTCTGGGGGCAGTTCCTCTTGATGTGGCCGACCTGATGGCAGTGAAAGCACTCAGGAGGTGGCCCACCTCCTCCAATCCTTGGCACTTCCCTTATCTGCAAGGGCTGGGGAGCCAAAACTACCGGCTCCCTTTGCTCCTGCCTCTCTTCCTGACGGGGTCGGACCTCCGTCCTTCTTTCCCCGGCGTCTCGGCCTCTCGGCTGATCTCTTCTCCCATTTCTTCCTTGATCCTCCATGGGTCTCTTCCTTCCTCGAACAACTTGCTGGTCTCCCTCCAGCTTCTTTGCCATTTCCAGAATCTTCGTCATGCTGCCATCGGAGACGAACAGAAGGGCCTGTCTCAACTCATCACGGAGGCCCTTATAGAACCTCTTAGCATATCCTGCATCATCCAGTTGGTAGGATACCGCAAACCGGGACAGGTGAGTGAACTCCTGATGGTACTCCAGCACTGATCTACTCCCCTGCCGCAACTGCAGAAATCTATCTTCCAAGTCATCTCTTGCCGACTGCGGCACAAAATGCTCCAACAACGCCGCTTTGAAATCATCCCAAGCAACATCTGCTGCCTCTAATCCCGGGTACGATGTAGCCAGGAACCTCTTCCACCACCTCTTAGCATGGGATTCCAGGCATGAAACCACCAGTGGCACCTCCATGTCTGCCGGGCACTGGATTCCTGTCAGCATCTCTTGCATAATGTCCACCCACTCTTCAGTTCTTACAGCCGTCTCCGTCCCAATATAAGCTGGCGGGGAGAGTCCCCGGAAGATGCTCAGCCAGTTGGCCCCAGGGTTTTGCTGAGGAGCCGGTGCCTGCTGTGCTCTGAATGTCTCCAAGATGGCAGTCAGAGTCTGCCCCAACTCCGTCTGCTGGAACGGGGTCGGAGCCGGTGGTGGTGGAACGACGTTCGGAGTCGGCGGGACTCCATGCTGCGGTGAAGGTTCCGTTGCCGGCTACACAAGAAAGATTGCACTTATAAGGGACTTAGCTAAAGGGAAGAAACATTTCAGTTATAAGTGGACTTTTTCATGTGATTTCCCTTATGGGCACACCATTGCTTCCGCTGCTAGTTTGTCCGCAAACTAAGCTCGCGCGGGGTGGCCCAGGGTTTGTGGACTTCTTTTCCTTGGATCGATGTTTCCTCTGATACCACTTGTAAGACCCCATTTTTTTTTTGCAAAAACCACCGGGTCTTAGGCCCAGAACCGCCGTTTTGTGGTGACACCTTCGCTCGGGAAGGTCGTCACTACAAAACGCCGATCCTGCCGGCCAAATCGATCACAAGAAAAGTAAGCTAACATGAATAAAGCAAGCAAAACATGTCCACATCACATATATAAATAAATCATCAAAAGATGTCCACAACCATAACTGAAAGAAAGGAAAACAAGGTAACTAGGGCCTTGCCCAACACATCAGAGCCTCACTACATGGATCACTCGCGGAGGTAAAATAACTAAATCAACACTCACGGATCCTGTCATCTGAGCTCCTGAGCTAGACTGCCCCGCCTCCATTTGCACCGGCCTCTGGTGCTGCTCCGTCGCCGCGGTCTCCTAAAATGATAAGGTCCACCGACCGTCAGTCATAACGACTCAGCCAATTCCCCACCCCTCCCCCCAGGGCTCCTAGGCACCGGATGGGAAGGAGGAAGCGGAGGACAAACAAGGGGTAGAAACAAATGCAGGTGACAAGGTAATATCTACTCTACACAGGTGATATGTATATATAAATGAAACAAAATAGAAACAGCAGGGTAAAGTAAAGGGAAAACAGTAAAGTGCAAAAGTAGAGGCAAGTAAGTATTATGATATAAACCATTGATTTATAGGAATGCCCATACAAACCTATAGACCAAGGGGTCGTTTAGCAAGGCCTATCGTATAAAAAGTCCCATACCAATTTATACGATAGGTGTCAGGGGTTGAATGCAATGATTATGCTATGTCATGCAAGTATGTTATTATGCGGTGATCAAACAAGTGCAACTCACTCACTACGACTCTATGCGCATAGACCTTTAGTTCCCTCTTTTTGGAGCGAGCTAGACTCCTCAGGATACTCCCGTAGTGGCAAACGGAAGCGGTGGGTTGGGCCTCGCCCACCTCTAGGTTGGTATATGCACTACCCGACCTAGACCTATCGTACGCCTCCACAAAACCCGCGGAGCGTCTGCGTACTCTTACTGACTGGACCGCCAGACTTTTATGGCTAAGTGTAAATACCACACTTGCCGAGCCCAAGTGTTAACGTCGGTGCAACGACCGCCAACACGAAGGACCCACCACCTTATGCACATGCAAATTATCTTCCAACAATACCGAGCTACAAGCTCCCCGGGCTAACCCGCCCGTCACCAATAAATATCTCAGAAACAAAAGATCACCGGACTAAACCGGCTAGACTTCCATAAGCACACTCTCAGAGTGACTTTCCTGCCTTAGAAACTCAGGTGCTAAAAGACGCTAACAAGAAAAGACGATCTTTCGTCAATTCCCGGACGACCTAGCCGAGGGTGGCACCCCACCACCCTAAGACTTACCAAACCCCAACTTCTCTAGAGACCCATACATAATACAAGGCTACCACCCATCCTTCATCACTTCAGACCCAAGACAACCAGATTGACCTCTAACCCCAAAATTATCAAATTGCTAAACGCAGACCACCCTTAACGTTTTGATGCTCATGAAGAGAGGTACACTAAATATCCAACTTCTTGACCCAAGGGATTTACTGGGGACCCATACTACCTACTTCAGATCAAATCTAGGGTTTCATAATTTTCCATTAATAATTGTATTTTAAATAATTTTCCAAATGGCCATATTACTAAGGTTTGAACTACAAGTATATTTTTCTGACCTCCAATGCCCACTCCAATTTATTCATAAATCAAGGGTACCTAATAAACAGTAGATATAAAGTTTTAGGGAAAACCAGCAAGATTTATTATTTTTAGAAATTCCAAAACACAATTATTTCCAATAATTTCCAAAGGAGGTACCCTCATATGAACTCCAATCCTTGTGCAAATTAACACAGTGGTGCTTATTAATAAAATATTTAATCCTACAAAGTTTGACCATGCTATTCAGAGGGTATGTTTGTAATTCCATCCAAGGATATATTTGCAATTTCTTTCAAAATGAACTAGAGGTACCAAAAATATTGATCTATAAATTATGATAAAATTACAGTGGATACATATTGATATAAAAAGGCAACCAGCAAAGTTTCATGCAATTTCAGAGACTTAATATCCTAAAATTGATCATCCCAAAAATTGCCCACAATGTGAAATATTACAATTTAACCCTCCAAGAGTTTACTCATGTTCTAACCAATTCTTCCAGAGATATATGACATTAAAACCATGATTATGACAGAAGATGGTAAATTGATAAATACTATTTATCCCTAAAACCTCAAACCCTAAATAATTACAAATCTACCCTAGGGTTTATTACTTATGATTGGCAACTCCAAATCCCTCCAAACTCCTACAGTAGCATTCTCTGGTCACTAAGGCCATCTACCCAAAATTTCAAGTCAATCCACTGAGGTTTGACCCCTCTTCCTTCATTAACCTCTAATTGCACCCCTTTAGGGTTTAGCCTAGGGTTAAGGTCTAACCTTCTCCAATAGCTCTAGTAGGAACTCCAGAGATTTATAACCTCAAAAACAAGTGGGTGACAGAAGATGATGATTCCCTAAGTGTTATTTCTTCCTAGAACCCCAAATTCCAATTATTTACAAATCTACCCAAGGATTTATTACCTAGGTTAGACAACTCCAAATCTCTTCAAACTCACAAGGGAGTCTTCTCTGGTCACTAAGACCTACCCACCAAAACTTTAGGTCAAACCACTAGGGTTTGACCCTACTCCCTTCATTGACCCCTATTTGCACCCCTTAAGGGTTTATCCTAGGGTTAGGGTCTAGGCATCTCCAAATCCACTCAAAGCTACTCCTTGAGGTGTCCCATACCTCCCAAGGCAGTGACCAAGGTCAACCCATCAATCAGTGGGAGGAAACCCCTCCACACTCCAAAGTTCTCTTATGTTTACTTTTGCCCTAAACATCACCTCTAAGCCAACTATTCTCAAGGGAACTCCCTACCTTGCCCATACCCATACCACTCACTATACTGACCATAGGTCAGTGGAAGACCACCTAAGATCCTACCAATAATTGGTGAGGGGTGGAATTCCAATGGGTACCTATTTGGGGTGCAAATAGCAATTTAGCCCCTTTTTGATTTACTAGGGCAAAACTCCTCCAATGGCCACCAAACTTGGACCATAGGTTGGCATGGGGGAGGGTGAGGTGCACCCCAAATATGGAGCCAAAATACCTTGTGGAAAGGTGGGGGCACTCACCCAAAGTTTTGCCCAAACCTAGGGAGCCTAGGGCTATTTTGGTGGAACACCCTACCAAAACAACTCCATAAATCATGATATTTTAACCAGGGCCTATACATACCCCTTAGGACCACCCATCCAAGTTTGGAAGGGTTTTGAGGTGTTTAGGACACCTAATTAGGTTAAACTAGGATTATTGGTCTTTCCCAAAAATTAAGAAGAAAACTTCACCAATCCTTGTGATCTTTGGACATGAGCTAGATATGCACAAGACCAGACTACACCCCAAAAATCAAGTCATTTAGAGTTATATAATGGGGTGGACATCAAAAATAAGTTCAGACTAGCCCTAAAGACAGCCTCCACTAGAATGAGTGCTGAGCCCTAACCAGGACTCCAAATTGAGTGATCTCAATTTTGTATGAAACTAGACTCCAAGGGCTACATTTTCTATGTTGACCACTTTTCATGATTCGGCCTCTAAGTATTTTTCCCAGATTTAAATAGGAGCTGCAGTTTAATCATAAGAATAAGCAAAATCCTTAAGGGAGCGCACGAATCCTAAAGCGGATCGGAAGGCGCCTGGTCATCGTTCCCAGGAAATCAACGGCAGAGATTCACCGCGCCTGGGCCGCCTTAGTGAGTGATTTCCCGGCCACCTGAGCGCCGCCCCGGCCGACCAACGCCACCACCACCTCCGTTGAGGTGGGGGCCGGCGATGAGCGGTGTTTGATCGGCCGGAGGTGGCCGGAATCGTGTTCTGTAGAAGGATACCCAACCCGATCAACGGGAGGATTGGCCGACTCGATTCACGGCCGATTGACCACGATTCGAGCCGCCGTCGATTTGGATCTAACCCTTAGAGTTCAGGGAGGAGAATTGGACCTGCTGGAGGGCTTGCCGTCGGGTCAACCTCGAGTACACCATGGGAGCTGCCGTCGGTTGAGAAGCCATGCCAATTCCTCCTACAGTGCACGAAATCCTCTGGTAACTAGGGGGTTTCTCTCCTCTCAGGTCTCTGAAGGTGAAGGGGGGTTCGATTGGGGGTGGTGATGGCTTTAAACATCATTGCCATTAAAGCCCCCCTTCGGTTACATCAAGGACCGACCCCCTCTTCCTCTCCCTGCCTTAATCCCCCTTTGTAACTGATGGAAACTCCTCCTAATCGGCTGAGGAGTTGAATGGAGGCATCAATTGGGGAGGCTAAGAGGTAAAACCTCTTAATGGCCATGAATGGCCTCTTCTCTCTCTTCCAAAAAATGGTGAAACCCCCATTTTCTCTCTCCTAACCACCATGGTCGGTTTCTACCCTCTCTCCTGAGTTTAATGAGGGTCCACATGGGCTGGTTGACCATCCAATTGAGCTAGCCCAAAGAGATTGGGTTAGGTTTGAGCATTTTGACCTAAATTGGGCAATTTTGACTTTTGGCCAAATTGGTCAATTGGGGAACCCTAGGATGGGGCTTTTGGGTTCAATAGGTTCTAAATTAAGTTTAGGAACTAATGGTGGAGTCAATTTGGTCATATGGTTCTTGGTTGACCCAATCTAAGATGATTTGACCAAAATAGGCTAGATTGACTTTGGTCAAATTGAGCCCTAGGGTTGACTTGGTCATGGGGCTTTTTGGTCCACTAGCTCCCCTATGACATGATAGCCCTATGGGTGAGGTCAATTTAATGTGGTGAAGGTCAATTGGGGTACTTTGAGAAGAAAGGTCATTTTGACCTAAAAAAGGGCATTTTGGTCAATTTGCACCCCTGGGGGTCCCATGATGGGGCTTTTGAGTCCATTAGGTCTATAATGGTATTATAAACCTAGGAGTGTGATCAATTTGACATGGTGAGGGTTGATTGGCTCTAAATGGGCTACTTTGACCAATTTGAGGGTTTATGTTGACTTTGGTCAGATTGGCCTCTTAGGTTGACTTCAATGGGCCCAAGGTGCCCTAAGGGGACCTCTAAAGGGTTAGGGACACTATGGTGGGGTCCAAGGGTTAAGTTGAAGCCCTAAATTCCAATCCCAAGCTTGGAAGATGGGAATTGCTATTTGCAGACCAAGGTGGCTTCCTCCTCCTTTCCTAAGCTCTTAGGTTCAAAAAGGTTCTTCCTATGGTTTTGTCATGACCCAGTCATGACAAAACCAACTTAGGGGTCTAGCAGTTTGGGGGATGTTACAAATCCCAATACATAAAAATAAAAATTTCGTCCCCGAAATTCAGACAAGCCTATGGGGTTTCTACTAGAGAAAAAACTGTAACATCCCAGAAAAAGTAAGTTGTACCTGCCGTAAAAAAGCTGCGGATATTTTTGCTGCATCAAGTCCAGTGGCTCCCAAGTATGTTCTTCCTGTCCATGATTCCTCCACAGGACCTTGACCAGTGGGACCTTCTTGCGCCGCAAGACTCGTAGCTCTGTGTCGTCTATCCGAACCGGCTCCAAGTGAATCGATCGATCTGTAGCTACTGGCCCCTCAGAAGTAGACACCTGCTGCTCAGGCCGAAGTAAAGCCTTCCTGAGTGAAGAGACGTGGAATACGTCATGCAGTCCCTCCAAATCCGGCGGTAGCTCCAGTCTGTAAGCCAAGGGGCCGATCCGCTCCAGGATCCTATAGGGTCCCATAAACCTTGGACTGAGCTTCTTCCGGCCGCGAACCCTCGAGACTCCATGCATCGGACGTATCTTCAAGAAAACCCGGTCTCCCACCTGGAACTCCACCATACGATGACGCGCATCGTAATACTTGGCCTGCCTGCTCTGGGCCTCCAGCATCCTATCTCGAATCAACCTCACCTGGGCCTCCGTGTCCTCCACGAACTCTGAGCCAAGAGCCTTGGGGTCCTCATCCTGAATCCAAGATAACGGTGTCCTGCACCTCCGTCCATATAATGCCTCGTAAGGTGCTCTGCCTATGCTAGCCTGGTGACTGTTGTTATAAGAGAACTCGACCAACGGCAACAGTCTCTCCCAAGGCTCCCCACGGTCTAGAATGCAAAGACGCAAAAGATCCTCCAAGGTCCGATTGGTGCGCTCCGTTTGCCCGTCTGTCTGGGGGTGAAAAGCTGTACTGAAGGTCAACCGGGTGCCTAGATAGGCCTGCACCGCTCTCCACTCCCTTGACGTAAAACGTCCATCTCGGTCGGAAACTATCGTCCTTGGCACACCATGATAACGGATAAACTGCTCCACAAACTTTCGAACCAAAACTCTGACTGAATTATCCTTCCTGATCGGAATGAATCTAGCCACCTTCGTCAACCTGTCGACGATCACCCAAATCGAGTCATTCCCCGTACGGGATCGGGGGAGACCATGAATAAAATCCATCGCTATATCGTCGAACTTCCACTCCGGCACTGGGAGTGGCTGCAATAATCCTGCGGGGTTCCGACACTCCGCCTTCACAAGCTGGCAGGTCTCGCAGTGGGTCACAAAATAAATGATATCTCTCTTCATACCCGGCCAGTACATGGTCCTCTTCAGATCTGCCGTCATCTTGGTAATACCCGGGTGCACTGAATACTTACTGCAGTGAGCCTCTGCCATAATATCTTCCCGGATCTGATCTCCCGCCGGCACATACACCCGACCTCTAAAACTCAACAGGTCGTCCTTCATCGAATAATCTCCAGCTGAACCTGCCTCCAAGGCTCTGAAAATCGGCTCCAGCTTGGCATCCTGTCTCTGCCCTTCCCTGATGCGGTCTCGAATGTCATATGTGGCACCAATCGCCGCTAGGTACTCCTTGTACAGCTCCGGATCATCTTTCCGATACCAGGGAGATCTGCATATCTTCGAACATTCGCACCAACTCCATGGCCATCAGCTTAGGCTCTGCTCCTGATGTGGTAGCTCTCCTGCTCAGAGCGTCTGCTACTACATTTGCCTTCCCTGGGTGGTAATGCATCGTATACTGGTAATCTGATAAGAACTCCACCCATCGCCTTTGTCGGATATTCAACTCCTTCTGCGTATCTACATACTTCAGATTTTTGTGATCTGAGAATATGTCGCAGTGGACACCATAGAGGTAGTGTCGCCAGATCTTAAGAGCGAATACGACTGCTCCCATCTCCAAATCATGCACTGGGTAGTTCCGCTCGTGGTCCTTCAACTGGTGGAGGCATAAGCTATCACATGCCCGTTCTGCATCAGAACGGCACCCATCCCCTGATAAGATGCATCCGTATACACTTGAAATCCTTCCTTCCCCGACGGAAGGGCAAGGATGGGAGCTGAAGTGAGCCGACCCTTCAGCTCCTGGAAAGCTGTCTCGCACTGCGGCGTCCAAGAAAAATACAGCATCCTTTCTTGTCAGAGCGGTAAGCGGGAGGGCTATCTGAGAGAATCCCTGAACGAACTTCCGGTAGTAGCCGGCAAGTCCCAAGAAAACTTCTTACGTCGGTGGCCGTCTTCAGCGGCGGCCAGTCCCGTACTGCCTGAACCTTTGCTGGATCTACTGCCAAGCCTGCTTCCACTGATGATGTGGCCCAGGAAGGCCACCTCCTTCAACCAGAACTGGCATTTACTGAACTTAGCATATAACTGATGCTCCCGCAGCTTCCCCAAGGTTAGTGCCAAATGCTGCGCATGCTCCTCCTCCGTCCTCGAGTAGATGAGGATGTCGTCGATGAACACTATGACAAAGATGTCGAGGTAAGGCTCAAACACGCCACCCGATTCTCAAGCTCATAATGCTGAAGGTGCATTTGTGAGCCCGAACGGCATCACCGTGAACTCGTACAATCCATACCGGCTGCTGAAAGCCGTCTTCGGATGTCCTCCTCTTGGATCCTTAGCTGATATATCCCGATCTCAAATCCAGCTTCGAGAAGCAGTGGGCTCCCTCTA